>JAZGTL010000036.1:1200000-1744669 GCA_037349345.1 Oemleria cerasiformis | reverse complement strand
CTATCATATCATATCAGTCGGCATGTCTCGACTATTCATATCATATCAGTCGGCATATCTCGACTATCATATCATATCAGTCGGCATGTCTCGACTATCATATCATATCAGTCGGCATATCTCGACTATCATATCATATCAGTCGGCATGTCTCGACTATCATATCATATCAGTCGGCATATCTCGACTATCATATCATATCAGTCGGCATATCTCGACTATCATATCATATCAGTCGGCATAGTCTCGACTATCATATCATATCAGTCGGCATATCTCGACTATCATATCATATCAGTCGGCATGTCTCGACTATCATATCATATCAGTCGGCATATCTCGACTATCATATCATATCAGTCGGCATGTCTCGACTATCATATCATATCAGTCGGCATATCTCGACTATCATATCATATCAGTCGGCATATCTCGACTATCATATCATATCAGTCGGCATATCTCGACTATCATATCATATCAAGTCGGCATATCTCGACTATCATATCATATCAGTCGGCATATCTCGACTATCATATCATATCAGTCGGCATATCTCGACTATCATATCATATCAGTCGGCATGTCTCGACTATCATATCATATCAGTCGGCATATCTCGACTATCATATCATATCAGTCGGCATATCTCGACTATCATATCATATCAGTCGGCATATCTCGACTATCATATCATATCAGTCGGCATATCTCGACTATCATATCATATCAGTCGGCATATCTCGACTATCATATCATATCAGTCGGCATGTCTCGACTATCATATCATATCAGTCGGCATATCTCGACTATCATATCATATCAGTCGGCATATCTCGACTATCATATCATATCAGTCGGCATGTCTCGACTATCATATCATATCAGTCGGCATATCTCGACTATCATATCATATCAGTCGGCATGTCTCGACTATCATATCATATCAGTCGGCATATCTCGACTATCATATCATATCAGTCGGCATGTCTCGACTATCATATCATATCAGTCGGCATATCTCGACTATCATATCATATCAGTCGGCATGTCTCGACTATCATATCATATCAGTCGGCATATCTCGACTATCATATCATATCAGTCGGCATATCTCGACTATCATATCATATCAGTCGGCATATTTCGACTATCATATCATATCAGTCGGCATCTCTCGACTATCATATCATATCAGTCGGCATATCTCGACTATCATATCATATCAGTCGGCATATCTCGACTATCATATCATATCTGTCGGCATATCTCGACTATCATATCATATCAGTCGGCATATCTCGACTATCATATCATATCAGTCGGCATATCTCGACTATCATATCATATCAGTCGGCATGTCTCGACTATCATATCATATCAGTCGGCATATCTCGACTATCATATCATATCAGTCGGCATATCTCGACTATCATATCATATCAGTCGGCATATCTCGACTATCATATCATATCAGTCGGCATATCTCGACTATCATATCATATCAGTCGGCATATCTCGACTATCATATCATATCAGTCGGCATGTCTCGACTATCATATCATATCAGTCGGCATATCTCGACTATCATATCATATCAGTCGGCATATCTCGACTATCATATCATATCAGTCGGCATATCTCGACTATCATATCATATCAGTCGGCATATCTCGACTATCATATCATATCAGTCGGCATATCTCGACTATCATATCATATCAGTCGGCATGTCTCGACTATCATATCATATCAGTCGGCATATCTCGACTATCATATCATATCAGTCGGCATGTCTCGACTATCATATCATATCAGTCGGCATATCTCGAGTATCATATCATATCATATCTAAATTCCAGGAATCATTGCAACAATACATAACAATATGTAAACAAAGATACATTGATGCATGCATTACAGTTTATAAACAATAGTCCCAACTACCTGGACTTCCCGAGCTCAAAACCCGCTAATACGGTCAACTATTACCGCTGGGATTGCCCAAAACAATCTCTAAACGACGTCTGATCAACCTCAAACTTGTACCAACAGATTCGGAACGTCGAAAACTAGTTCCCACGCGTCGCCGTGACCTCAGTCTCGGCCCCACGCGCCGCCACGCACCGCCGGAAGGTCGGCTCACGCACCCACGCGCGCTCACGCGCCGGTCACGCGCTACTACGGTGTTCACGCGCCTGGATCGATCCAACCCGGTCCGGCTCAACCTGACCCGGTCTAACTCGACCCGACCGGTTCACTCAACCCGACCGGTTCAACTCGACTCGACCGGTCACCGGTGACTCACCGGAGAAGACGACCGGACGCCGTCACCGTCGCCGGAGGCTGGCCGGAGAAGATGACCGGACCGCCACCTCCGCCGCCGTCTGGTTCGCCGGAATTCCCCATTTCCGGCCGAAACTACCAGTTTCCTAACTTCTTCATTTCTTAACCGTTTTTCACGATCTATACATGGAAATTTATCTACTTTTCACCAGGAATCCAAATATGAGGTCAAAGTTCCGAGATCGTACCTGGGTTGGCCGAAAAAACGGCCGAGAAGTTTCGGTTCACCTCCCTCCTCCGTCCGTCGCCTACGGCGGTGCTCCTGCTCCAATATCTACCCCAAAATGCTCGTGGGGTCCCGGGGATGATCCTCCCGACCTTGGTTTCACTCAACTCGGATCGAAATCCGTCCGATGAAAATCAAGCTTTGTGTTCACACGGGGGGGGGGGGGGGGGGGGGGGGTTTTTTCGGGTAGGAGAGAGAGGGACCATACTGACCAATCTGCCGAGGAGAGAGAAAATATCTATTATATAGTTCCAACTTCTCCAAAATTACCAAACTGCCCCTGAAGCTTCTAGACCCGTAACGAACTCACCGGGTCTCCGTTTTCCGCGTGCCGCCTGTCTACGAACTCGTGAGTTCGAGACCTACGCAACGACTTTAGAAAATTTCCCAAAAGTCTTGCCAGTCAAAAAGTGACTCCCGAACCCGTCCAAAACTGAGGGTAAAATTGTCCAATCCTCAAAATAGTTTAATTTCTGGTCCGGGTCGTTACAGATTTACCTCCAGGTTTTGGCGGAGTTTGCAGAAGGATTTTGGCACCACATTGCATTTCAGTACAGCCTTTCTTCCTCAGACGGATGGTCAGTCTGAGAGAACAATCCAGGTTTTGGAGGATATGATGAGGGCTTGTGTACTACAGTTTAAAGGGAACTGGGATTCACACTTGTCTCTGATGGAATTTGCATATAATAACAGTTACCAGTCGAGTATCGGGATGTAACCTTTCGAGGCACTGTATGGGAGGCAGTGCAGAACACCTTTGTGTTGGAGTGAAATAGGTGAAAGAAGACTGTTAACACCCGAGTTGGTGGATTTGACTGAGGAAAAGATTAGAATCATCAGAGAAAGGTTGAAGATAGCTCAGGATCGCCAGAAGAGCTATGCAGACCATCGAACCAGAGACCTTGAGTTTGAGGTTGGTGATTGGGTGTTCTTGAAACTATCTCCATGGAAGGGAGTGGTACGTTTTGGTAGACGGGGAAAACTAAGTCCTCGCTACATTGGTCCATATGAGATGAATTAGCCCACTCATGATTTGGAGTTAGGTGTAGTGGTGCATGCATTGAAAATCTGGCCACATTATTTATAACAACCCGGACTTTTCATAATTGATTTTATGCAATTATTTTTATTAAATGACGATTTTACCCTTGATCGGTAAAGGGCTTGGAAATCAAGTTTTATTTCGAGACACTTTTGGTGTTGTTTCGGGTACCGTTGCGTAGGTCTCGAACTCACGAGTTCGTAGACAGGCGGCACGCAGGAAACGGAGTTCGTATACGGAAGTTGTGGGTCTAGATGTGCAAGGGCATTTTGGTAATTTACCATGGAGGGGAGATATTTTAACCTCAATTATTGTACACTTCATTTCATCTACATTTCAGCTACATCTCCTTATCATTTCACACATTCTCTCTGTATCAAACATAACACAAACACACCCAATACATTGAACCCGAAACCGAAGAAAAAACCAAAAGAGAAACCTAAAGTCAACGTTGAATTCAAGGCTTTAACTTCCCATTTGGATCAACTAATCGTATTCTACTCTTTCCCACGATCACAACCGTACCAACCATCGAAGGAGAGGACCACGGTGGAAGCCGAGCCGAGTAAAGGAAGTTTCAGATCTTTGGATTGATTTTCCGGCTTATACAGGTACGTGTTTGATGTTTTGAGGTTATATTTGGATTCCTGGGTTTGAGTAGATAGATTTAGACGTAAAATTTGTGTAAAACTGTTGAGTTTTGAGGAAGTTGTAAAGCTTGGAATTTCGGTCGGATATGGCGGATTCCGGCGAACCAGACGGCGGCGGAGGTGGCGGTCCGGTCATCTTCTCCGGCCAACCTCCGGCGACGGTGACGGCGTCCGGTCTTCTTCTCCGGCGAGTCACCGGTGACCGGTCGGGTCGAGGTGACCGGTCGGGTCGAGTTGAACCGGTCGAGTTGAGTGAACCGGTCGGGTCGAGTTGGACCGGGTCAGGTTGAGCCGAACCGGGTTGGACCGGTTCAGGCGCGTGAACACTGTAGCAGGCGCGTGACCGGCGCATGAGGGCGCGTGGGCGCATGTGCCGACCTTCCGGCGGCGCGTGGCGGCGCGTGGGGTCGAGGCTGACGTCACGGCGGCGCGTGGTAACCAGTTTTCGACGTTCTGAATTTGTTGGTACAGGTTTCAGGTTGATCGAACATCGTTTAGAGGTCGTTTTAAGTGTTCGAAGTTGCTGTGATTTTAGGAACAGCATGTGTAGACTTCCCGAGGTTTAGGAAGTTGTTATATACGAGTCTTATTACTAGCCGGTAATCCCGATTGTTGTTTTTGACAGGCGATATTGTTCCGGGAACCTCAGAGGAACGAGCGAGACGGGATTGAGCTAGCTTGAACAGGTTTGTGAGTGGACTTTGTTTTATAAACTGAATTGCATGCATCAAAATATCTTTGTTAAATACGGTTATGTATTGTGGCATTGAATTTCTGAATGTTAGAAATGATTTCTAAACACATGTTTTCCATTATTTCAGTTAAAGTATGATTTGAGAAATATCATGGTTTTGGACTCGATTATAATAACGTTTTGACGTGGAAATTGTTGAGTCAATGATTTGGGTTTTGACCCTGTTGTATGAGTTTATCGGATTTTGGTCTGATTTGAGGGAGGCCAGGACTCGGGATGAGGATCCGTTATTAGCGGTGAACCCGATGAACCTCCAAGATAAACATTGAATTTAGGGAGGCCAGGACTCGGGATGAGGATCCGTTATTAACGGTGAACCCGATGAACCTCCAAGATAAACATTGAATTTAGGGAGGCCAGGACTCGGGATGAGGATCCGTTATTAGCGGTGAACCCGATGAACCTCCACGATAAACATTGATTTGAGGGAGGCCAGGACTCGGGATGAGGATCCGTTATTAGCGATGAACCCGATGAACCTCCAAGATAAAGATATGATATGCTAGTCGAGAGATAGGCCGACTGATGCAATATAATGATATGATATGCTAGTCGAGAGATAGGCCGACTGATCCAATATAATGATATGATATGCTAGTCGAGAGATAGGCCGACTGATGCAATATAATGATATGATATGCTAGTCGAGAGATAGGCCGACTAATCCAATAAAATGATATGATATGCTAGTCGAGAGATAGGCCGACTGATGTGATAGCATAGTACAGAGAGTTGTGATACAGTACTAGCACACCCCAAGGGATACCCTGGTGGCTAGTGGATGTGTCGATGACAGTGGATTTGAGATGTTATGTGTCTAGGTGGAAATAAATGATTTTGAACATGAAAATGCCGGTGATTTAAAGATGATGTTTTTATAACATGAATTGTTTATGTGATGCATGCATGGTTTTATAAATGGAGGGGAAAAAAGGTAATATTCCTTGGAAAACGTTTTATAAACGATTATTTTTGTCCACTCACAACTTTTGTGTTTAAACCCCCTTTAGGCCGTAGAGTTGACGCGGACAGTATCTCGAGGCAGAGGCATTAGCACTTCCGCTACGCTGTGTAGTTGTACTTGAGTAGGATATCTAATTTGTACATTGATCCTACTTAGACGCTCTGATATTATTGTATTTGGTTGGTATTTACTTACGGGAATTTTAAGTGCTTAAATCCCTTGTCTGACAAGAGAAATTATTTATTGTTATTATTATATGCTAAGGATTGAAGGGTATTTGGGAACCTTTCCTTAGGTTGTCAGACGGGATCAGGGTTCTTCCCGGGTTTCGAGGGGAAATTCGGGACGGGTCCTGACATTATTTATACAGGGAGAAGTGTCGGATCTTTACCGACATCAAAGTTTGAAATACTTGTTCACTTAGAAGGACCTGAATCTGAGGCAGAGAAGGTGGCTTGAGCTGATAAAATGTAACGACCCGGACCAGAAATTAAACTATTTTGAGGATTGGACAATTTTACCCTCAGTTTTGGACGGGTTCGGGAGTCACTTTTTGACTGGCAAGACTTTTGGGAAATTTTCTAAAGTCGTTGCGTAGGTCTCGAACTCACGAGTTCGTAGACAGGCGGCACGCGGAAAACGGAGACCCGGTGAGTTCGTTATGGGTCTAGAAGCTTCAGGGGCAGTTTGGTAATTTTGGAGAAGTTGGAACTATATAATAGATATTTTCTCTCTCCTCGGCAGATTGGTCAGTATGGACCCTCTCTCTCCTACCCGAAACCCCCCCCGTGTGAACACAAAAAGCTTGATCTTCATCGGACGGATTTCGATCCGAGTTGAGTGAAACCAAGGTCGGGAGGATCATCCCCGGGACCCCACGAGCATTTTGGGGTAGATATTGGAGCGGGAGCACCGCCGTAGGCGACGGACGGAGGGGGGAGGTGAACCGAAACTTCTCGGCCGTTTTCCGGCCAAACCAGGTACGATCTCGGAACTTTGACCTCATATTTGGATTCCTGGTGGAGAGTAGATAAATTTCCATGTATAGATCGTGAAAAACGGTTAAGAAATGAAGAAGTTAGAAAATTGGTAGTTTCGGCCGGAAATGGGGGATTCCGGCGAACCAGACGGCGGCGGAGGTGGCGGTCCGGTCATCTTCTCCGGCCAGCCTCCGGCGACGGTGACGGCGTCCGGTTGTCTTCTCCGGCGAGTCACCGGTGACCGGTCGGGTCGAGTTGAACCGGTCGGGTTGAGTGAACCGGTCGGGTCGAGTTGAACCGGTCGGGTTGAGTGAACCGGTCGGGTCGAGTTGGACCGGGTCAGGTTGAGCCGGACCGGGTTGGACCGGTCCAGGCGCGTGAACACTGTAGTAACGCGTGACCGGCGCGTGAACGCGCGTGGGTGCGTGAGCCGACCTTCCGGCGGCGCGTGGCGGCGCGTGGGGCCGAGACTGAGGTCACGGCGGCGCGTGGGAACTAGTTTTCGACGTTCCGAATCTGTTGGTACAGGTTTGAGGTTGATCAGACGTCGTTTAGAGAGTGTTTTGGGCAATCCCAGCGGTAATAGTTGACCGTATTAGCGGGTTTTGAGCTCGGGAAGTCCAGGTAGTTGGGACATTATTGTACATGTGTTGCTTGGGCTAGAGCGTCTATGAATTAAGGGTTGGTTGATGTATATTAGTGGACTATTGTTTATAAACTGTAATGCATGCATCAATGTATCTTTGTTTACATATTGTTATGTATTGTTGCAATGATTCCTGGAATTATGATATGATATGATATGATAGTCGAGATATGCCGACTGATATGATATGATAGTCGAGATATGCCGACTGATATGATATGATAGTCGAGATATGCCGACTGATATGATATGATAGTCGAGATATGCCGACTGATATGATAGTCGAGATATGCCGACTGATATGATATGATAGTCGAGATATGCCGACTGATATGATAGTCGAGATATGCCGACTGATATGATATGATAGTCGAGATATGCCGACTGATATGATAGTCGAGATATGCCGACTGATATGATATGATAGTCGAGATATGCCGACTGATATGATATGATAGTCGAGATATGCCGACTGATATGATAGTCGAGATATGCCGACTGATATGATATGATAGTCGAGATATGCCGACTGATATGATAGTCGAGATATGCCGACTGATATGATATGATAGTCGAGATATGCCGACTGATATGATATGATAGTCGAGATATGCCGACTGATATGATATGATAGTCGAGATATGACGACTGATATGATATGATAGTCGAGATATGCCGACTGATATGATATGATAGTCGAGATATGCCGACTGATATGATATGATAGTCGAGATATGCAGACTGATATGATAGTCGAGATATGCCGACTGATATGATATGATAGTCGAGATATGCCGACTGATATGATAGTCGAGATATGCCGACTGATATGATATGATAGTCGAGATATGCCGACTGATATGATAGTCGAGATATGCCGACTGATATGATATGATAGTCGAGATATGCCGACTGATATGATATGATAGTCGAGATATGCCGACTGATATGATAGTCGAGATATGCCGACTGATATGATATGATAGTCGAGATATGCCGACTGATATGATATGATAGTCGAGGTATGCCGACTGATATGATATGATAGTCGAGATATGCCGACTGATATGATAGTCGAGATATGCCGACTGATATGATAGTCGAGATATGCCGACTGATATGATATGATAGTCGAGATATGCCGACTGATATGATAGTCGAGATATGCCGACTGATATGATATGATAGTCGAGATATGCCGACTGATATGATAGTCGAGATATGCCGACTGATATGATATGATAGTCGAGATATGCCGACTGATATGATATGATAGTCGAGGTATGCCGACTGATATGATATGATAGTCGAGGTATGCCGACTGATATGATATGATAGTCGAGATATGCCGACTGATATGATATGATAGTCGAGATATGCCGACTGATATGATATGATAGTCGAGATATGCCGACTGATATGATATGATAGTCGAGATATATGCCGACTGATATGATATGACACATGACTAGCACACCCCAAGGGATACCCTGGTGGCTAGGGACAGGATAGTCGAGAGATATGCCGACTGATATGTTATGGTAGCCGAAGGTTATACCGGCTGATGATACGATATGATAGCCGAGGATATATCCGGCTCTAATATGAAACAGACGACAATGGTCATGGGCTTAATCAACCTATGAAAATACTTCGTCAGCCGGGTCAGTGGGTAGGTGTGGGCGGTGACCCAGAGGGACGAATTATGGTTGGTTTACAAGTATTTGACTAGTCTGTTGTCTTGTGGTATTCCAGTAGAGAAGTCAGCAGTGTCTGACCTACTGACGTTTGGTGACATAGGGTATTCCTATTTGGACCACCACTATTCCGAGGTTTTGGTTTTGACCAGTATACTATCCTGCGTCTGACAGGTATCAGTGGTCAATAAGTACAGAGGTTCTGTCGGGAACTCTGTAAGATTTAACAAAAAATTATTCCAGAACAAAGGGTATTTCTGGTGTTGAAATTTTGAAGTAAAGAGCTGTCAGATGGGATAAGGGTTCTTTCCGGGTTTCGAGGGAAAATTCGGGAAGGGTCCTTACATAAAAGATTATGATTGTATTATAGAGTACCATCCAGGGAAAGCCAATGTTGTGGCAGATGCCTTGAGCAGGAAGTTCATGGGTTCTTTGGCCCATTTGCATACAGTCTACCTACCATTGTTGGTAGAGTTTCGTAAAGCGGGGATTGTACTGGAAATGGATAGCCAGGGGGTTTTGTTGGCTAGTTTCCATGTGAGGCCTGTTCTGATTAATCGGATTATTGAGGCTCAACTCCAGGATCCTACATTGTGCATTATCAGGATGGAGTTGGAGGCTAGAAACAGGCAGGATTATGCGATTAGGGATGATGGAGCCTTGGTTAAGGATGGACGGTTGTGCGTACCGAATGAGGTGGAGCTAAAGAGGGAAATTGCTGAGTTTGTGAGTAGATGCCTGACATGTCAGCAAGTGAAAGCAGAGAGGCATAAACCCTATGGGGCACTTCAACCATTACCTATTCTGGAATGGAAGTGGGATCACATTACAATGGACTTTGTGTATAAACTTCCAAGGACACAGAAGTGACATGATGGAATATGGGTAATCGTTGACAGACTCCCGAAGTCGGCACATTTCTTGCCAGTGCGGGAAGATTTTCGGATGAGTAGGTACGCCAAATTGTTCGTTGATGAGATCATACGGCTGCATGGGACTCCAGAGTCAATTGTTTCAGATAGAGATCGTAGATTTACCTCCAAGTTTTGGCGGAGTTTGCAGAAGGCTTTTGGCACTACATTGCATTTCAGTACATCTTTCATCCTTAGACGGATGGTCAGTCTGAGAGGACAATCCAGGTTTTGGAGGATATGATGAGAGCTTGTGTACTGCAATTTAAAGGGAACTGAGATTCACACCTGGCTTTGATGGAATTTGCTTACAATAACAGTTATCAGTCGAGTATTGGGATGTCTCCTTTCGAGGCACTTTATGGGAGGCAGAGCAGGACTTCGTTATGCTGGAATGAAGTAGGTGAAAGGAGACTGTTAACACCAGAGTTGGTGGATACGACTGAGGAAAAGATAAAAATTATCAGAGAAAGGTTAAAGACAGCCTAGGATCGCCAGAAGAGCTATGCAGACTGCCGAACCAGAGATCTTGAATTTGAGGTAGGTGACTGGGTGTTCTTGAAATTATCTCCTTGGAAGGGAGTAGTACATTTTGGTAGACGAGGAAAATTGAGTCCTCGCTACATTGGGCCATATGAGATTGTGGAGACGATAGGACCTGTGGCGTACATACTTGTTTTACCCCCGGAACTGTCAAGAGTTCATGATGTCTTCCATGTATCTTTGCTCCGGAAATATCTATTTAATGAGTCTCATATGTTGGAAGAGCAACCAGTTGAGATGAAGGACGATTTGACGTTTGAGGAGCAACCAGTGCAAATTCTAGATTGGAATGAAAAGGTACTGCGCATAAAGACTATTCCTCTAGTTAAAGTGTTGTGGAGGAATCATAACGTGGAGGAGGCCACGTGGGAAACCGAGGAACTAATGCGGGCGCAGTATCCTCATTTGTTCCAATGGTAGTGTTGAATTTCGAGGACGAAATTTCTTAAGGGGGGTGGATTGTAACAACCCGGAATTTTAATTATTGGATTTACGTAAATTATTTTTGTAAAATGACAATTTTACCCTTGGTGGTTAAGGGTGTGAAAATCAAGTTTTGTTTTGGAACTTTCTAGGCTGTGTTTTGGATACCGTTGCGTAGGCCTCGAACTCACGAGTTCGTAGACAAACTGTACACGGAAAACGGAGTTCGTGTATGAAAGTTATGGGTCAAGATGTTCAAGGGCATTTTGGTAATTTTGGCTTGGGAGTAGATATTTTAACCCCAAATCATTATTACATCAGTTCATTTCATCATCTCATTCTCATCTTTCTCTCTGAATCACACAGACCACCCCGAACCCGTGTGCGACTTTTACACCCAAAACCCAGAAATTCCAAGTTTGATTCAAGGCCTAAACTTCCATTTCTATTCCACTAATTGGATTCTACTCCTTCCCAAGATCACAACCGTACAAATCATCGAAGGAGAGGACTACGGGAGGCATCGGGCCAAGGATAGGAAGAATCGAACCTTCCGATCGATTCTCCGGCTAACACAGGTATGAGTTTGATGTTTTGAGGTCATATTTGGATTCCTGGGTTCGAGTAGATAGATTTAGACGTAAAATTTGTGAAAAATGGTTAAGTTTTGAAGAAGTTAGGAAAAAGCTTGGATAAACCGGAAATGGAGGATTCCGGCGACCCAGATGGCGACGGCGGCGGTGGTTCGGTCTTCTTCTCCTGTTAGACTCCGACGAGTTACTGGTGGTTGGGTTGGGTCGAGTCAGGCTGGGTCGGGTTGAGTCAGACTGGGTCGGTTCGAGTTGAACTAGTCGGCTCGAGTTGAATCGGTCGGGTTGAGTGAATTGGTCGGGTTGAGTGAACCAGTCAGGTTGAATGGACCGGGTCAGGCCGAGTTGGGCCGAGTTGGATTGTTGCAGGCACGTGGGTATTGTAGAAGACGCGTGACTGGCACGTGATGGCGCGTAGGCAGCGTGGTCCGGTCTTCCGTCGGTGCGTGGTGGCGTGTGGGGTCGATTCCGAGGTCACGGTGGCACATGGCAGCTAGTTTTTGATGTTCCGGATCTGTTGGAGTAGGTTTCGGGTTGATCGGACGTCGTTTAGAGGTAGTTTTGGGCGTCCGAAGTTGCTATGTTTTCTACGGCAGCGTAGGTGGATATCCTGGGGTTTATGGAAATGTTTTATACGAGTCTTATTACTAGCCGGTAATCCTGATTGTTTTTATTGACAGGCGATACTGCTCCGGGAACCTCGGAGGGATAAATAAGTCGGGATTGAGCTTGCTTGGACAGGTGGTGAGTGGACTTTTGTTTTATAAACTGTAATGCATGCATCAATGAATCTTTGTTTAAATACTGTTATGTATTTTTGCATTGAATTTCCGGAATTGAGAAATGATTGCTGGACACATGTTTTCTAATATTTCAGTGAAAGTGTGTTTTGAGAAATGACATGGTTTTTGGACTCGGTTTTGATATCATTTTGACGTGGTAATTATTGAGTCCATGATTTTGAGTTGAACCATTTGAGGGGGGCTAGGATCCGGGGGCCAGGATCTGCTGTTGGCGGTGAAACCGGTGAACCTCTAATATAAAAAATAGCAATTTGAGGGGGGCCAGGATCCGCTGTCACCGGTGAACCCGGTGAATCTCCAATATAATTGGTGATTTTTCAAAGAATTGGTTTTCATTGGTTTTCTGTCTCGATGGTTACTGTTTCTCAGACTCTGGCGTCGAGGGTTTTGCTCCGCCTAGTCGCGAGGCTGTCTACGCGTAGTACAGGGCTAGCACACCCCAAGGGATACCTTGGTGGCTAGTGGATATGTCGGGAATAGTGGATTTGATATTTTATGTGTCCAGGTCAAAATAAATGATTTTAAACTCTTTTGAGGTGAACTTTCAAACCAAAATGTGGACCACGATGTGTTTTCATTATACCGATTTTGCGTGGGTCCAACCAAGTAGTTTTAAAGAGAAAGGGAAATTTCGATGGCTCTCGAACCCTTCTAAAATCCAAGGGCAACCATCGACCTTTCTCCGCTAATTTTTTGAATTTACTTAAATTTTAAAGTCCAATTCGTTACAACTCCCATCAAGTCGGAGATTAAATGTGTCATCATCGGATCGGTATGTGGACTAAATGTAGCCGTTGTTTTCTCAAAATTAATCAGTTGCGCAGATGCCTTGTCATATGTTTTTAATAGATTCAACAAAGTTTGACACTCTGGAAGGTGGGCATTGCAGAACCAGAGGCTATCGTCAGTAAAAAACAAGTGTAAGATAGAAGGAGCCCCTGACGCAACAGATATGCCATGAATTAACTTCCTCTCCTGAGCTTGAGTCAACATGGTTGACAACCCTTAAGCACAAATAAGGAATAGGTAAGGTGACAAAGGGTCTCCCTGTCGTAGTCCCCACTGAGGAGTGATCAAACCCTGATTTCCCCTAACATGGTTAGAGTACTTAATAGTAGTAATACAGTTTATTATTAAACTCACCCAACGGTCCTGGAACCCCAGTTTCCTCATCGTTGCCTCTAAGAAAGTCCATTCAACCCGATCATAAGCTTTGGACATGTCAAGCTTTAATTTCATTTTTTTCAGGTCCGAAGTTCCCGTCTTCTAATAGCATGTATACTTCCAAAGGATGCTAAAATATTATCAATGATTAGTTGAGCTGGAACAAAAGCACTTTGGAACTCAAAGATATTACCTGGCATTATGGATTTCAACCGGTTAACAATCGTCTTCAAAATTATTTTGTAGGTGACTCTGCATAAGCTTATAGGTCAATATTCAGTGACTTTGGACGGTCGATCCACCTTAGGGATGAGAGTAATAAGAGTATGGTTCACCTTCTGCATACTGCCCCCTTCATTCATCACCCCCAAACAAAAACCAACTACTTCCTCCCCCATCGTGTCCCAATAATTTTGGTAGAAAACGGCCAGTATTCCATCTACTCCCGGCGCTTTAGTTGGGAACATACTGAAAAGTACAGTCTCAACCTCCTTCCTACTAAAAGCCCTGGCTAGGCCCTCATTCTGCCGTTGAGTCACTCTTTGTGGCACCGCACTTAAAATCCTAAATATTCCCCCCTACCCAGAAGTAGCAAATAGATTCTGGAAATATTCTTCAAAAACAGATCCAATCTTCTCATTTGTTGTCTGCCATCTATGAACCTGATCAAACAGCCCTTGTATTGTGTTTCGCCTTCCCCTTTGTTTAGCCGTCTCATGAAAAAACTTGGTATTTTGATCCCCAAATTTTAGTTATGAGACCTTAGACCGTTGGTTCCATATCAACTCCTCTTGTGCTAGCAATGAATCAAGTTCAGTAGTCAAACGACACTGCATTTCTAATTCAACATCATTGTAGTTTGATCCCCTAAAACTCTCAATCTTGGCTTGGGTTTGTCGTATTTTGGCAAGGAGGGAACCCACACCATTCATGTTCCATAGCCACAGTTCTCTCTGGCACCCATCGAATTTCTGTAGCACTGATCCATCATACGCTTTCCAAGCCCCCTCAATTGTTTCCTTGCACCCTACCCGTTGAACCCACGCTTCCTCAAAAAAGAATCTCCTACTCCTCCTTCTATTTAGGTGAGCTTGGAGCTTGATTAAAATTGGGAGGTGGTATGAAACCCACGAATTCATATGGTGGACTAACACAGTTGGGTTGGCCTACAAGAAATCAACATTCGCAACTGCCCTATCCAATCTCACCTTGACCAGTCCGTCCTCACTCCAATGGTTCTACCACGTGTACTTATTACTCTTATACCCAATTGTTGATATCCCATAGTCCTGTAGTGCCTTAGAAAAATTTCCCATTTGAGCCAATGATCGCCGCCTCCACCCCAATGTTCACTCGCCTCCTCCACCTCATTAAAGTCTCCCCCAACAATCCAAGGTTCGTTAGCAGATCTACCTAGCTTGCGAAGTAAGTCCCATGAAAAATGGCGATGTTGAGTTGCTGGATTTCCGTAGAAAACAGTAAATCGAAATTGATTTGCACCTACACCCTCCACCCATGAGTCAATGTGCCCGACTGAGAAAGACCTGATGGTGACATCTACTCCATCCAACAAAAGTACAGCTAGTCCTCCCCCAATTCCGTCTCTATTCACACAAAAACCCCTTCACTCTTAACTTATTGTTTAACTCATTCCATTTGTCGCACTGTCTTCCTTGTTTCCGTTAAAAATATTAAACCAGGTCATTTAAACTTCACAAAATACTTTAGTGCACGCTTTATCCGCGGGCTGCCTAGCCCACGGACGTTCCAGCATAAGATAATCATTGCTCGTGATGGGCCTGTGACCCCATCACGTGCGTGGCTCCTGCCACTGATCCATATTGTGATCCATGCTTCTGTTGTGAGCCTGAATGTAGTTCCTTGGTAGGTTTCTATTGCAGGCTTGAGATTTTCTTTTTGGGACTGAGTTTGGGCTGGGAACCCCATACCTAGAATCCCCGGCGTCGTCCATTTCCCGACTGATTCATACAATCACCACTACTAGCATTGTTCCCATCACCCCCAACCTGCTCTTTTCCCCTTCCCGCAGCCCTCTGCTTGTCCACCCCTCTAGCACATTCCACCTCCCAATGATCAATTCCTTGCCCTCCTTTAGTGACCTTACACAAGTCCTGCTCTCCCTTCTCATTCCCAACCATAACCAGTCCCGCCTCAATCATTTGGGGCTCCACAGCCCTACCAACACCCAACACGTACGAACTACCCTGCCTCAACTGCATTACGGCAGGGAGGACACTCACCTTTTGCCGTTTACATCTCCCTTCCTCATTCAGCCTTTCTTCCCCCCATCCACTTCCACACCAGTTTCATGGTGAGAACGAATTACCCCCGCTCTAGGTGGAGAGGGAGGCCTTTCAACCATTATTTCCCATGCAATATTAATTCCAAACACTCTTCCTTTTAGTCCCCCCTTCGGATTGATGCTAAACACATCCTTAGCGTGGGTCCTATGCCTCTCGAATATTTCGACTCGATTCTCTTCAGAAATAAAATTACATGCTGAATCAGAATGACACATCCTTCCACATAACAAACAGAAAAAAGGAAGACGTTCATACTCAACCTCAAACTGCTTGGCCGATTCATCCTTGTTTAACTTGGGGCTCGTGTAACGTTGTAGTTGGTTGGTTACATCCAATATCACCCTAATGTGCAGGAAGCACCCAAGGAAGTTGCCATTGAGCCCCCTATCCACAGTTACAAACTTCCCCAGATGCTGTACAATTGTTCTCGCTAACGCCACCTTCAAGAACAGTGGCAGAATTCTTCTTATCCTAATCCAAAACTCCTAGTGATCCAATGCCACCTCCCCAGGATCTACCCGGCCGTCCTTCTCTACCAACGTCAACTGAGCACGATCTATTGGAAGTATTGAACATATTGGTGGATTGGTGGATATCGAGTAGGATGTGTGATTGCTAGCTGTGCTAGTTGTGTCTAGTGATTAGCTGTGATGTCTAGGAATGATTGCTAGGAGATTAGGGTAGCCGTTTGTCCCTGCTACAAGTTTCCTCCTTGCTTGTAATTTTTTGCTTCCTATAATGGAGGTTAAGGCTGTAATGTAAGGACCAGCAGGTCTTAGGGTAGCAGCTGGTTCTTAGAGAGGTCTGTGGTTTCTTAGTTTCCTTACATGTATGCTTATATACTGATGTAATGTAAAACTGATAGACAAGAAATAGAAAACTTTCTCTCCATTGTTTTCTACATGGTATCAGAGCAGGAAGCTTAACAGGCCTGTCTCCATTATTCCTCGTATCTCTGCACATTCAACTTGATCAATGGCAGAAGAAAATTTATTCGGCTCTGATGCAGAAAGCTTCACTGCCCCTCGCTCCAGCTTTCCCGAAGCTGAAGTCAACCCAAACCAACGATTGTGCTCAGTGGTGTTAAATGAATTTAACTACCTCCCATGGTCTAGAGCTGTATCTCTTGCCCTTGGAGGAAGATCCAAACTCGGATATGTCAATGGAAGCATTGAGGCACCTATCTCCTCTTCTCCGGAGTATGAAGCATGGTTGTGCAAAGACCAACTGGTCATGTCATGGCTTCTCAACTCCATGGATCCTAAGCTGTCCGAAATCTTTAGTTTTTCAGAATCCTCTTGTTCTCTTTGGAATGCAGTCAAGGAGATGTATGGAAATCAAAACAACGCTGCTCGAGTGTTCCAGCTCAAGAGAAATCTGGCAAGTCTTCAACAAGGTGACAAATCTTTTGTTCATCATCTCGGTTGCATGAAAAATATGTGGAACGAACTAGATATGTATCGACCACATACTATCGAGGATGCTGCACTACTAAAAAGATCCGAAGAAGATAAAATCTTTCAGTTGCTTGCAAGTTTGGGGTCTGAATATGAAGATCTTAGAAGCCATATTCTAATGAACCCCGAACTCCCATCATTTGCAAGTGGTTGCACCACAATTCAGCGAGAAGAAGTTCGTAGGAAAGTCATGAATGTTGACATAAAATCTAGAATGTCTGAAGTTCGAGGCTTTGTGGCAAATCACAAGTCTTCTGGAGAAAAAGTGTACAAGGGAAAGAGGCCAGACCAGAAGTGTTTACACTGCAACAATGTTGGACATCTAGTAGATCGATGCTGGATATTACATCCTGAGTTGAAGCCAAAGTTTGAAAACAAAGCTTCAAGAGACTACAAGGGCACACAAACCAGACCACATACAAATAAAAACTATGGTGCTACTGCTTCATCAACAGACGGGCTGATGAACTTCACAGCAAATCCAGCTGACTTGATAAATGAGTTCTCAGCTTATCTTCAAACCAAAAAAGGAGGCGCATGCGACGTATTGACTGGTGGAAATAAAACTGCTCTCCTTGGACAGTTTGTAGGATTCTTAGCTGAGTCGAATCAGGAGCATCAAACCGACACTCCAGGTATTATGTGTACTCCTTCAACTGCTCTAAATGTTAGTCATCCTCATGATTTTTGGATTATAGACTCTGGTGCCACATATCACATGACAAACCAACACTCAAAGTTAGACAAGTTTGAAAGCTATCCTAAACCATCAGTAGTTTCTATAGCAAATGGTAGTGATGTACCCGTACTAGGTAGAGGCAAAGTCAAATTAATGTCAGATAGAGTTGAGTCCACAGCATTATATGTTCCATCCTTTCCTTTTCAATTATTGTCCATAGGACGGATTACAAATTCTCTCAACTGCCGTGCAATTTTCTCTCCTCACAATGTTGTTTTTTAGGATCTAGTCACCAAGAAGTTGATTGGTGAAGGTCACTACCTAAATGGGCTGTACTATTTGTCAAAAGACCCTAATCTTTCAAAGGGATTCCAAGTCAGTTCAAATCTAGAGCATCAGTTGTGGCATTAACGTCTAGCACATCCTTCAGAATTCGTTTTATCTACCTTATTTCCTAATATGTGCAAGTCCTCACTTGTATGTGAAATTTATCATCTGTCAAAATTTGCAAGGCTTCCATTTAATTCATCCATATCTAGAACTAGCAAGCTGCTTGAGATGGTGCACTCCGATGTTTGGGGACCAGCACCTCTCGAGCCATTTGATGGTTATAGGTACTATGTTACGTTTGTTGATGATTTTTCAAGAGTCACTTGGTTGTACCTTCTAAAATTCAAAAATGAAGTCATGGATGCTTTCAAAAACTTTCATAACCTTGTCATGAACAATTTTTCATCCCAAATCCACATACTAAGATCTGATAATGGCACTGAATATACATCCAAAAATATGACTAACTATTTGAGCAGACATGGCATCATACATCAAACAAGTTGTGTAGGTACCCCACATCAAAATGGGATTGCCGAGAGAAAGAATTGGGATCTACTTGAAAAAACCAGGGCTCTCATGCTTCAAATGAATGTGCCAAAGAGGTTCTGGTCTCAAGGAGTGCTTGCAGCAGTTTACCTCATCAACCGACTACCTAGTCGGGTTCTGAATTCCAAATCTCCATATGAAGTCTTGAAAAACAAAAAAATTAACCTTTCCCATCTGAGAATTTTTGGATGCACTTGCTTTGCTCACATTCAATCTCATCACCGAGAAAAACTTGATCCCAAAGCAGTCAATTGTGTGTTTATGGGTTACTCCTCCACTCAAAAAGGATACAAGTGTTACAATCCTCATTCCAAGAAGGTATTTGTCTCCAGAGATGTAAGGTTTCATGAGATCAAACCATACTTCACCAAACCAACAGATGAAAACCGTCAGGGGGAGGACTTGCAGTACCTTTTTCCATTGCCAAGTCCAGCCGACCCAAGTGATTGTGCTCAAGTTTTTGCTCCCACTAGCGACTCCCATGCAACCGGTGATGACTGCGTAATCATTGAAGACGAAACTGAAGCGTTTGGAGTGGTTCCTCATGACTATGACGCACCATCCATAGACGAGAGGATGGTTGAACCATCAGCAGTGGTGCCTCAACCCCGACGGAACCCAACTCGCGATAGACAACTACCACCCAGGCTGCATGATTATGTAACGTACGCTGCAAGGTATCCAATCCACAAGTTTGTAAATTACTCCAAGGTGTCTCCCGCTCATTCCACTTTTCTCAGCAAGCTGTCACATGAAATTGAACCAAGGACCTTTCAAGAAGCAAATCTTCAAGAGGTTTGGAAGCTTGCCATGGCCGAAGAGCTCAAGGCGTTGAATGACAATAAAACCTGGAGCATCGTACGTCTTCCAAAGGGTAAGAAAGTGGTTGGCAGTCGATGGATTTACAAAATGAAGTTTAATTCTGATGGTTCGATTGAAAGACACAAAGCACGATTGGTGGCCCGGGGTTTTAGTCAAACCTTTGGAGTGGACTATATGGAAACCTTTGCTCCCGTGGCTAAAATGAGTATAGTGCGGGTGTTGTTGTCCCTTGCCGTTAACCATGAGTGGCCGTTGTACCAAATGGATGTAAAAAATGTTTTTTTACATGGAGACCTTGAAGAGGAAGTCTACATGCAGTTACCTCCTGGTCACTCCCAAGCACAGAATCCAGATATGGTTTGCAAGCTTCACAAGTCCATTTATGGATTAAAACAATCACCACGTGCCTGGTATGCCAAGCTGAGCCTAGTCCTTGAAAAGTTTGGTTTCCGGAGAAGTCATGCTGATTCATCCCTGTTTGTTCGAACTGGATCAACTGGTAAATTAGTGGTTCTTATTTATGTTGATGATCTCATCATCACATGTGATAATCTTGATGAGATTCACACCCTTAAGCAATCTCTTCATCAGAAATTTGCCATCAAAGACTTAGGAGTGTTGAAATACTTCCTTGGGATTAAAATGGCTACTTCTCCCAAGGGCCTGTTTTTAAGTCAACGCAAATATATACTTGATTTGCTTTAAGAAGTGAAGATGATGGATTGCAAACCGGCTCGTACTCCTCTTGATAGCAAATTGAAGTTGGACTTGGCAGGTGCGCCTCTCCGTGATATCAGTTACTATCAACGGTTGGTGGGTAAACTCATCTATCTCACCATCACTAGACCTGATATAACCTATGCAGTCAGTCTTATCAGCCAATTCATGCATGCACCCATGGAGATCCATCTCAACGTTGTCAAACGGATTCTCCGATACCTCAAAGGCTCCATTGGTCGGGGAATTGTCATGAAGAAGAATGGTCATAGTCAGATTCTAGCATACACTGATGCTGACTGGGCAGGAAATATTGTTGATCGGAAATCCACTACAGGTTACTGCACGTTCGTTGGAGGTAACCTCGTCACATGGAAGAGCAAAAAATAAAATGTCATTGCTCGTTCTAGTGCAGAAGCTGAGTACAGGGCCATGGCATCCACAGCCTGCGAACTCATTTGGCTCAAGGGCCTTCTCTCGGACCTGGAGTTTTCCAGCCACAACCCTATGTCCCTTTTTTGTGACAATCAGGCGGCTATGCACATTGACTCTAATCCTGTGTTCCATGAACGCACCAAACACATTGAAGTTGATTGTCGCTATGTCCGTGAACAAGTTCAAAACAAGGTAATTCAAACAATCTTCACTCGGAGTCATGATCAACTTGCCGACGTCTTCACAAAGTCTCTTGCTTGCACTCAGTTTCATCGTCTGCTCTCCAAGCTTGGATCAATTAATCCCCTTGATCTAGCTTGAGGGGGAGTATTGGAAGTATTGAACATATTGGTGGATTGGTGGATATCGAGTAGGATGTGTGACTGCTAGCTGTGCTAGTTGTGTCTAGTGATTAGCCGTGATGTCTAGGAATGACTGCTAGGAGATTAGGGTAGCCGTTTGTCCCTGCTACAAGTTTCCTCCTTGCTTGTAATTTGTTGCTTCCTATAATGGAGGTTAAGGCTGTAATGTAAGGACTAGCAGGTCTTAGGGTAGCAGCTGGTTCTTAGAGAGGTCTGTGGTTTCTTAGTTTCCTTACATGTATGCTTATGTACTGATGTAATGTAAAACTGATAGACAAGAAATAGAAAACTTTCTCTCCATTGTTTTCTACACGATCTAACGTCCATGGTGCTTCTCTAAGGACATTTCGTCGATCAAACTCACTCTTAAAAGAAAATAAGAGTCTGCCAGAATCATCAACAGACAACATCGAGAACTCATGTGTTAGGTGCCAGATGGTTGTCATGGTGCCCGCGAGTGCCTCCTTATGGTATCCTTTGTTTGTTAAGAGTTTTCCGACTAGCCAGAAGCAAGCTTCCCTCCCTTCATTCCCTTCCTTGAATGCAACAATCTCAGAAGCCTCATGGTCGCTAATCGCCAAGTTGGACGTAAGCGACGACACAATTCCCTCTACCGAAGCCATCACAATCCACATAGACTTTAGCAGAATCTCCCACGCTTTCCTTGTGATCCAACACATAGACCAGAGCCTCCTCCTCTTCTCGGAATTAAAAGTCGGCCTCAAGAGACCCTAACCCTAACTGTTATTCTCGGAAAGGACCTCAATTATATATATATATATATATATATCATTTATTAGTTAATATATTTCACCATTTAATTTGTTAGTGTAAGTGTTACCATGGACCGTATCTCACTACATCCTTACAAATTTGTACTACTTTCGAATTTAAATTATATTAAAACATAGCCGTGCCATATTTGAAGTTTAAAATGTTGGAATTTTTCATTTGTTGATATGTATGTATGAAATCTTGAAGTGGATGTATGAAATCTTGAAGTGGATGAATGAAATGTTGATGTGAATGTTGGAAATTTTGAAATGGTGATATTTTGGAGGAGTCTTATGTAACGTTTTGGATTGTAATTGTTTCAATTCTATTTTTTGAAAATCCAAAGAATCTTCAAAATAAATATAATATAAATTAAAATTTTCCCCCTTACCTCTACGGGCAGGGGTTAGCTCTGTTAAATGTGTAGAGGCAAACTAATAAAGGAAAGAAAGCCTTAAGCAGAACCACATTTCTTTCGTATCGAATTGTTAAAATTTAAACGGTACATATTTGGTTTTGGGTGAAATCTGTATCAAGCCAAACTTGCCCACCCATGGTCAGCAACTTTAAAGAATCATTATTCGGTAATAATAGTGTGTTTGGATGAGGGAAAAAAACATGAGATTTAGCTAAAATTCAGAATTTTGAAATTCCCATGCACCTTTTTATAGTAAGTTTCGTGCATGATTTGATGAGGAATTACCAAAATTTACCAAGTGAAAAAATCCTCTAACAAAATAGATTGTGGTTACAATATGATATTGGAGTTTCAAAGTTTGAACTTTTTTTAGCAAAATTTCAAGTTTGGATTTTGGAATTATAAGTTCATATGAATTCTAGCGTTTGATCTTGTGGATTGAAGAATGAGTTGTGATTTTTAACCGTTTTTAATTTAGTTTAACCATAGTAAGGTCGATGTGAACTATAACAAATAAAATAAGAATGAGATTTTGAAGTTCAATATTTTTTTCTTCAAGATTTCGAATTTGGATCTTGGAATTATGAATTTTATATGAACTCTAGCGTTTGATATTGTGGAGTGAAGAATGAATTTTGAATTTTTTCCATTTTAGTTTGGACTATAGTAAGGTCGATGCGAACTCTCATACTATGAGATTGAGATTTCGAAGTTCAATTTATTTTTCTTCTATTTCGTGTTTGGATTTTGGAGTTATAAACTTCATCTGAACTCTAGTGCTTGATATTACAGATTGGAATAAGAATTTTGAATTTTTCCATTTTGAGTTTGGATGTTCTATGGTAAGTTTGTTGGGAACTCTGACAATATAAGATTAGAGTTTCGAAGTTCAATTTTTTATTTTTTAAAAAAATTTGAAGTTTGATTTTGGAATTATAAGGTTCATATGAACTCTAGCATTTGGTATTACGGGTTGGAGAAACAATTTTAAATTTTCTCTATTTTGAGTTTAGTTTTCTATGAAAAAAATTATGTGAATGGAGAAACAATTCTAAATTTTCTCTGTTTTGAGTTTAGTTTTTATATGGTAAAATTTATGTGAACTCACATAATATGAGGTTGGGGTTATGAAGTTCAATTTTTTATTTTTCAAATTTCGTGTTTGAATTTTGGAGTTATAAGGTTCATATGTACTCTAGCGTTTGATATTACGGGTTGGAGAAAGAATATTGAATATTCTCCCTTTTGAATTTGATTTTTCTATGATACGGTTGATCTGAACTCTAATAATATGAGATTAGGGTTTCGAAGTTCAATTTTTATTTTCTTTTCAAAATTTTGAGGTTTGATTTTGGAATGATAAGGTTCATTGGAAATCTAGAATTTGACATTACGGGTTGGAGAAAGAATTATGAATTTCTCCCTTTTGAGTTTGGTTTTTCTATGGTAAGGTTGATATGAACTCTCACAATATGAGATTGGGGTTTAGAAGTTCATTTTTTTAAACTGGAATTTCGAGTTTGGATTTCGGAATTATAAGGTTCATTTGAAATCTAACGTTTGATATTACGGGTTGCAGAAAGAATTTTAAATTTTCTCTGTTTTGAGTTTGGTTTTGTATGGTAAAGTTTATGTGAACTCTCATAATATGAGATTGGAGTTCCAAAGTTTTTTTTTTTTTTTTCAAAATTCGTATTTGAATTTTTGAGTTATAAGATTCATATGAACTCTAGGGTTGGAGAAAGAATTTTGAATATTTTCCATTTTGAGTTTGGTTTTGTTACGGTAAGGTTGATGCGAACTCTCGCAATTTGAGATTAGGGTTTGAAAGTTCAATTTTTTTCTTCTTCAAAATTTCGAGGTTTTATGTGGAGTTATAAGATTCATATGAACTCTCGCATTTGATATTACGGATTGGAGAAAGAATTTTAATTTTTTTTCCATTTTGATTTTGGTTTTTGTGTGGTAAGGTTAATGTCAACTCTCAAATATGAGATAGGGGTTTCTAAGTTAAAACATTTCCAAAATTTTAGAGTTTAGATTTTTGAAGTACAAGGTTCATATGAGCTCTGATATCACGGATTAGAGGAAAAAATTTGAATGTTTTCGGTCTTATGTTTGGTTTTTCTAAAGTAAAGTTAATACGAACTCTAACAATATGATTGGTGTTTCGATGTAAAATTATTATTTTTCTTTAAATATGAGATTAAGGTTTCTAAGTTTATTCTCCAATCTACATTATCAAACATTAGAATTCACATAAACCTCATAATTCTAAAATTCAAATTGCAAATTTGGGGAAAAAAAAAATGAACTTTGTTCGTACCTAAATTGATCGACCTGTAAGAAGACCAACCAGTCCCAATAGACCATACTTGGCCCTCAGCTCAGCATGACCGCCCCACCAATACAAACACCTAGACAAAACACCCCAGCGGCTGTTTGGCTAATCAGTTTGTCCGGCCGATCAACTGGTCGGCTGACTAAACCTGATTGACAAGGGGATCCGAGACCACCGGAACACGTGTCAACACCAGAATCAGGGATATTTATCCCACATCGAAACATTCCACCCCCAACATTCAATGTTACTACAAATACAAGGGCACATCCCCTAAAAAAAGTAATGACATTCTTGCCCTCACACTACCTAAATTACTACACTACCCTCCTCTCCTAACTAACTTAGGCATTAGAGACTCTTAGGCTGGCACCACACCAGTGCTCCTTTGTTCTTATGTTCTCTTTGCAGGTCCTCCCACCACCGATAAGAGTGAGTCAAGCGAGCTCAGCGAGGCAATTCTAAGTTGGTCCATTTTTGGCATCAACAGTTTGGCGTTGTCTGTGGGAATTCTGAAACAACCCCACCAACTCACTTACCACTTTGGGCGTCCCAACACCCATCGGGCATCATGTTGGACAATCAAGACGAAGAAGAATTAACTGACACCCCTTTTGTACAAAGGATCTGGCGGGACAACATCCCTAACGTATTCAGGCAGACGTTAGACGACCTCCAGCGAGAAGTGGTCCAGCTTAGAACTCACAGTGTTAAGGCAGATGCCAAGAATCAGGTCTTATCTTACCAGTATGAGAGTACACTTGCCCATCTGAGGATGACCCATTGGGATCAAGGATGAGAGAAGGGACCGAACGAGCAATCCCTAGCCGACCAGTCCCCGACCGACCAGACTCCCGTCGAAAGGCACAAGAAACAGCAACCTTTGGTAAACCCACTTGATCCGGAGCATGACTCCTCATCCAACCTGCTAGCTCGCTGGTCCTTCACAACTAAGGATCTATCAAGAAGCCCACAAACTCTTGGACGATCGCTAGGTAAAAATGGAGCTCGTCCGCCTCACTTACGCTATATCAGACCCCTGGGCTGCGGGACAACCTCCCTTGCCAACATTAACAATGGTGGGATGACAGGCGATTGGATGACCTTCCGGTATGGCCAATAGCCAGGAGAACCAGGGCGCACGAGGCCTCGAACCCCACCAAAGAGAAAACACACGAGAACTACAAGATGAGACCGAGTTAGCTGCCGGGAGCTATTCGCACGGCCAAAGGAGAAACAGAGATCACCAAGAAAGAAGCGATGGTCAGATAGGACACCTAAGTGGAAAGCCTCTTATGCCGAGTGCGCAACCTTGAGGCGGAGAAATACAAAGGCAAGGTGCGAACATGAGGAAAAACCAGCACTGGTCATTTCAGCAATCGATTCCTTCGGTCGAGGCACAATACGGAGGTGAAGCCCCTGAAGATAACTCCCTACACGGAAAAAAGGGATCCTATCACCCATCTGAACAACTACGTCTATGCTCTTGCCTACAAGAACCTGATAGACGTGGTCCAATGCCTCATCTTCAACTCCACCCTTATTGACGTAGCTCTCAATTGGTTCTACCGCCTAGCTCCCAACACCATTGTCTCCGTTGAAGAGTGGCAAACAACTTTTGTCAACCAATTCATGATCCAAACAGACAGGTTGGGCACCACGGAATATCACTTTTCCATCATACAGGAAGAAAGCGAAACACTTCAAAAATACACCCCTATATTTAGTCTTGAATACTCTCGCTGATGGGATACAGACGATAAAGCCGCATTCAATGCAGTCCGGAGTGGCTTAAAGATGTCACCCTTCAAGTATACAGCCCACATTGAAAACTGGAAGGACTACAACAAGATCATGAGGCAATCATCGATCCATGCTATGGCAGAATTCTTCCATCCTCCCACAAAGGAGAACAAGGCCGACGCCTTTTACTCCACACCTCACCCCCTAACCCCCCGGCCCGAAGCAACAACAACAGTAAGACCAACTATAGTTCTGGGGGCTATGGCCAAGGATATAATCAATCCCACCAGGGGAAGAGGAAGCTTACCTATGACGTGAAACACCAGGGGAAGAAGGGTCGATCAAACCATGATGATCGAGGGTTCAAACAGGGTGACAATAATCACTAGAAGCAGTGAGGCTTGATGGGAGACAACATCGGCCCAAGACCTCGCTTCGAAACATACACAATCTTCATCACCTCTTTGGACCACATATTTCTAAGCAGGTGTTCAGCGTTGAGTCGGGACAACTAGCAAAAACCGCCAAACAAAGATGGGAGCCCATCACTTTCTCAAAGGAAAAGGAGAAAGGTATAGTCTTTCCGTATGATGACCCCTTCATTATCAGAGCCCAGATATTCAACTACAACGTAGGAAGGATACTGATTGACACTGGGAGCTAGGTCAATGTACTATTCTGGGAGGCCTTCAAGCAAATGGGCATAGATGAGAAAGAACTCAACCGAGCAGTCACACCACTCTTGAATTTTTCCGGGGACTCAGTCTTACCCCGAGGCATCATCTTTTTGCCAATCTCAATCGGCACCATTCCCAAGATAGCAACAGTCATCACTATATTTCTTAAAGTCCACTGCCCCACGGCCTACAATGCCATCATTGGGAGAGGTCTACTCGATTAGCTGAAGGCCATCCCGGTAACTCACCTACTGCTGATGAAATTCCCAACACCCATGGGAATGGGACAGGTGCGAGGAGACCAACTTTCCGCAAGGACATGCCAAGCCACGGAACTGACCAAGAAAAACAGCCAAAACTAAAAGGAGACTCTATCAGTCACAGAGATAGCTCTTGGGGATGATCCTGTTGATCCTAAGTTGGTGGAAGAATTCCAGGATAGCCCCCTGGAAGACCCATGCGACCTATCAAGCATGCCACAGGCAAAACCTGTGGAAGAAATGAAGGCAATACCTATATCTGATCAACACAAAGATCGCACGGTTCGGATAGGATGAAAGCTAAAGCCCACCATACCAGCAGCCCTCGTAGAATTCCTGAAGGAAAATTCTAAATTCTTTGCGTGGTCTTATGCAGACATTCCTGGCATCTCCACTAATGTCATCTTCCATAGGCTAACCAAAGACCCAACATTTAAACCAATCACGCAGAAGCGGCGTAGCTATGACGCTGAGAGGCAAGCAACCATGCAAGCTTAAATCACCAAACTCAGCACCATTCATTTCATCAGGAAGGCCATATATGCCGCATGGGTTTCAAACGTCGTACTCATCAAGAAACCTTCTAGACAATGGTGTATGTGCATAGACTTCATCGATCTCAACAAGGCCTGCCCTAAGGACAGCTTTCCACTGCCTAAGATCGATATGCTCATGGATGCCATGGTGGGACATTGATAGGAGCATTTTTATGCGACGTTTTATCTTGTTTTCTTATGCTTTTCTTAGCATGTTTCCTATGTTTTCTTAATACTTAGCTCGTTTTCGTGTTTTGTAGGATTTTTGGAAGCAAAGTTACAAAAGGAGTTAATGAGTGCTGTTTTGGAAATCTAAGGAGGAAACTTTGAAACAGACTTCAGCAGAGTAGCTCATGTCTGTTGTACAAATAGCAACATAAAAATTACACAAAAATCCCTCTCCCACACAAAAAGGCAGCCAACAAAGAGTCACTCTCCCACACAAAAAGTAAAAAACGTCTATCTCTCTATATCTCATACTTTTTGAAGAAACAACTCTTTTTCTCCCGAGAAAAACTGCAGAAACGTTGGAAGCTCTCACACAAGGACTCAGCCACACCATCCCATTCTGCTCAATCCTTCAAGGTTCCAAGGTCTAAAAGGCTTAGGAAGCAAGGAGGAACGTGAAGGCGTCATCCAATCATTCTGGCTGACCAACACATCATCAAAGAGCTATCTTCTTCCTCTTTTTATTTTCTGTTTTTTTATGTTCTTGCTGTCTATTTAAATTATGGGTAACTAAGTACTTTAGTTAGGGCTCGATTGAAGCCCTAATCATGTTTCTTTAAGGATTTCGATATGCCTTTGCTGCAAACTACTTTTGTGATGCTTAATTGATTAATTTCAGATTATATTTTACTCTTTACATACGTTATGTTATGCTTGATCACCATATACATGTTGTGTATTGAGTTTGTTACATAGGTAAATTTAGATGACCGAATCTTGTGCCTATGAGAGTAACAAAAGAACTAGTTATAAGTTCTTGAAATTAATGATCATGAATAACTAGAATAGATACCATGTTCTAGGAGTTGTGTGTTTGTCGATTTCCATTGTGTTATGCGCTCTTAAAGTGCAACTTAGTAGATACCATGCTAAATATTTTAAGAATGAAAAGAGTTAGCGTAGATACCCATGCCTAACTTGTTGCTTAGGGAAATCAATAATTTAAAGAGTAGATATCATGCCTTTATGTTGACAAACATGAGCATCTAAAATATGTTTGGTAGCATTGTGCATGTCGTTTGCTTAAGGAAGAAGATTAGTGGTGAACATCGAATCCCTAACTTGTTTTCTCATTGTTTTAACCTCAATCCAATTCTATTTTTAATCAAACATTGTTTTTTTTAATATTTTTTTTCTAAATTTTCAGTTTTCAAAATCATCTTAAAATCAATTTTAAACACATATTAATCCAGTCCTCGTGGGAATGATCTCGTATTTGCTTTCTATACTATTTGTCTTATCTTGTGCACTTGCGAGTTAAAACGTGCATATAGTTGCGTAATTTTTATGTTGCTATTTGTACAACAAGGTTTTGGCGCCGTTGCCGGGGAATGTGTAACTAATTTGTGCTTAAATTGATTTTTGGTTTTCTTTTATAGGCTGAATTTCGTTTATGCAAGGTCGTCGATCCCAAAATTTAGCGGTCGGTGACTACAATCCTGAGATTGAACGAACTCTTAGACGTCTTCGAAAGCAAGCTGAGAGGGCAAAATTTAACACACAAAGAGAAGATTTTGAAGAAGGAGAAAGATCAGAATCAGAGAACGAAATGGGGGAGGAACATGTTCGAAGGCCAATGAAGGACTCCTTTGTCCCTCAAAACCTTAATCAACTATCATGCATTGCCTACCAACCAACTGCGCAAGGTAGCTTCAATTTATCACCTTAATTGCATAACATGGTGCCGCACTACAGAGGCACACCTTCTGAGGAATCATACTTGCACATTAGGGATTTCTTCGATCTCTGCAAGACTCAAAATATCCAGGGCTTAACTCTAGAAGGAATCAGGTTAATTCTTTTTCCTTTCTCCTTAAAAGATAAAGCTAAGTTGTGGTTGAAATCTCTGGCTGTAGGTTCCATTACTACTTCGGAACAATTGGCTACTAAATTCTTGAAGAAGTTTTTCCCAGCCCAAAAGACAAGACAACTTAAAAGGGAGATTCAAGCCTTTAAACAGAAGGATGGAGATCTTTTATTTGAGGCATGGGCGAATTTCAAGGAGTAGCTTCTCAAGTGTCCACACCACAATTTATCTCAAGACGATCAGGTACAAGCTTTTTATGAAGGTTTAAATGATATTAACAAAAGTCTTGTTGATTCAGCTTGTGGAGGTGTGCTTATGGAAAAGAGCAGTGATGAAGCCATTGAGCTATTTGAGACCCTAAGTGAAAATTCTCAGCAATTCTCATCAAGAGGGAAAAAAGGAGTAAAAAGTAAAGGTGTTTATGAAGTTAGCACAAATGGTGGGGTCCAATGTCAAATGGCAGCAATGGAGAAAAAGTTAGATATGCTGGTGAAAGCAATGTCAGCTCAGAATATCTCTCAAGTTCAACAAGTTGCTAAAATCGAGGTATGTGCTATATGTTCTCATTGTAATCATACTATTGAGACTTGTCCTATGTCTTGTTTTACAGATCATGAGCAAGCTAATTATGTGGGGAAAAACAACTATCATCCCAAGAACAACCCATATTCGAACATTTATAATCCAGGATGGAAAGACCACCCAAATTTCTCTTGGAGCAACAGTCAGAATGTGCTTAATCCACAAGGGCAGCAGAAGAACTTCTAGCAGGGAAATAATTATCATGCTTCATCACAAGTGGCACAACCCAATACTGACCAGAAGAAGAATTATCTTGAAGGTGCCATACTCCAGTTCTTGACTGCACAACAACAGACAAATGCTCTAACTAGTCAGAACATTCAGAAACTAGAGGCAACAACTGGTCAAGCTATTCAGAGATTAGAGGCACAAGTAGGGCAAATGGCAAAGGAGTTAAGTGAGAGGAAGAAATGAGAGTTTCCATCACAAACCATACCTAATCCGGGAGGCCAGGAGCAGCTCAAGGTTGTGACAATCCTTAGAAGTGGCAAGGTAGTTGACAAAAAGGTGGGGACAGATGAGAATGAACCAGAAAATGTTGAACCACCTCTAGCCACAAAGGTAGGTGAGATGGAGAAGGTGATATTGCCACCCTTCCCTCAAAGGTTAGTTAAGCAAAAGAAAGAAAAACATCTTCTTGATATTTTTGAAACTTTCAGAAAAGTAGAAATCAACATTCCTTCACTTGATGCAATTAAACAGATTCCATCTTATGCTAAGTTTTTAAAGGATTGTTGTACTCACAAAAGATAGTTTCAGGAATATGAGAAAGTTGCATTGACTGAGGAGGTAAGTGCGGTTTTATTGAGAAAGCTACCACCTAAACTAAAAGATCCAGGTAGTTTTACTATTCCTTGCAGGGTTGGTGACCGTCTGTTTGAACGTGCTTTGCTTGATTTAGGAGCAAGCATTAACTTGATGCCTTATACCATTTATGAGGAGTTGAGGTTGGGGGAGCTCAAACCAACCTCAATTATATTGCAATTGGCAGATAGAAGCATCAGAAGACCTAGAGGTATAATTAAAGGATGTTTTGGTTCAGGTAAATGAATTTATTTTGCCTGCTGATTTTTTTGTTCTGGATATGGAAGATTCCCCTATGCCATCTTCATTATCTATTATTCTTGGTAGACCCTTTATGGTAACTGCTGATACAAAGATAAGTGTGAAAATGGGTACTACACATATGAAAGTGAATGGTAAGAAGATAGAATTCATGTTGTCTGATACTATCAAATTGCCACATGATAACCACGATTGTTTCAAGATTGATGTGGTAGGAAGTGTTGTTGAGCAAGTGTTTCAGGTACATAGCATTTACCCTTTGGAGGCATGCATAGCCCACAACCTCACAAGGCTGAATTATGAACGTGGATGTGATGTTACAGAGATAGATGTCCATGAAGCTGTGCATTCTCTTGAGGCTTCTAAGCCTTATCCAGGTAAGTGTGTACCTCCCTTTGAAACTCTTGTGTCTACTAATACTACTCTTGTCCCTTCCATTGTTAGGGCACCAGATCTAGAATTGAAGCAACTACCTAAACAATTGAAGTATGCTTACTTGGGAGAGAACCAGACATTACCAGTGATAGTTGCTGCAAACATGAGTTTGGTGGAGCAAGAGAAGTTGTTGAGAGTTCTTAGGGAGCACAAGACTGCATTAGGGTGGACCATTGCCGGCATCAAAGCCATAAGACCATCCAAGTGCATGCTTAGAATCCTCCTTGAAGATATGCAACAAGCAGGTGACAAGAGGAAGTTACAGCTGAATGAGCTTGAAGAGTTGAGGTATGATGCATATGAGAATGCTAAGTTGTATAAGGAACGGACCAAGGCGTATCATGATAAGTGGCTACTTAGGAAGAAGTTTCATGTGGGATAGAAGGTGTTGATCTACAATTCAAAATTGAGACTTTTCCTTGGTAAGCTCAAGTCTAGGTGGTACGGTCCTTATGTTGTTACAAAAGTGTTCCCTCATGGAGCTTTGGAGGTTCATAGCAAAGAGAAGAATCATACATTCATGGTGAATGGGCACAGAGTAAAGCCCTATATTGAGACGAGCTTTGAGCCTAGAGAGGAGGATGTGACGCTCCAACCTGTTTAATACATTGCATGAGAGTCCAACAGTCTGGCTGAAGACTATAAACTTAGCACTACTTGGGAGGCAACCCAAAGGGAAGTTGGGAGGCAACCCATGTGAAGAGGATGATGACAGTTTTTGCACTCTACAACCACTGACAATCAGATTTGCTTTCTCTCACCCTTTCCTTCTTTGTCGTTAACTTTGCCTTCGTTTGTTTTGTTTTGTTTTATTTTATTTTATTTTCTTTGTGTTTGTCATCACTTTTTTCTCCTTCCTTAAATGCTTCATTGTTTATACTTTAACTTTCAAACATTGAGGACAATGTTAGATTTAAGTGTGGGGGGGAACACTTGTGTTTTCCATTGATTTTTGTGTCAGTACAAAAAAAAATTGTACACGGTTCATAGTGTTTAATTTTTATGTTCCTATTTGTACAATAGACATGAGCTACTCAGCTTCATGGATGCCTATTCAGGCTATAACCAAATCCTCATGAACCCAGATGATCAGATTCATACGAGCTTCAGGACTGATCTTGGCGTGTACTTCAACAACGTTATGCCTTTTGGCCTAAAGAACGCATGAGCAACGTACCAACATCTGGTCAACTTCATGTTCGCTGACCAAATTGGAAAAACAATGGAGGTCAATGTTGACGACATGTTCGTCAAAAGCAAAATAGATGAGGAACACATCCCTAACCTGGCACAGATGTTCAAAGTCCTCAAGGAGTATAAGAAACGCCTCAATCCGACCAAATGTGTCTTTGGAGTAGGCTCAGGCAAGTTCCTAGGGTATATGATCAGCCCGAGAGGTATGGAGGCAAACTGCAAGAAGATCAAGGCAATCCTTGATATGAAACCTTCCCAAACCCACAAGGACATCCAGATCTTTACGGGACGAGTAGCTGCTTTTACTCGCTTCATACCAAAAACAACAGACAAGTGTGCCCCGTTCTTCAAAGCCCTAAAAAGTAAGAACAAGCAGATCGACTAGATAGAAGAGTGCAACAAGGCATTCATCGAGCTCAAGGAATACATGAGCAAGGCATCACTCTTGGCAAGACAAGAAACCGAGGAACATCTCTTCATATACCTTTCTGTCTCTATTTCTGCAGTTAGCTTTGTTCTTATCACAAGAACAGAAGGCTTAGAACATCACATCTACTACATCAGTAAGGCATTCCAGGATGTAGAGACAACGTACCCAGACCTGGAGAAGCTTGTTCTAGCCCTTGTGGTTACGGCACGAAGGCTTATGCCATACTTCTAAGCTCACGAGATAAAGGTCATCACCAACATTCCTTTGAGGCAAGTCTCACAGAAACTAGACACCTATGGACGACTCACCAAATGGGAAAACGAATTGAGCGAGTTCGATATCTCCTGTGTGGCCAAGACAACCGAGAAAGGACAAGCGGTAGCTAACTTCATTGCTGAGTACTCATACCAGCCAACACAGTACATCCCACCAGAGGCATCACCTCTAATTGGGACTCCAACCAATCAATCTCCAGAAACAGCCAAGGCATCCCCTATTGAGAACCTAACATCTATGCTTATCCCTTGGCCATTCTCCCAATGGGGACTAGATATGATCGGCCTAATGCTAGAGGGAAAAGGCAGGGTCAATCATGTAGTGGTAATTGTGGACTACTTCACAAAGTGGGCAGAGGCAAAACTTCTGGCAACAATCACTGCAGCACAAATTGAGCACTTCGTCTACCAACATATCTTTTGTCGGTTTGGGATCCCACACACCATTGTCACTGATAATGGGAAGCAATTTGATTGCCACCGATTCAAAGCCTTTTGTGAGAGATACAGTATCAAACTCCTCTTCGCCTCTCCTTCCCAACCACAATCCAACGGACAAGTTGAAGCGGTCAACAAAACATCCAGTACAAGTTGAGAAAGAAGCTAGATGAGAACAAGGGCAAATGGTCTGACATAATTGACGATGTGCTATGGTCTCACAGGACATCCTACAAGACGGCCACGGAAGAGACCACCTTCGCCTTAGCATTTGGTACTAAAGCAGCTGTACCAGTGGAAATTGGGGAAACATCTTACTCGGTCATCTCCTACGACCTAGAAGAGAATAATCACCAAATTGCTCTCAACCTGGATCTTATTGAAGAGCAAAGGGAAAAGGTCAACTTGAAGAACGTTGCATACAAACAACAGGTAGCGAGGTACTATGACTTAAGGGTCCGCCCTATAAGCTTCAAAGTAGGTGATTGGGTGCTAAGGAAGGTCAGCCTTGCAACCAAGGAACGTTTTGCTGGTACATTTGCACCAATATAGGCAGGTCCGTACAAGGTATTTAGCATATGTAGGGAAAGGACCTACGAACTCCAGGACTCAAAAGGCAAGACACTTCCACATCCATGGAATGTGGATCACCTAAAGTTCTACTAAAAGTAATAAGGCTGATAGCCTTAGACTTAATCGGCCCATGGCCAACATTTTGTAATCCACTACAAGAAATCAGGTCTGGTCTAACCAAAAGTGGCCCGACGGACACAATCTCGTCACCTAAAGTGATTTAGCCCGACGACCAAAAGATTTAGTAGGGAAAAAATATGTATCATCTTTCCCTACCAACACTTTCGTAGGGCAAGGTGAATTCGTGGGGCAAGATTTTGGCGCAAACCAATGATATTTGTTTGGCGCGTAATTTCGTTAACTTTGCCCGACGACCTGTTTGGTAGGCAAGATAGTTTCTTGGGGCAAGATTTTGGTTCGAAGAAGAAGGTGGTGGCGAGTAAAAATGGGGACTTTGCCCAACAAATTTTTATTTTCGTCAGGAAAAATGAGAAAGCTTGAAAATAGCTTTTCGTTGGGCAAAAGTAATTTTGTAGGGCAAATTCTGCTTCTGCTTCTGCTTTTGCCTCTCTCTCTTTCTCTCTCTAACACCATCCTCCATCATCTCATCACCATTTTCACTACCAATATGTCCCTTTTTCTCTCTCAAACACCGAACTCCATCAAATACCAATTTTAAAGGTTTGAGAAATTTTATATTTTTAGTTTTGAATTTTATATTTTTGATTGGAAACTAATTATTGTTTGTGTTTTAGGAAATTTGTGATTGATTTGGAGGAATACTTACAAAGAGGTATGTATGTTTGCCTCTCAATTTTCTTTTGGTAAGAATTCTGGATATATAATTATGTTAGGAAATTGTGAATAAATTGTGGAAAATGTATAGAAATTGTGTATAATTGTGGAAAATTGTGTAGAAATTGTGTAGAAATTGTAGAAAATGTGTTATGTCATTTTGTAGGAAATTAGAAAATATGTTAGGAAATTAGAAAATATGCTAGGAAGATAGGAAAATAGAAAATATGTTAGGAAATTCGGAAAATAGAAAATATGCTAGGAAATTAGGAAAATTGTAAAATCTGTGATATGCGTAATTAATATATGTTTGTATTTGTGAATTTGTTGTGATATTTTCTGTAAAGCTTTAGATAGTTCCGTCGGAGTGAAATATTTTGATATTTCATAACAGTTTATGCGAAGTTAATCGGGTTGATTAACTTCGGATAATGAAAATCAATGAAAAACCTTAGACCTGTTTGAGAGTCAGTTGGATGCGCACGTGGACGCTTATTGCGTGACCGCGCAATTGACTGACTCTTGAATTGTCTATTTATTCGAACAGTTTAGGGGAGCGCAACTATGTGTTGTGTAGTTTGTGATCTACGAGGCTAGGTTTCGATTGTGGGAAATTCAGCTTGTATCCCCTCAATGTTCTCCGAATGGATACTAGATATTTGTTTATAATATCTACGTCGTGCATTTGCGTAACTACAGGGAGATGCTACCGAAATTTCCCTCGATCGAAACTTAACCTCATAGGTCGCAAACTGCATAGCACAAAACGTGCACTCTCAAATGGGATATGGCCAAATCACCGGAGGCATAAAGAGACGAGCGGCTTATGATATTAACTTGTTCGAATTACGGGACAATGTTAACTCAATTACTTACGTTGACTGTATTTCATGAAAGTAGGCACAATGGACAAAGGCTGGATGCAAATGGAAAATAGATGTTCTAATGAGTATTTGGATGGGATTGACAACTTTATTACCTTTGTACATAGTCACTGCAGTGATAGTGGACGTATCAGGTGTCCATGTCGGAAATGTAACAACTGCAATTGGGGGACGTTGATTGAGGTCCGAAATCCTCAGGCATGGAAATGGGATCATACACAACTATATTAATTGGATCTATCGTGGTGAATAAATATTTATAGCATCGATATTTTTGGATCCCGGGACCCGTCGGAATGAAAGTGCTTTGGATGGGCGATGTGATGATGACCAATTCTTTGACATATTAACTGATACTTTTCCTCCCACATCAGTTGATATGGACGATGAGGTACCCATGTTTCAACCCGAAGACTCAAAGCAACATTACGAGAGATTGTTGAAAGAAGCTCAGAAGGAATTGTACCCCGGTTATAAATCGTTCTCGATTCTAGGGGCAATTGTGGAGTTGAGGCTCATGAAAGTTGACTATAATCAAATGAACAAGCATTTTGATCACATGATGGTCATCATCATCCGAATGATCCCTAAAGATTACCGTCAACCTAAAGATCATTATAGCTCGAACAAGCTGTTGAAGGGTCTCGATTTAGGATATTTCAAGATTCATGCATGCAAGAACAATTGTGCATTGTTTTAAGGTGTATTTGAGCAGCTTGACAAATGTCCCATGTTCAATGAGCCTAGGTTTTGAAAGAACAAGATTTCGAACAAGGTGTTACGTTATTTTCCACTGAAACCAAGATTACAAAGATTCTACATGACAGGACCCTTCCCGAATTTCCCCTTGAAACCCGAAAAGAACCCTGCTCCCGTCTGACAACCTAAAGAAATTCCCAGAATACCCCTAACTCCTTGCAATTAATTATGAGAATTCTGCCAAAAATCCGGCAGAATCTCCCTTTAAGGACTGGTTAACCGTCTTAGCCTCTCGACTGAGCAACCGCACCGGTGGCTAACCGGCCTGGTCGTGTCAGGGTAAGAGCCAATGCTTCGCCACATATCACAATGTGAGAACCCCTGATAATGATTCAAAGTTTATAGCCCTTTGCTAACAAGCTATGATACCAAGTTGACAGTAGGTCAGACACTACTGAAACCTCAGACCAGTGGTGGCCCTACAGGGTAACCTCATGAACTTGTTTTACGCCCCAGCCTCTCGACTGACAGCATTTAACACAAAAGTTTAATACCTGAAATACCCTTAACCTTCATAAACATTAAATAACCTTTACAGGGGTTCCAACAGAACCTCCTCTGTACTTGACTGAACCCACCTACTTGTCAGTCGTAGGATTGCCTAGTAGTTCACAACTACCTCGGAGGACCTCCTCCGCAATCTAACAAAACAACTGCCATGTCACCCTCTTGTCAACCATCAGTAACTCATCAATCTGGGTCACCGCCCGCACTAACCCACTGACCCGGATGATAAACGTACCAGACTTGGTTGAATTGAGTCTCACTGACTTACCCCGAGTCATACTCGATATCCCGGCTCGTCCTGAGCACCCCGAGTGGTAACTCGATATCTGGCTCATCCTGAGCACCCCGAGTGGTAACTCAATATCTGGCTCCTCCTGAGCACCCCGAGTGGTAACTCGATATCCGGCTCCTCCTGTGCACCCCAAGTGGTAACTCGATATCCGGCTCCTCTTGAGAACCCCGAGTGGTTACTTGATATTCGGCTCCTCCTGAGCACCCCGAGTGGTAACTCGATATCCCTGCTCATCCCCAGCCGTATCTCAATATCCCCCTTCATCCTGAGGGTATGATGGAATCCTCCATGACATACCTCAAACCTCAACGATATGGCAGAGAAAGATCCCTTGAATGCCAATATCGGAGAACCCCTCAATGATATGGCGGAGACGTACCCTCAACGCCAGTCAGAGAACCCTCAACAATATGGCGGAGAAAGACCCCTTGAACCCCAAAATCGGATAACCCCTAAACGATCTGGCTGAGACGTACCCTTAACCCCAGTCGGAGAACCCTCAATAATGTGGCGGAGAAAGACCCCTCGAACGCAAATATTGGAGAACCCCTCAACGATCTGGCGGAGACTTACCCTCAACGCTAGTTGGAGAACCTTGTGGTACAACAAAATACATAAAAGTACACTTGCCACGCAATCCCGGAAACCCAGTCCGTTCTCAGTACATCTAAAATACCAAATCAAGGAAGCCCTAGCCCCAAGGAACTCTTTGATACATTAATAACCCAACTCCCTTGACCTCTTGAGCCAAAACCCACTGCATGGTAAACTATTACCGCTGGGATTACTTAAATGGGGCTCTAAATGAAATTCAATGGCCTCAAAACCACTAAAATCTGATCCAGAATGTCCCAAAACCCGCCGTGGGCCGAAAAATAGCCCCACACACCGATAGAAGGCCGGATCACGCGCCACGCGCCCTCACATAGCCACGCACCCCCATGCGTCCCCAACCACCCTATACTGTTCGCGATGGAATATTCCTTCACTCTGACGAAATATTCCAACAAACCTGACGGAATATCTTGACATAATCAGAATATTCTGTTCAGACTAAGGGCGTTAGGGTTCCGTCATAACACCGTTATCATTTGACGGAATATGCTAACGTCGTCACCACATTCCGTCAATTCCTGACGGCGTCAGTTGACTCAACGGTCAACTGACTGCTGATTGGACGCTGATTGTGCTACCACGTGGCTCCACGTGGCTGCCACCTGGCATGCCACGTCAATCGCCACCGGTCGACCTGTTTCCGAAGTCTCGCCGGAGATGATGATCAGACCACCGTCGTCGTCGCTGTCTCCTGTGGCCGAAATTTGGAAATTCTCACCGGAATCTGCCATTTTTGGTGAGCTTCCAAACTTCTTCATTTCTCGACTATTTTTCACGATATGCACTATTTTTCGAGATCTTACCTGGTTCGGACGGAATTCGACCAGAAAGTTTTGGCCGACTTCCTGCTTGGTGGTGTTCGTGCTTCGAGATTGACACCAAAAGCTTCGTGAGGTCAAGGGGAATCCATCATTGGCCTCGGTATAGATCGGAAAGACCCAGAATTGGGTCGACTGTGGTGGTGGATTCGGTGTTCGCATGGGTAGGAGAGAGAGATTTCCGAGTGAGGAGAGAGAGAGTACGAGTATGGGTCTGGGCATAGTCTAAAAATAGAGAAAATATCCCCCTAAATTTTTGGACTTTTCCAAAATGACCAAAGTGCCCCTAAGCTTCTAGACCCACAACGATCTCACCGAGTCTCCATTTTCTGCGTGCCACCTTTCTACGAACTCGTGAGTTCGAGGCCTACCCAACGACCCAAGAAATTTTTTCAAAAGTACTGCCAGTCAAAAAGTGACTCCCGAACCCTTATGAAATCGAGGGTAAAATCATCTTTCCCTTAATTAAATTCTCAAATTAATTGAATTCCTAGTCCAGGTCTTTACACTACGAGTCGACCCACACAGCCCATGATATGAGGTGGCACGAGGATGAACGCATTGATGATGATATACTGAGGCATTTAGCCGATGGAAAGGCTTGGAAGGAATTTGATAAGATGTATCTCGAGTTTACCGTGGAGCCAAGAAATGTCAGATTAAGACTTGCTTCTTATGGCTTTAATCAGTTTGGGAGTTTTGCAAAGCCCTATAGCACTTGGCTGATGGTCATGGTTTCGTATAACTTGTCCCATTGGAGATGCAAGAAGAAAGAATTCACAATCCTCAGTACATTGACATCGGGGCCCAAATCGCCGAGTAATTCCATTGACGTTTATTTGCGGTCGTTGATTGAAGAGTTCGTGGATTTGTGCGAAAATAGTTTCTGAACATACGACAAGTACAATGGACTATTAATGTTTTTCCTACTAATGGTATGTTTTCGGGGTGGAGCACCAAGGGTTATCTTGCATGCCCGACATGTGGACCGGACAAAACGTGCTTTTGGCACGCATTGAAAGTATGCTACTTGGGTACGAGAAGATTTTTGCCCTGGGATCACCGGTGGCGTACATAGTCTGACTAATTTATGGCAAAATAGAGATACGAGCACGACCAAATGAGAGGTCCGGTGATGAGATTATGTCCAAATTGAACTGTATCCAGGAGTTGGTCACAAGAGGACCGAAACCAGCGAAACATGAAAATTGGACGAAAAAGAGCATATTCTTCTGTTTGGCATACTGGTCAAAATTGAAAATCAGACACATCGCGGATCCTATGCACATTTAGAAGAACGTTGCCGAGAGTGTTGTGGCAACGACTTTACCCATTAACGTCAAGTCAAAGGACACAATAAAAACCCGTCTGGGTATGCAAGAAAGGGGGATTCAGCCTAATTTGTGGTAAAAAATTCGTCAATGGTAAATACATAATGGCTCATCCAAGTTATACATTTACGTCGGATAATAAGAAAAAATTTCTGAAGTGGTTGAAGAGTGTGAAATTTCCCGATGGGCACACCAACAACATCTCCCAAAATGTTAGCATAGACGGTGGCACCATGTCTGGTTTGAAGAGCCATGACTATCATGTTTTGCTACAACGGCTCTTTCTGATTGGTATTTGGCCCTACTTGAGGCATGGTGTTGTTGAGACGAAAGTTTATTAGTCTCAGTTCTTCCAGATACTATATGCCAAAATGATGCTAAAAGCGGACGTAGGAGCAATTAACGAGGATGTTGTCTACATCATGTGCCCGCTTGAGCAAATATATCCGCCGACATTTTTTTATTTAATGGTGCACCTACTAATACATCTGTCGGATGAGGCAAAGCTAGCTGACTCGGTGTATTATCGTTGGATGTACCCAATCGAGCGATAAACTTCATCCGTCTTTTGGTACTATTTCCTTACTATACTGATAATTTATGTGAATCATAATGTAAATTTCCTTACAGAATGTTAGTTAGGCACAAGCGGCACGTCCGCAACAAGACACGTCCCAAAGGCTCTATAGCGGAGGCGTACATTACAAAGGAGTCACTGACGTTTTGGGCAATGTACCTTTAGAATGTTGAAACGTCCTTCAATAGGGATGATGGTGAACGTCCCGAGAACCTATTAGTATTTGCCTAAGTAGCACGACCATTGGGCGCTGGTCTAGTGTCGGAGCTATTCACCAATAGCGACATGAAGGAGTCCGATTGGTTCATACTGAACAACTGTGAAGGCCCAATATCCTTCGAATTGGGAAGAAATGGACCAATAACTGTTTCCGAGTTGGTTTTTCCAGCATGGAAGTCAAATAGTTTATTTGCAAATTTCTTAAAGTGTTTTTAAGTTGATCAATTTCATTTCTTGTGTGTATCTTACCAGCTGGCACAACTAAGAGATGACAACTCGCTAGAGTTCAATCAAGAATTAATGCAACTGGCCATTGGGCCATTTCGAGGAGAAACGTATGCTGGTTGTCACGTTAACGGAGCTAAGTTCGTGTGTACAGATCGAGACGACAAATTGTCTACTCAAAACAACAGGGTTTTCATGCCGGGGGTGGGTGAAAATGTTGAGACGGTGTTCTACAACAGATTGTTAAGTGTGGTTCAGGCATTATACGAAGACCGCAAGGAAGTCATTTTTTTCAAGTGTCATTGATTTGATACAGACCCAAATATCCCTGGCAAGGTCATTTGAGATCATTTATGTACCTCTGTCGACACAAACACTCGGTGGTTTGAGAGTGATCCCTACATTCTCGCTAGTACGGCAAAACAAGTATTCTATGTGGATGATCCAAAAGCTGGTGCTGGTTGGAGAGTAGCTGAGATGGTAAATCATATAAATATTTGGGATTTGGATGACCGATACGATGAAGATGAAGGGGAAACAGACGATGACCAAAATGTTTACCAGGTGGATTCCTCGGAATCCAACCTAAACGTGGATGGAGTACGGATCGATGACATCGTCCCACCAATTGCCAACAATGATATTTTTATTGATCTTGAGCCCTTACCACCAATAGTTGACAATGATGTTGAGGAATGAAGCACTAGGTGTAGTTTGGATGACGAGATTGATTGGGAGGGGGAGAGCGAATCCGACACTAAATGAAATTTGTAAATAAATTACTTCATTTATATATGTAATATCAATCTTCAAATTAATAAATTTGATGTTTTAAATGTTTCAATTAGTCTATTATGTTATGTTTTTAAGATGTTAAGTGTTGGATAAAATAGACAACATAAATATGAAACCTATTCTAAACATAAAAGGTGAATAAATTGCCATAAATCTCTCAAAACAGGTGAAAATAGCCCTAAAAAAGTTTTTGTTAACCGCTGGCTGAAACATGAGCTAAAATTTGGTGGTCAAACCACCAGTAAGCTATATGCTCATTCGATAAGCGTGTACCGAAAAATAAACACTTTTGTCCGACGAACACAGGAAGGTTCGTCGGGAAAAAATGTCCTATATTCGGTAGATGGTCGCCGAATAGGGAACAACTTTGCCCGATGAACCCTTCTTTAGTCGTCGGGAAATATTTACCATATCGATTTTACATTTAATTACTAAACAACGATTTCAAATTACTTGCGAAATGAATCTACCGAATCTAACCGTCCACATTTATCGCCTACGCCAAATATTAGCCAATTTTGAATTCCCGGGATTAGGTTCCGATGCGTGACGAATCGACAGTTACAAAAGATTTTTTGACCATCGGTCGGCTTTAGATCCTCAAATCCTCACGATTTTTTACGGTGGGGCTCTGGGCACGTTAAACCACAAAGTCAACGTCCCAATCTTTAAAATTCAATCTTCTGAATATCGGTTGAACCAAAACTTCGAAAAACGTATTGAACTTTCCTTATAGTGTTTAAAGTGTTTGGTGTATAAGCGGATTTTACGATTTTCAATAATTTACAAAATGAAATCGACCAATCTAACCGTCAACATTTATTGAACGTGCTCATACATCGCCTACGTCAAAAATTAACCAATTTGGAATTCCCTGGAATAGCTAATGGTGCGCGACAAATCGACAGCTACAAAACATTTTTTGACAATCGCATGACTTTAACTCCTCAAAACCTCACAATTTTCGACGGGCAAGGTCTAGGCACGTAAAACCACAAAGTGAATGGTGTCGATCTTGAAAATTCAATCGTCTGAATATCATTTGAACCAAACTTAGAAAAACATATTGAACTTTCCTTAAAGTGTTTAAGTGTTTTATGAATAAGCAGATTTTACGGTTGTCAATAGTTTGTAAATTGTAATCGACCAATCTAACTGTCCACATTTATTGCAGATACTCATAGATCGCCTAGGGCAAAAATTAGCCAATTTCGAATTCCCAGGATTAGATAATGGTGTGTGTTGAATTGACAGTTACAAAACGTTTTTTGACGACCGAATGACTCTAGCTCCTAAAATCCTAACGATTTTTGACAGTGGGGCTCTTGGCACGTAACACCACAAAGTGAACAGTCCCAATCTTCAAAATTCAATTAGGGGGCTGGTTTTTACATTATCCCACATTTCCATAAATAAAATAAATCAAATTTTGCCCGATGAACATTGTCGCCGGGCATTGTTTTAAAACGGCCGAATTTATTTTTTGCAAAAAATCAAAATTTCGTCCCAAAAATTTTGAAAAAATGAAAATTGCCGCTTATTTTTGCCCGACGAACTTTTAGAGTTTTCCTGATTAACTCCTCAGTGTTAGATTGCCCGACGAAGTCATTAAAGGTACCTTCGTAGGGCAATCATCTCCTTAACTAATAAGTCACGACTCCTCTTTATTTTTCCTTCTTCTTCCTTCTCGGTCTCTCCACGTCCTCACTACAAAAACCCAAAAACCACCCAATACCACACCATCGAAATTCTATCTCGGTCTCCCTCTCTCTCTCTCTCGCTCTCTCTTTCTCTCTCCTTCTCTCTCTCCCTCTCTCTCTCTCGCATTCATTCTCTCTCCAGGTCGTCGCCTCTCTCGCTCGCTGCCGTATCTATCTCTTTGCAAAAAACATAAACCTAGCTGAAGCCCCATTCGCCGTCGCCTCTATCTCTTGCGCTCCCTCTCACAGTAAGTCTCTCTCTCTCTCTCTCTCTCTCTCTCTCTCTCTATCTCTCTCTTTCTCTCTCTCTCTCTCTCTCGATAATATCGGTGAACAAGTTGGAATTGAAATGTGGATTGGACTGGTTATTGTGAATTTGGATTGGATTTAGGAATTGAATTTGGGAAAATATTAATTTGGGAATATTGGAATTGAAATTTGAATTGGATTAGATATTGTGAATTTGGAATTGAAATTGTGAATATGTCGGATGTGATTTAGGAATTGAATTTGTGAATATTGGATTGGATTGTGAATATTTTAGGAAATTGAGGATTTATTTTTGGATTTTTTAGGAATTTTTTGTAATTTTAAGAATTTTAGGAATTTTAGGTGGCTTTATTTCATTTTTGTGAATTTATTATTCAAAAATTAAAATTAGGTGACCTTATTTCATTTTTGTGAATTTATTGTTCAAAATTAAAATTTTGGTGGTTTTATTGTTTAATTTTGAATTTACTATTTAAAATTAAAAAAATTTGGGTTTTTTGTTTTTTTTTAATATTAAAATTAAGAATATGTTGGTTTTATTTTTAATTATTTTGAATTTCTTATTGTAGATGTCGTCGCGCCCCTTGTTCACATCTCGTGGCCTTCCCGTTGCCACTATTGACCTTGTTGCGGAGTCTCCACCCTTGGCCACTGTAGCGTCCACGACCGAGTCCACTTAGGGCCCCATCCACAATACGCAATCAGTGCGACCCGGAGCCACGTACTGAGATTGAGCCAACGCAGGCCGAATCAAGCGAACCGGCCAATGGGGATGGAGTGATCCCCATTGGTGATTTGACTACTTTCTTAATTAGATTAAGCGCTTTTGTTTTTTTTCTTATATTTGTACTAATTTTCTTCGTATTTGCAGTGCCTTCAGTGAACGTGCGTGAGATCAACCGAGGGTGGGCATCACAGCAAATTACCCGGACAACGAAAGAAAAGAACCGAGTGATTTACCTGCCTCGTTTTTGAAAACCATCCTAGAAAATCCACAGCGTAGTGGCACACGACATAGGGGCAATTGTTACCTAGTGCCCGTTGCTGGGGTCGACTTTCAAGAAGCTCGTCGCGGAGCACAAGAAGGATTGTTGAGTTGAGTTATCGGTAAGTATTTGTCCTTGTTTTAATATTATTTTCATTATTTTTAATATTTTACTAACTTTATTATTTCATTGCAAGTTAATTTTGAGTACGACTAGGACGAACCCAATGTAAATAACTATCTCGCCGACATCTGGCAGAAAAGGTGCAAGGATTGGAAGTACGAGCTCCATTTGTACTACCAGAGCTGGAGTACCAAGGAGGAAGCGTGCTCGTTTCCTCCATCCGAGTTGGATGAGGTGGGTCGGTTGGCCGAGTGGAGCTGGTTGTGCACTTATTTCGAGTCCGCCGATTATCTGGTACGTCCCGACTATAAAAATTATTTCATTATTTTCAATTTAATGTCCAATTTGAGTATAATGATTGATTTTACTAATGAATAGCGAAGATCGACCGCCAACAAAAAAATTCAGGGGGGGGCGGGGGCGGGGGGAGAAGAAATACGACCACCACGGGGGCTAGGGACCTCTTGCATTCCAGCGCGAGGAATGGTAAATGCAAGGTTCGTTGTGGATGGAGGTAGACGTCTAGGGGCAAGTCAATTCCGGGCGTGGCAACGCAGTGGTTAACGAAATTTACGTAAGTGTATTTTCTTTCTTATTAAATGTTACAATTCAATTTCCATAATTAGGCTTCTACTTATAATTTATTCAAGTTTCTCGAGGGGATGGAGGCAGACAGGGATTGTATACAGGCTGAGCTGACGCAGCAGCAACCTGAGGTCGCATTGGAGCAGCAGCTACCATATCCCGCTAGGTCAGTGGAGATCCTGGACCAAAGGCTGGGGAGACATCCCGGGAATATCATTCGGGGGTGGGACACGCTCTGGTTCGGGATCACAGGAGTGGCTCTTCGAGTTCTTCTTAGGGAGCCAACCAGCAGAGCGAGGCGTTCACAGAGCTCTAGAGCAACTTGGGGAACCTCCAGACCAAGTACGCGACTGTCCAGACCACCCTCCAAATGATGATTAATGTGATTATTGCGAACGGGATGACAATTCCTCCCCAGCTCCTGGAGCAGGCTCAACAGCAGGCTCAAATGAAGGGTACTCAGCCGCCCCAACAGGCAGCCCAGTAGCCCAATGATCAGCCCTACTAGTCGTCGAGCGTTTATATATTTATATAGGACATCAAATTGTTATTTTTAGTAATGAAAACATTAATTTTTAGAAATATTTTTTTTATTATATTTGACTTGTTTTATTTTTTTTATTGTATTAGACTACAAATATTTTTATTTTTAATTATACAATATATATATATATATATGTTTAATTATATATATGTATATATATATATATATATAATTAGCCTGAATCTCCGCCTCCTACTCGAAAAACCTCCTCTCTAGCTCTTTGACCTTGATCTCCGCATCCAGTTTAGCCTGGATCTGCCTCTTGGCCATCTTCTCTTTCTCGGCCAGTGCTTCCTCATGTGCTTTCAAAGCCTTGCGCTCATCGGCCGCCCTTTCTCGAGCTTGGCTCGCATGACGAAAAGTGCTGAAGACTTCACCAAGAAACTGCAGACATACCAAGCAAGACTTCAAAAAAAAAAAACAGCACAAAAATCAACAAGTAAGCAAGGCCGAACAACACCAACATGGGCCCTAGTGCGCATTGTCTTGTTGCACTGATTAGCAAAATCCTTCGGCCTCAAAGTAGCGATCTCATTCAACTCATAGTTCGAACCACGGACAATCGTGTTCTTGAAATCGAGTTGAGATGAATCGAGGCCGTTGTTAGCTGCCGCCAAGATTCATCCACTTTGTGGGACCTCACCAGGTTAGGCTCCCCGTCGGTGGTCACAAAATATGATCGAATAGAGGAGTCCTTAACCGGTTTCTTGATCCACATGGGCACCTACCGACCGCTCAAATCAGATGGGATGTGAGGGCATATCTCCTGACATGCAAGCTCCAAGGCCTTCACCTCCTTCTACTTTTTTTGCTGGACCGCCTCGTTAGAGTCACTAGCCGACCCTTTGCGCTTCTTCTTCCTCCTGTCCGGCATCATTTGGAGACGTTCCTCGGCCTCAGCATCTAGGTCTATGGTGGGAGGGAGAGGATACTGTCCAAAAACCAGAACCAAGGATGTAGTAGGCTGAATAATGGCCGACCCAGAAGAACTTCGGAAAATGGGGTCCAATGCCTGCAGTATAATGGCATCCTGTCCCACCGGAGCGGTAGTATTCGGCTCCATTTGCTAATTAGACCCACCAGCAATCTCGGTCGGAACCTCCGCTATCATCTGTAACCAGACAATATCACCCTTTTAGGACGATCGAGTCCTCACCGGCCTGCGAAAATCCCTCTTATCGGGAGAAGCCCCGGCCTTCTCTGTTCAGCCTTCTTGAGTGTAGCCTGGATCTTCTCCATTTCCACCTTTAGTTGTTTGGCCGCGACGACTACGAAATCAGCAAATGCTGCAAAAGATAAGTTAGAAACTAAAAGAGTTTGAAAACAACAAAATACTTAGGCCGAAACACTCACGTAGGGAAAGGGTAAGGCCATGCTAGTACAAGTGGCGAGGTAGACGAAGATAGTCCCTACTTCTATCAACACTAGAAAGCTTCCTCTGGACTTCTTTACAGTTGGCATCTTCCTTATCACTGAACTCCCCAACCTTGAAAATGTCTGCAAACAAAAGATAAACGCAAGAACAAACGGTTAGAACTAGATTGGCCAAAAACAAAGGAAAAAAATATAAAAACAACATGAATTATAAGACACCTTTAGACTGATACATGTGAGGCATGCGTCGGTCAAGACTAGACAATTCAAGACCCTCCCTGGGCTCAGAAACAAAGCAATACTTGTGTTTCCATGCCATTTGGGAGGTCGACATGTCTTCAATGAAGGCACCCTTTTCTTTTTTTCCTTTTCTTCTCTACATGAACCCAACCACACTTCCCATCTCTCACAAACTTGCACAAGTAACTAATGTGTCCCCAGGTCGACTCCCCCTTCCCTCACATCTTGAAGGCAACGTAGACCGAGGTCAACATAATCCAGTCATTGGGATTTAGCTGACCAAAGGCTATGCCGACCTTAGCTGCCATCTTTTGTAGCCAAGGATGGAGTGGGAGCATCACTCCATGGGGCAAAATTGTCAGGATGAAAGGTAGCCCAACCGGCTGGAGGATCACTCAGTCGCTCATTCTGACTGAACACGTCCCTGTAGGCATCTAGTTCATCCCAAGTCAGAGTACTCCACTGCCGATCAATTTCATAAGCAGAGCTGGCCACTGTCACAACATGCAAGGCATCGGCCACATCGATCACCATTGGATCAGGCCTCGAAGCCACCCCTTCTCAACTGAGGTGACCTTGGCATTGGAGGGCTTGGCCTCATCGCTGGCCGACCCAAAACGTTTACCAATATCTTAAAATGCCCTTTCAAGAGAATCTTCTAAGACTTTGGCCGACGGTCCTGGACTACTACTCAGCTCAAGGACCGGCCCTCCTACATCCTTATCTGCCTTTAGTTCGACCCTATGGCCTGACCAAGGGGAACCAGAGGCTGATTTAGAGTCATTGAATCTTGAAGCAGAGCTACCGAACTAGCTTCTGATTCATTATCAAATGCTTTATAGGACCGATCCTTGGATCCTACTAAATCAACTTGTAACGACATGAACGTTTAATTATTCGATTTTCGTAAATTAATTTAGGAACGGACGATTTTGCCCTCAGTATCAGGAGGGGTTCAATAGTCACTTTGAGTTTGGGAATAATTTTAGAAGTTTTTCATGGGCCATCACGTAGGTCTTGAACTCACAAGTTCGTAGACAGGCGGCAATCGAAAATCGGAGTTCGGTTGAGAGAGATATTGTAAGTACCCTTCTCAAATTTCACCTCGAAATCCGCAAAAAGCCCTTATCTCGTATGACAACACTTTTTCCACAAAATGTACTACCTGGAAAACCCTTAAGTCTTAAATATATTAAATAAACCTTACAGGGGTTCCGACAAAACTTCTCTGTACTTACTGTCTAAACCTACTGTCAGACGCAGGAAAGATTATAGATCATAGCCAAAACCTCAGAATAGTGGTGGTCCGAAAAGGTAACACACTCTGACACCAATTATTAGTAGGTCAAACACTACTGAAACCTCTATTGTAATAACACAAGACAACTGACTTGTCAGCCTCTTGTGAACGATCAATAACTCGTCAATATGGGTCACCGCCCACTCCAACCCACTGACCTGGATGACGAAGGTACCTGACTTGGTTGAACGGAGTCTCACTGACTTACCCCGAGTTGTACTCGATATCCCTGCTCCTCCTGAGCACCCCGACTGATAACTCAACATCCCTGCTCCTCCTGAGCACCTCGAGTGATAACTCGATATCCCTGCTCCTCATGAGCACCCCGAGTGATAATTCGATATCCCTGCTCCTCCTGAGCACTGTTGGTGGAATTAAAGAGCAAGAAATATGCAATTCAATTCTAACAGTTATAAAATCCTTGCAAGTGCACAAATCGATAAGAATAGTATAGTAGCACAGCAAGAGTCGATCCCTCGAGGACTTGTATCAACGTTATGACCACTTTAGTTCAGATTTATTAACTTAGTGAAAACACACACACACACACACACACACACACACACACAGGGGGGTTTATGATGTGAGAACAGAAATTTAAAGACAAGTAAAATAAAATGCAGAAAATAAGAATTAACGGTTGATTGATTATTAACTAAGGCGAATTAAGGCTTACTATCCACTCTAACCAATTATAGTTACTAATCAGATTTCCTTGACCTAATTACTATTCATTTTCTGAATTAGGTGCCCGTGCCTAGGACCTGGCGTTGGTTCACTAGACACATCTTATTCCCTCTTACTTAGCATGTTCTAACCAGGGCATATGCCTAGAACGTCTATCACCTACCTTTTAAGATGATGCATGAAGTTTAAAGAGAATTTAATGACACCACAGTAGCCTAGCAAAGTGACATATAATCCTAGGTCGTTATGAGTTAAGATTACAAGTAAGAATACTTTCGATGCTCCAAATCACGAGATGATATGACAGTCACTCAAGCAATTACATCAATAATTATATGAAAACAAGGTAGCTAATCTTATAGGCATAAATTAAGGTCATTAAGCAAAGTAATCCAACTTATTCAGCATGCATAGCAATCGTAATCAAGAGCTAGAAAGCCAATCAACAAGCTAACATGGCTAGGGCTTCAAGCAGCCCTAATCCTAACGACTACTCACACATAACTGAAATTGCAACAAGTATAATTGAACCCATAAGTAAATTGCAATATTGAAAATAAGGGTACAGAAGATATTGTGAAGAACAGGTGCAGTAGAAGACAAGGCAGAGCCTTCTTCTCCAAGCTCCACGTCCAACACACTCAACTTCGGGAAGAACAAAGCTTTGGCGTAGAACTCTAAAAAAACCAATTACTATATGCGGCTAAGGTGTCTCTGTTTCTCTAGAAAACCAAAACGGAACTCTCTCTCTCTCTCTCTCTCTCTCTTTCTTTCTAATTTTTAAAACACTGAACAAAGGCTCATTTTTATAGAGAAAGGGAAAACCTTGTTCTATAAGGATTGGTAAAACCTTATTCTATAAGGATTGGTAAAACCATGTCCTATAAGGATAGGGAAAGTTATTGTACTTTTAATTAATTATAAAGTCCTTAAATCTATTAGAACCAATCAGAGCACGGCTGGGAGTGTGAATGCAAGCTGGCAAGTGGGAACGCAAGCTGGCCAAGCTTGGATTTTGGATTGTCTTCGTAATCAGGATCTGGGACTTCGCTTTTGAAGCACATCATGAGTATAGTAGAATTGCATCTTCGTTTAGGCTTGGCAAAAATGTTGTCAGGCTTAGCGCAGAGGGAGAACCTCTTATCCACCGCTGGCGGAACAGGGACCCCGGCCTTAGGCGCACATCTGGACTCGGATGGGAGTTCTTGGGACATGTCCTCGACCTGCCTTGGCGCGACCTTGGCACTTCTAGGACTTGACCTTTATGTCATGAAACACAGGTTTGAGACCCGGAGGGCCTGATATGAGGTACTTGGCCAGTGGCCCAAAATAGGCGCACTGGCGCACTCAGGACTTCGTTCAGGACCTGATATTGAATTGAGGACATCTCCTTCATCTGGACTCCGATTTTAGTCATTCTTTTTGTGTTCTTTCCAGATTTTACCTATCTTTCTAACTCTGCACAAGTCTCCCAAGATTGATCATTTTTTACTATTGATGGCACGAAATCATTCAAAAGACATGTAAGAGATGTATATAAAGACATCAAAATGATGCATAAATAACGACTGATCAAGCACCCCGAGTGATAACTCAATATCCCTGCTCCTCCTGAGCTCCTCGAGTGATAACTCGATATCCATGCTCCTCCTGAGCACCCCGAGTAATAACTCGATATCCCTACTCCTGTTGAGCACCCCGAGTGATAACTCGATATCCTTGCACCTCCTGAGCACCCCAAGTGATAACTCGATATCCCTGCTCCTCCTTAGCACCTCGAGTGATAACTCGATATCCCTGCTCCTCCTCAGCACTCCGAGTGATAACTCTATATCCTTGCTCCTCCTCAGCACCCCGAGTGATAGCTCGATATTCCTGCTCCTCCTCAGCACCCCAAGTGATAACTCGATATCCCTGCTCATCCTGTGCACCCGAGTGATAACTCGATATCCCTGCTCCTCCTCAGTACCCCGAGTGATCTCTGCTCCTCCTGAGCACCCTGAGTAATAACTCGATATCCCTGCTCCTCTTGAGCACCCCGAGTGATAACTCGATATCCCTGCTCCTCCTGAGCACACCAAGTGATAACTCGATATCCCTGCTCCTCGTCAGTACCCTGAGTGATAACTCGATATCCCAGCTCCTCCTGAGCACCCCTGAGTGATAACTCAATATCCCTGCTCATCCTGAGCACCTCGAGTGATAACTCGATATCCCTGCTCCTCTTGAGCACCCCTAGTGATAACTCGATATCCCTGCTCCTCCTGAGCACCCCGAGTGATAACTCGATATCCCTGCTCCTTCTAAGCACCCAGAGTGACAACTCGATATCCCTGCTCCTCCTGAGCACCCCGAGTGATAACTCGATATCTCTGCTCCTCCTGAGCACCCCGATTGATAACTCGATATCCCTGCTCCTCTGAGCACCCCGAGTGATAACTCGATATCCCTACTCTTCCTGAGGACCCCGAGTGATAACTCAATATCCCTGCTCCTCATGAGCACCCCGAGTGATAACTCGATATCCCTGCTCCTCCTGAGCACCTCAAGTGATAACTCGATATCCCTGCTCCTCTTGAGCAATCTCTGTCCTCAACGATATGGAAGAGAAAGATCCTTCGAACGCAAATGTTGGAGAACCCATCGACGATATGGCGGAGACATACCCTCTAACACCAGTCGGAGAACCGTCAACAATGTAGCGGAGAAAAACACCCTCCATGCCAATCATCGGGGAATCTCGTGGTATAACCTAATACCTTGAAGAAGTATGCCTACCCCGCGATCCCGGGAACCTAGTCCATTCCCAGTATATCCAAAGTACCGAATCAGGGAAACCCCTGTCCCGAGAGACCCTTTGATATAAGCACATCTCAGCTCCTCTAGTATCTCGAGTCAAAACCCGCTCCGTTAGTCAACCACTACCACTGGGATTACTCAAACGGGGCTCTAAACAAACTCCTATGGCCTCAAAACCATCAAAATCCGGTCCGGAACGTCCCAAAACCCTAGCTACGCATTGCCGTGGGCCGAAAAATAGCCCCATGCACCGTCACACGCCGATGGATGGCCGGACCACTCGCCCTCATGCACCGCCACTGTTCACGGCAGAATATTCCGTCAACCCTAATGAAATATTCCGTCAACCCTGACGGAATCTCCTAACAGAATCGACATATTCCATCAACCCTAACGGTGTTAGGGTTCCATCAACCGCCGTTAACCTTTGATGGAATATGCTAACAACTTTAGTATATTCCGTCAAACCCTTGACGGCGTCAGTTGACTCAACGATCAACTGACGGCTAACGTCATCGACCGCCGGCCGAACCAGTTGCCGGAGAAGACGACCGCACCGCCGTTCTCCGTCACCGGAGTCTCGCCGGTGACTCGCTGGAGAATACGACTGCGCTGCCGTCCACCATCGCCGGAAAACTCCATTTTCGGTCGACCTTGAAGTTTTTCTAACTTCTTCAAAACCCAACCATTTTTCACGAATTTTACATCTAAATTTATCTACTCGAACCCAGGAATTCAAAACTGGCCTCAAAACACTAAACACGTACATGTGTTGGCCGAAAAATCGATTTGAACTTTTGGGTTTTTCACTTTCTCGATTTAGCGTCTCCTTTGGGTACCTCCTCCGATGGTTTGTACGGTTGTGCTCGTGGGAAAGAGGGGATTCTAATTTGTTTTACCAACATATAGACATGGCCTTTGCGGGAGGGCGGGGCGGGGTGGGGTTGGGTCTAGAGAGAGAGTGAAAACTGAAGATGACGATAAGATCAAATGGTTTTTAGGGATTAAAAAATTTCTACCCCTACTCAATTACCAAAATGCCCCTAATAATCTAGGCCCGCATCTTTCGCACTCGAACTCCATTTCCCGCCTGTCTCCTTTCTACGAACTCGTGAGTTCGAGACCTACGCAACGGTACATGAAACACAACTAAAAGTGTCTCGAAGCAAAAATTGACTTTCACACCCCTTAACAACCAAGGGTAAATTCGTCTTTTTGCAAAATAATTTACAAAAATTCAATAATTAAATTTTTGGGTCGTTACAGTTACGGGTCTAGAAAGGGTAGGGGCATTTTGGTATTTTTGGCCCTAGATTTTTTTTTTCTATTAATCATTATCTCTTTCTGTCTCCTGCATGAGATATTTTTCTATTTTCCTCAACTCCTCTATGCCGACTCTTCTCTTTCCTTTTGCCTGTGAGACACAAAAATACACACCACCAGCATCATAAAAACTTTTGACCTTTTCGAGCTCAACCAAGGACACTACTACCATCCTCTCCTCCCCACGAACTCAACCATACCATTCTTGAAGCTTGAGGACTATCATGGATGACGCAGAGAAGCTAAAAAATCTGCCCAAAGATTCTCGTCCAATTTCCGGCCACCACAAGTATGGCATCTCAATTTGGACTTCAGTTTTGGATTCCTTGGCTCGAGTAGATATATTTTTACTATTAGAACAATGAATTTGGTAAAAACCGAGTGAGATATCAAGCTTTCAAAATCGGGTGGTTGTGGAGGAATCCGGCGGATCGCCGGCGAGCCAAGGTAGGAGACGACCGGCGCGTGGGGGAGGACCACCTGCTGCTCCATCGGTGCGTGACGGTGAATGGGGCCCTCCCTCTGGCTCATGCAACTTGTGTTCTCATGTTTTCGACGTTCCAAATCTTTTGGCGCTGGTTTCGAGTCTATCGGAGTTCGTTATGGCTTATTTTAGAGGTCCAAAGTCCCGTTAAACGCGTTTAGAGCACGTGTGTACGCCCGGAGTTAGGGGATTCAATTTTTAGGTTTATAATTGTCGTTTAGTAATGCCAAGTGACATTTTTTACAGATGTGGTGGCTCCGAGGGTCACGGGAGACCGAATATCTTAGAGATCGAACTCGTTTGGACCTTAAGGTGAGTGGACTTGTTTTCCTAAATTATAATGTATGCACATTGTGATGTTTTGAATATTTTATTATCGTTTCGAATGTCGGGAATCAAAGAGAATAATTTATTATCTTCGGCCGTCTCGAGAATTCAGGAAAAGCATTATAAGTGTTTATTTTGGTCTAGGACCTGGGAATGATGGATAGTGATTTTACTTTATTATCCACAGATGATGGATTTCGGTTTCCTGAATTCCGGTTTATAAATTTTGGGAGCTCCAGCCCGGGGATAGGAATTTACGGCTTAGGCCCAGGGTTGTGGTATAGAGCTTCGACCCTGGTGTGAGGCATGTTATGGAGGATTCTAGCATACGCTTGGGAGGACATGAGGTATGTTATGGAGGATTCCATCATACGCTCAGGAGGACATGAGGTATGTTATGGAGGATTCCATCATACGCTCGGGAGGATATGAGGTTTGTTAGGGAGGATTCCAACACATGCTCGGTATATGAGGTATGTTGTGGAAGATTGCATCATACGCTCGGGAGGACATGAGGTATGTTATAAAGGGTTCCATCATACGCTCGGGAGGATATGAGGTATGTTATGGATAATTCCTCCATACGCTCGAGAGGACATGAGGTATGTTATAGAGGATTCCATCATATGCTTGGGAGGACATGTGGTATGTTATGGAGGATTCCATCATAGGCTCGGGAGGACATGAGGTATTCTATGGAGGATTCTATCATACGCTCGGGAGGACAAGAGGTATGTTATGGAGGATTCCATCATACACTTTGGAGGATATGAGGTATGTTAAGGAGGATTCCATCATACTCTCAAAACAATACGAGGTATGTCATGGGGGATTCCATCATCCGCTCGGTATGGTATGAGCTATGTGATTGAGGATTTCATCATAGGCTAGACAAGGTATGAGCTATGGCTTAGGATGCATGGGCTACTGCTCCAGGATATCGACACTGGTGAGGGATTACGACTACGACCGAGATGTTGAGGTACAGCTCGGGATTACAGCTACGGCCAAATATTGGACTGTGGTCGGATATTCGGCGATGGCCGGGACATTGAAATGAAAGGTATGTAGGGTCGTAACGAGGGTTCTATCGAGGTACACCAAATGGTAGCCGGTGAGTTATATTGTAAGGACCCTTCCCGAATTTCACATCGAAATCCGTGAAAAGCTCTTATCCCGTTTGACAGCTCTTTTTGCTCAAAATTTAATACCAGGAATGGCCTTTATCCTTAAATATATTTAATAAGCCTTACAGAGTTCCCGACAGAACCTCTGTACTTACTGACAACACCTACCTGTCGGACGCAGGCTAGCTTACAGGTCATAGTCGAGACCTCGGAATAGTGGTGGTCCAAAAAGTAACATGCTCTGACACCAAACTTCAGTAGGTCAGGTACTGCTGAAACCTATACTGGAATAACACAAGACAACTAACTGGTCAGCCACTTGTGAACCGTCAATAACTCGTCACTCTGGGTCACCGCCCACACCAACCCACTGACCCAGATGACAAAGCAACCAAACTTGGTTGAATTGAGTCTCACTGACTCCCCCTGAGTCGAACTCGATATCTCTGCTCCTCCAGAGCAACCCGAGTGGTAACTCGATATCCCGGCTCGTCCTGACCCTCCGAGTGGTAACTCGATATCCCTGCTCGTCTTGAGCCCCCGAGTGGTAACTCGATATCCCTGCTCATCCTGAGCTAACTTAGACTTCAACGATATGGTGGAGAAAGATCCCTCGAAAGCCAACATTGGAGAACCCCTCGGCGATCTGGCAGAGACATACCCTCTAACGCCAATCGGAGAACCCTGAACAATGTAGCGGAGAAAAATACCCTCCAGGCCAATCATCAGAGAATCCCATGGTATAACCCAATACCTAGAAGTATGCATACCCATGCAATCCCGGAACACTAGTCTATTCATAGCGGAAATAAAATATCAAACCATGGACGCTCTAGCCCCAAGGAACTCTTGACACAATATTGACCTCCTGAGCTTAAAACCCGCTCCATGGTCAACCGTTACCGCTGGGATTGCCCAACCGGAGCTCTAAACGAACTCCTATGGCCTTAAAACCATCAAAATCTGATTCGGAACATCCCAACACCCTAGCCACGCGTCGCCGTGACCCCAGAATCGGCTCCACGCACTGCCACGCGCCGATGGAATCAGAATATTCTGTCAACCCTGACGGCGTTAGGGTTCCGTCCACCGCCTTTAACCTTTGGCGGAATATGCTAACGCCGTTAGCATATTCCGTCAACTCTTAACATCGTCAGTTGACTCAACGGTCAACTGACAGCTGACGTCATCAACCACCGGAGAAGATGGTTGCGCCGCCGTCGTCTCCGTCGTCAGAAATTGGAATTTCTCGTCGGAGATCGCCATTTTCGGTGAGCTTCCAACTCGTTCATTTCTTGACCGATTTTCACAATCCACACATGTAAATTCATCTACTTTTCATCAGGATTTCGAATATGAAATCAAAGTTCCGAGATCGTACCTAGTTTGGCTAGAAAATGGCCGACAAGTTTTGGTCCACCTCCCTCCTACGTCCATCATCTACGGTGGTGCTCCCAACTTGATGGTGGCCCCAAAATGCTCGTGGAGTTGCGAGGAAGACCTTCCCTGCCTTGGTTTCGATCAAATCGAATCGGAATCAGTCTGATGAGGGTAGGGGTTTCGGTGTTAGCACGGAGGGGGTCGGGCAGGAGAGAGAGAGAAAAACACTGACGAATCCCCCGAAGAGAGAGAAAAAAATCCAATTTATAGTTTAAAATTGTCCAAAATTACCAAATTGCCCCTGCAGCTTCTAGACCCATAACGATCTCATCGGGTCTCCATTTTTCGCATGCCACCTATCTACGAACTCGTGAGTTCGAGACCTACGCAGCGACCTAAGAAAAATTCCCAAAAGCCCTGCCAATCAAAAAGTGACTCCCGAACCCATCCAAAATCGAGGGTAAAATTGTCAAATTCTCAAATTAGCTTAATTTCTGGTCCGGGTCGTTACACACACATATATATATATATATATATATATATATATATATGTAGTTAAGGGCCTTATTATAAGTATGGTTTACCACGAGGTAGATCTGTTATGATTATGATTATTATTATCGTTACCATAGTTGTGTGTTACGCTTCGTTATGGTTCTAATGTCAACTCACGGTGGTTTTGGTTTTATGGCCTCTTGACTGTAGCTGGACGAGGCGACAAGATTAGGAGGAGGCATCATCTTTTACTGCGTTGCCATCACCTAGGATTTTCATTAGTTCTGTAAAGTTAAGGTTACCCTAGTTTCCTCTTACCCACTTCTAGGTATTGTAAATTATTTCAAGGACTTGGAGTAGGTTAGATGTACCTTGTTCTGGATTGTTTGGATATTAGTTTAGTATTGCAATCCTTCGTCTAGCAGGTGGAAGACGTTTTGACCGATTTACAAGGGAGATTCTGCCGAATTTTTGGTAGAATTCTCGTAAGGTGTGATTCGTAGTTTGAGGCATTTCAGGAATTATCTTTGAGGGTTTAAGTATTGTCAGACGGGGGACAGGGCTTCTCACAGATTTCTAGGGGAAATTTGAGAGGGGTCCTGTCACAACCGATCCTGACATCTACAATATGTAACAAAGTAATCTAAGAAGGGAAACGTGCTAGACACAACAATAGACACATGCAAAGATCAAAAACACACTTTCGTCCTGTTCTTCAAGTGTTCATACAATAAACATGCTTTTCAATAGAAAAAACAAAGGGAAGAACAGGCAATACCTTGTTTCTAGGAGGTCAGCCGTGCAAACTGCCGCAAATCACTTGCCGGAAATGACCTTATGAAGAGAAGAAGCTCACTGGAAATTGCCTTCAGTCTCTCAGCAAAGTCTCAAATTGCCAAAGTGATGAATGAAAGGAGATCCACGGCTTTTATAAGAAACAAAAATGGACAGTTACAAATCCTCCTTGGTCAGACGAAACGTCATGCACAAAGCCCAAGATGATGCATGTGAGACACGTGGCACACACACTACTCCATTATCAGACATTACCCACTTGATCGGCCACAGACATCATCCAGGCCGATTGACTACCCAATCCTGCAAGGCTCCACCTTCACGATCCGTACGAATTAGCATATACACCACCTCAAGTGGCACTCGGTCGGCCTTGAACATCTTCCAGGCCGATCGGCCACACAATTGTGCAAGTGGACCCCTTCATGATCCGTATATCTACTACGCTGATCGTCATTCAAAATTCTCTAGCCGACCTACACGATTTTAACACCTTTCTCAGCGAATGTTTGACCACGACATCTCGCCTCCACCAAGGGCTTGGGGGACTAGGGACTAGTATAGGAGAAATATCCATACAAGTCGAGAAGACAAACAACAAGCCCTCAACTGAGGAAATCCTCCTTAGTCAATGACTTGGGGCACTTCTATTTGTACCTAAATTGATCGACCTGTAAGAAGACCAACCAGTCCCAACAGACCATACTTAGCCCTCAGCTCAATATGACCGCCCCACCAATACAAACACCCGGACAAAACACCCGAGTAGCTGTCTAACCAATCAGTTTGTTTGGTCGGCCAACCAGACCAGATTAACAAGGGGATCCGGGACCACCAGAACATGTGTCAGCTCTAGAATCAGGGGCATTTATCCCACATCGAAACATTTCACCCACAACATTCAATGCTACTATAAATACAAGTGCACCTCCCCTCAGAAAGGTAATGATATTCTTGGCCTCACGCTGCCTAAATTACTACACTACCCTCCTCACCTAACTGACTTAGGCATCAGAGACTTTTAGGCCGACATCACACCGGTGCTTCTTTGCTCTTACCTTTTCTTTGCAGGTCCTCCCACCACCGAGAAGAGTGAGTCAAGCGAGCTCAGTGAGGCAATTCTAAGTTGGTACATTTTTGGCATCAAAAAACTTCTAAATCACAATCTAGTATTGTGGGAGTTCACATCAACCTTACCATAGAAAAATGAAACTCAAAATGGAGAAATTTCAAACATCTTTCTCCAACCCGTGATAATAAAAGCTAGAGTTCATATGAACCTTATAACTCCAAAATTCAAACTTGAAATTTTGAAAAAATAAAATGAAAGGTCAGATCAACATTAAAATCGAAAAATCAAACTCAAAAAGGGAGTAATTCTCCAACCCGTAATGTCAAACACTATAGTTCATGTGAACTTTATAATTCCAAAATAGAACCTCGAAATTTTGAAAAAAAAATGTTAAACTTCAAAATCCTATTCTCGTATGCTCAAATCGTGGCTGACCAAGCAACGGACCTAACGGAAGACCCGGTAGATCACTTGGACCAAGACCAAGCTCACCATCAAGGCCTATTACGAAAGCCCACCATTGTGGCCCATGACCTAAACCTAGGTGTTCACTATATAAAGGGAGCCCTCCTCACTCATAAAACCATGTCGACTCTCTCTCTCTAGACTTAGAGCTCTCACCTCTCTCTACCTTCTCATTCTTCCTCTAAGGCTCAATGCCTAATGTGTACAAACACTTATATTACTAATGAGAATGGGATAACACCGTGGACATATCCCGATTTGGGTGAACCACGAACATGTTTGTGTCTTCGGTGTGTGCGGTCTTCACGGATCCGTTGGTCCATTTTAGGATCTAAGAGTTGGCACCATCTGTAGGAATGTACACAAGAGGCTATGTCGGTACTCTTTCACTCTTACTCCCACTGAAACCCACAACACTCAAGAACACCGAGCATCCAACCATAAAAATGAGCTCTAACCACCCAAGGAGCATGCAGATTGGGGGACTCCATGTTCAACTAAAGACTTTCATAGTCTCACCGCATATGCCAACTTACTCATTCGAAGAGACAAGAAAAATCCTAATCAGCTTGGGGTCCAATCGCAACATGAGGCAAATATTATGGGCCCATCCCAATATTCCTCCACGGGTTCAGCTGATCCACTATGCCGATCAACATCCTATATTCCGATCACAGAGAATGAGACGAAAACCATAGATGTTCCCTACCGATCAGCTTGCCCCACTTCCAGCACACCTAAAATCTCTGTTGACTATCGATTAGCCACCATGATCGGCCATGTCAGCTTCACTATGGCGCTCAACGCCTTTGCGTCCATATGCGGAGTTTCTGCAGAATCCTCTAGTGGCATATGTATCGCCATTGGTCTACATACTGATCGACCGACATCCAATTCAAGGCAAGTCAGAGGCCACACATTTTAAGCTCCCAACATCTTGCCTCTCAACACGTTCGCTTTCAAAATTGGAGCACTCCATCCAAACAATTCTACATGGGCCTAATCATAGAATAAGATCAAACAAGCAGATGCAGGAGCAAGTTGAGTTTCCCTCTCGATCAATTTACCATCACGATATCAACAATTGGACATGGTCAAGTTAGCCTACCAATCGACAGGAATTCATAAATTGGGAGCAGCCGTCCCGATCACCAACATCAACCCGTAGCTGCAATATCTTTGAGGATTCAAACCCCTAGCTGCAGTATCTTTGAGGATTCGAACCCTAGACCAAGGCTTTTTATTCCCCTCAAGGAGGACACCTTTCACCAACTGGCCCAGGGTTCAAATCCTCAAAGGTGTTGCAGCTAAGGGATTTTTGAACAGCTTTGTTCCGTGGTAGGCCGGTGGGAAGAGGACTCCTATAACGACCGTTGTTCGGAGGATTCCAGGGACTGATCATTAAAATAATTATTTAATCAATTAGTAATATACCCACCTTGATGTCTGATCAGTAATAAGCAGCCCGCAGCTGCTGTCTGATCACTTGATGTTACTACTATGCTTTTTGCCGCCACACCGGTGCCATAAAAAGCGATTTGTTAGTTATTCTAGATGGGTGAATGACCAAGAATGTAGGGCTGTTATTAGAAAGCAGTGGGGTCATGAGATTCGTGGTTCAAAGGCATTCAAAGTGTGTGGAAAATTGAAGGGGTTACGGCGTGGCCTGTTGGAGTGGAGGAAGGTCAATCAACGTAATAGTAAGGTTGTGATTGATAACCTTAAACAGTAACTGCGGGCTGCTGATGTGAGCACTGAGTTTGATGGGAATTGGGTGAGAACAAAGGAATTGGAGTTGAAACAAGCGGTCCAGATTATTTCCACTCTTCTATAGTGAGAAGGCGCATATTTAATAGGCTTCGAGGCTTGGAGAACAATGATGGCAGTTGGGTGGAGGAGGGTACTGAGATGAACCGTGTGGTGACTGATTATTTCGAACATTTGTTTACTTCCTCTCGACCACAAGCCTGTTATACTATTTTGTCTTGTGTGGACAGCAAAATCACATCAGAGGAGAATGAGTTGCTCTTGGTGCCACTCACCCATGAGGAAATTAAAGCTACTGTCTTTCAAATTAAACCTTTAAAGGCTCTGGGACCAGATGGTTTTCCTAGTGGTTTTTTCCAGCTGAATTGGGAGACTGTGGGTGGTGATATATGTGCTATGGTGACATCTTTTTGGCCTTTCGGGAAGACTTCTACGGCAGCTCAACTATACCCACCTATGCCTGATTCCAAAAGTTCCTAGTCCAATCAAGATGACACACTTGAATCCCATTGCCCTTTGTAATGCTATTTATAAGGTAATCTCTAAAATCCTTACTAATCGGTTAAAAACTGTGTTGTCCCGAATTATTTGTATCAATCAGTCAGCCTTTGTAGCAGGTCGGTAGATACAAGATAATATTCTGGTGGTCTATGAGATTCTTCATTCCATGAAACATCGGATTACACAGGAGGTGAAAGACTTGGCATTGAAGGTCGACACGGCTAAGGCCTATGATCGGGTGGAGTGGAGTTTTGTAATTGATACGCTGAGAGCCCTTGGATTGTCAGAGCAATTTTGTGGATTGATTTTTGAATGTATGGCTACTGTATCCTATAGTGTTCTGGTTAACGGTGAGGAGACTAGTTATATTATACCAAGTAAGGGTCTTCAGCAGGGAGACCCTATGTCACCTTTTTTATTCCTGGTGTGTGCTGAATGGCTCTCAACCCTCTTTAGAAGAAGGGAGGAGGAGGGGGCAATTCATGGGTTCCGTTTTGTGGAGAATAGTGCTTTGAGGATCTCTTACTTGTTCTTTGTTGATGATGCGGTCATTTTTTGTCATGCCAATCGAAATGAGATTGATTCTATTAAAGGAGTCCTGGGTTGTTATGTAGCAGCTTCAAGCCAACTTGTTAACTTGGAAAAAAGGTCCTTATGTCGATTAAGGAGACGTCTGGCTAGAAGATGCCACATTACGGCCAGGGATGGATTTGGTAAGTATCTTGGTCTGCATGCAGATTTTGGTATGTCCAAGCGGGTTATTTTTGATGAAGTGTGGAACCGATATGCTGGTAAGGTGCAAAATTAGGCTAAGCAGTTTCTTTCAGCTGCTGGTAAAGAGATAATGATTAAAGCAGTGGCCATGGCAATGCCAATTTATTCCATATCGTGTTTTAAGCTTCCGATTGGAGTGTGCTTGGACATTAAGCGTCCGATTGCTAATTATTGGTGAGGGAAACCGAAGGGTCATCGTGGAGTACATTGGGTGGCTTGGAAGAAGTTGTCACAAGTGAAGAAAGTGGGAGGCCTAGGGTTCCGTGACTTGGAGTGTTTCAATCTGGCCAAGCATGGGAAGATTGGATGGCGGATTATTGATGACCCTTCTCTATTACTTGCTCAGGTGGTTCGGACCAAGTACTATCCTGCCGGGTCATTCCTAGACGCTTCTATGGGCTGTAAGTAATCCTGGGGGTAGAAGGACCTGATCCATTGGCGTAAAGTGTTGGATGCAGGTTTGAGGTGGAGGATTGGAAACGGTTTTCAGGTGCGCTCAAGGGGTGATACTTGGCTTCCAACCCCTTATACTTGCAAGGTAACTTCCTCCCATCCTGAAATCCCTGCGTATGTGTGTGACTTAATTGATCAGGGTACTCATTCCTGACGGGAGGAGGTGGTTACGCGTTACTTTAGTGTAGAGGAAGCCCAGGAGATTCTCAGGGTTCCTCTTAGCCGTTGGGGTTCGGGTGATCAACTGATTTGGCATTTTACGGGTAATGGTAGCTACTCTGTTAAGCCAGCTTATAGTGTTGCCTTGTACCTACACCGAAATGGTGAATTGGGAAGAAAATGAGAGGGGGAATCCAGCTCTTCAGCGATGCATGGGCTTAAATGGAGTCAAATCTGGTCAATGAAGGTCCCATCGAAGTTGAAAATGTTTGTGTGGAGAGGGTGTCGTAATTTCCTTGCTGTTAGAAGTAATTTAGTTCAAAGAAAACTAAATGTGGAGTTAGTTTGCCCGGTTTGTGGCCAAGATGAGGAGATTGAGCTTCATCCCTTTTTTCAATGTCAGTTTGCTCGATTTTTCTTGTATGGTAGTCCTCTTATGATTTATGTCCGTACATTGGTTGGTGTGGATTTCGCTAGTGTGTGGCAGGGGATGATTGAAAAGTTTCAAAAACTCCCTCATTAGGAGGACTTGATACAGACACTTACCTTTGGCCTTTGGAGAATATGGAAAAGCAGGAACCAACTGGTGTTTGAGGGTACTACGGTCAGTCCTGAGGAGGCCATTACACTTTTAACTAAATAGGTGAGTGAATTTGTTGAGTTGGGATTCTTCCCTTTGCAGGGACACTTTATGCAACCTAGATCGCCAGATGAAGGAATTCTAAGGGCGGTTGATCAGTCGTTATTTATGCATCATTTTGATGTCTTTATATGCCTCTCTTACATGTCTTTTGAATGATTTCGTGCCATCAATAGTAGAAAATGATCAATCTTGTGAGACTTATGAAGAGTTAGAAAGATAGGTAAAATCTGGAAAGAACACACAAAGAATGACTCAAATCGGAGTCCAGATGAAGGAGATGTCCTCATTTCAATATCAGGTCCTAAACGGGGTCCTGAGTGCACCAGTGCGCCTATTTTGGGTCACTGGCCAAGTACCTCATATCAGGCCCTCCGGGTCTCAAACCTGTGTTTCATGACATCAAGGTCAGGTCCTAGAAGTGCCAAGGTCGCGCCAAGGCAGGTCGAGGACATGTCCCAAGAACTCCCATCAGAGCACAGATGTGCGCCTAAGCCCATGGTCCCTGTTCCGCCAGCGGTGGATCAAAGGTTCTCCCTCTGAGCTAAGCCTGACAACATTTGCGCCAAGCCTGATTGAAGATGCGCTTCTACTATACTCATGATGTGCTACAAAAGCACAGTCCCATATCATGATTAAGAAGAAAGTCCAAAAGCCAAGTTCGGCCAGCTTGCGTTCCCACTTGCCAGCTTGCATTCACACTCCCAACCGTATTCTGATTGGTCTGAGAAATTTTAGGGATGCTTTAATTATCTAGAAGGATTAGGACTATCTTAGTACACGTTAGGATAGGGTTTTGATTTTGTTCAAATTCTAGTTGAACAAGGATTCCCTTTTCTTGACAAAGAAGGAACCGTGTTCAGTAAAAAGAGAAAAAATATATATATACGTTTAGTTGGAGAGAGCTAGGCCCCGTTTTGTTTTTGGGAGAAAGAGAGACCATATTTTTAGAGATAATATTTTACACACAGATTGTTGGACGTGGAGCTTGGAGAAGAAGGCTCTGCCGTGTCTTCTGCTGCACCTGTTCTTCACAATATCTTTTGTAACCTTATTTTTACGGCAATTTAATTATGAATTCAATTATGCTTGTGTTTATTTCAGTTATGTGTGAGTAGTCGTTAGGATTAGGGCTGCTTGAAGCCCTAGCCATGTTAGCTTGTTGATTGCATTTCTGGCTCTTGATTATGATTGCTATGCATGCTGAATAATTTGGATTATTGTGCTTAATGACCTTAATTTATGCCTCTAAGATTAGCTACCTTGTTTGCATATAATTATTGATGTAATTGTTTGAGTGACCGTCATATCATCTTGTGATTTGGAGCATCGAAAGTATTCTTACTTGTAATCTTAATTTATATTAGAGCCGGAAGTATCCTCGGCTGATTAAGCTCATGACAATCGTCGTCAAATCATATTAGAGACGGAAGTATCCTCGGCTATCATATCACATCATTCGGCATATCTCTCGAATGGCATATCCCTAGCCACCAGGGTATCCCTTGAGGTGTGCTAGTCCTGTATCACAACTCTCTGTACTATGATATCACATCAGTCGGCAAGTATCCTCGACTATCATATCATATCATCAGCCGGTATAACCTTCGGCTATCATATCACATCAGTCGGCATATCCCTCGACTGGCATATCCCTTGCCACCAGGGTATCCCTTGGGGTGTGCTAGTCCTGTATAACAACTCTCTGTACTATGATATCACATCAGTCGGCAAGTATCCTCGACTATCATATCATATCATCAGCCGGTATAACCTTCGGCTATCATATCACATCAGTCGGGATATCCCTCGACTGGCATATCCCTAGCCACCAGGGTATCCCTTGGGGTGTACTAGTCCTGTATCACAAATCTCTGTACTATGATATCTTATCAGTCGGCAAATATCCTCGACTATCATATCATATCATTAGCCGGTATAACCTTCGGCTATCATATCGCATCAGTCGGCATATCTCTCGACTGGCATATTATATCATTAGCCGGTATAACCTTCAGCTATCATATCGCATCAGTCGGCATATCTCTTGACTGGCATATCATATCATTAGCCGGTATAACCTTCGGCTATCATATCGCATTAGTCGGCATATCTGTCGACTGACATATCATATCATTAGCCGGTATAATCTTCGGCTATCATATCGCATCAGTCGGCATATCTCTCGACTGGCATATCATATCATTAGCCGGTATAACCTTCGGGTATCATATCGCATCAGTCGGCATATCTCTCGACTGGCATATCATATCATTAGCCGGTATAATCTTCAGCTATTATATCGCATCAGTCGACATATCTCTCGACTGGCATATCATATCATTAGCCGGTATAACCTTCGGTTATCATATCGCATCAGTCGGTATATCTCTCGACTGGCATATCATATCATTAGCCGGTATAACCTTCGGCTATCATATCGCATCAGTCGGCATATCTCTCGACTGGGATATCATATCATTAGCCGGTATAACCTTCGGCTATCATTTCGCATCAGTCGGCATATCTCTCGACTGGCGTATCATATCATTAGCCGGTATAACCTTTAGCTATCATATCGCATCAGTCGGCATATCTCTCGATTGGCATATCATATCGTTAGTCGGTATAACCTTCGGCTATCATATCGCATTGGTCGGCATATCTCTCGACTGGCGTATCATATCATTAGCCGGTATAACCTTCGGCTATCATATCGCATCAGTCGGCATATCTCTCGATTGGCATATCATATCATTAGCCGGTATAACCTTCGGCTATCATATCGCATCACTCGGCATATCTCTCGACTGGCATATCATATCATTAGCCGGTATAACCTTCGGCTATCATATCGCATCAGTCGGTATATCTCTCGACTGGCATATCATATCATTAGCCGGTATGACCTTCGGCTATCATATCGCATCAGTCGGCATATCTCTCGATTGGCATATCATGTCAATAGCCGGTATAACCTTTGGCTATCATATCGCATCAGTCGGCATATCTCTCGATTGGCATATCATATCATTAGCCGGTATAACCTTCGGCTATCATATCGCATCAGTCGGCATATCTCTCGACTGGCATATCATATCATTAGCCGGTATAACCTTCGGCTATCATATCGCATCAGTCGGCATATCTCTCGACTGGCATATCATATCATTAGCCGGTATAACCTTCGGCTATCATATCGCATTGGTCGGCATATCTCTCGACTGGCGTATCATATCATTAGCCGGTATAACCTTCGGCTATCATATCGCATCAGTCGGCATATCTCTCGATTGGCATATCATATCATTAGCCGGTATAACCTTCGGCTATCATATCGCATCAGTCGGCATATCTCTCGACTGGCATATCATATCATTAGCCGGTATAACCTTCGGCTATCATATTGCATCAGTCGGCATATCTCTCGACTAGCATATCATATCATTAGCCGGTATAACCTTCGGCTATCATATCGCATCAGTCGGCATATCTCTCGACTGGCATATCTGACCAAATCCGATAAACTCATACAACTGGGTCAAAACCCAAACCATTGACTCAATGGTTTCCACGTCAAAACGATAGCAAAACCGAGTCTAAAACCATGATATTTCTCAAATCACACTTTAACTGATATAGTGGAAAACATATGTCTAGTAATCATTTCTAAAATCCAGAAATTCAATGCCACAATACATAACAGTATTTAAACAAAGATATTTTGATGCATGCATTTCAGTTTATAAAACAAAAGTCCACTCAAATACATCATCCAACCCTTAATTCATGGACGCTCTAGCCCAAGGAACACATGCACAATAATGACCCAACTGCCTTGACTTTCCGTGCTCAAAACCCGCTAATAAGATCAACCATTACCGCTGGAATTGCCCAAAACGACCTCTAAACGACGTCCGATCAACCTGAAACCTGTACCAACAGATTCGGAACGTCGTAACTAGTTACCACGCGTCGCCGGGACCTCAGACTTGGCCCCACGCGCCGCCGGAAGTTCGGCACACGCGCCCTCACACGCCGGTCACGCGCCTGCTACAGTGTTCACGCGCCTAGACCGGTCTAACCCGGTCTGGCTCAACCTGACCCGGTCCAACTCGACCCGATCGGTTCACTCAACCCGACCGGTTCACTCAATTCGACCGGTTCAACTCGACTCGACCGGTTCAACTCGACCCGACCGATTCACCCAACCCGACCGGTCACCGGTGGCTCGTCGGAGAAGACGACTGGTCTGCCGTCGCCATCGCCGGAGGCTGGCCGGAGAAGATGACCAGACCGCCACCTCCGCCGCCGTTTGGTTCGTCGGAAATTGCCATTTTCGGTCGATTTTCAAGGTTTTCTAACTTCTTCATTTGTTAACCGTTTTTCACGATCCACACATATAAATTCATCTACTTTTCACCAGGAATCCAAATATGAGGTCAAAGTTCCGAGATCGTACCTGGTTTGGCCAGAAAACGGTCGAGAAGATTCGGTTCACCTCTCTCCTCCGTCCGTCGCCTACGGCGGTGCTCCCGCTCCAATAACTACCCCAAAATGCTCGTGGGGTCCTGGGGAAGATCCTCCCAACCTTGGTTTCGTTCGAATCGGATCGAAATCCATCAGATGAAAATGAGGTCTTCGGTGTTCGAACAGGGAAGACTTCGGGTAGGGGCGAGACTGAATGGACCAATCTCTCGAGGAGAGAGAAAAATATCTTCTATATAGTTCCAACTTTTCCAAAATTACCAAACTGCCCCTGAAGCTTCTAGACCTGTAACGAACTCATCGGGTCTCCGTTTTCCGTGTGTCGCCTATCTACGAACTCGTGAGTTCAAGACCTACGCAACAATCCAAGAAAAATTCCCAAAAGTACTGCCAGTCAAAAAGTGACTCCTGAACCCGTCCAAAACTGAGGGTAAAATTATTCAATTCTCAAAATAATTTAATTTCTGGTCCGGGTCGTTACAATCTAATCCCTTAAGAAATTTCGTCCTCGAAATTCATTCCTAACCATCAAACAAATGAGGATATTGTGCCCGCATTAGTTCCGCGATTTCCCACGTGGCCTCCTGCACGTTATGATTCCTCCACAACACTTTAACTAGAGTAATAGTCTTTCTGCGAAGTACCTTTTCTTTCCAATCCAGAATTTGCACTGGTTGCTCCTCAAACGTCACTGCCTCCAACTTCGGTCAACCAAAACTGGCATTTACTAAACTTGGCAAACAATTGCTTTTTCCTAAGCATATTCAGCACCAACCTCAAGTGCTTCTCATGTGCCTTGACACTCCTCGAATACACCAAGGTATCGTCGATGAACACACTTACAAATCGATCCAAATACTTTTGGAACACCCTGTTCATCAAATCCATAAACGCAGCCGGGATATTAGTCAACCCGAAGGGCATCAACAGGAACTCATAATGACCATACCAAGTCCTGAAAGCTGTTTTCTGAACATCCTCTTCTCGGATCCTCAACTGATGGTACCCGGATCGAAGGTCAATTTTCGAAAAATACTTTGCCCCCTTCAGTTGATCAAATAAATCGTCAATCCTTGGCAGAGGATACTTATTTCGCACTGTCACTTTATTTAACTGCCGGTAGTCGATACACAATCTCAGACCACCATCCTTTTTCCTCGCAAATAATACCGGCGCGCCATGGTGGAACACTTGGGCGAATAAATCCCATATTCACCAAGTCTTGCAACTGAGTCTTTAACTCTCGCAATTCTGCCGGTGCCATCCTATACGGTGCCTGTGAGATAGGTTGAATACCACTGGAATATCCTCCACTCTCATCGGAGTATCCCGTGAATCAAACACATGAGCCGAATATCCCTCACAACCTTTCCTCAACAATCTCTCAGCGGTCAACGCTGATATCACTCCAAAGGGTAGTACCCTACGATCTCCCCGAAATGTAAATTCCGGTAATCCTGGACTCCGAAAAACCACTATCTTATCATAACAGTCTATGGAGGCATGGTACATGGACAACCAATCCATCCCCAGAATCCCATCACACTCAAAAATATCTAAGGGGATTAAATCTGCCTCCAAACCATGGCCTTCAACCATCGCCGGACAACTGCGAATCACGAGGTTCGCCACCAAAGTCGGTGCGAAGCTACTCAGCGCTATGAATCTATGTTCATACTGGGCCACAGTCATGTCTCCTTGCTGTAAATGCAAGAACTCGGCCTCCTTAACATTCCGGTGAGAGCGAGGATAAAATTTCTCCAAGAAGCGTTCTCGGAAAGTCTGCCAATTAAGTGTATGGATATTCCAGCCTGACACCTCCAATGAGTGCCACCAGTGGTAAGCAGAACCACCTAGCAAAAATGTGGCCAACAGAACTCTATCCCTTAGAGGACATCTCATAATCAAAAACACCCGCTCCATGTGAGTAATCCACTCCTCAGCCTCATCTGGGCTAGACTCGCCCATAAATATCGTCGCCCCCAGTCTCTGGGCTCTCTCAATATCAGAGACTTCATGAGAAGTCCTATCCTGGAGTACAGAAGCTAAAGTCTGACCCAGCTGTTCCAGTGTCTGCCTCAAATTAGGCTCCACTGCAGGTTCATAGTCATCTCCACCATTCCCCGACCGTTGACGGAACTCACATCGCGAAGGCATTATACGCTGTGTAGAAGCTGTAAATCACTAATACCAAAATTTCACATGTTCACTAGATGTATGGTCTACAGGAATTTAACCTAGTGCTCTGATACCACTTGTAAGGACCCTTCCCGAATTTTCCCTCGAAACCTGGAAAGAACCCTTATCCCGTCAGACAGCTCTTTTATCTCAAATTTTAAATATCAGAAATACCCTTTATCCTTAAATAATTTTTTTCTTTTTTTGTAAACCTTACAGGGTTCCCGACCGAACCTCTGTACTTACTGACCATTCCTACCTGTCAGACGCAGGATAGTATACAGGTCAAAGCCAAGACCTCGGAATAGTGGTGGTCCAAATAGGAACACTCTCTGACACCAATTGTCAGTAGGTCAGACACTGCTGACATCTCTACTGAAATACCACAAGACAACTGACCAGTCAGATACTTGTGCACCAACAATAATTCATCACTCTGGGTCACCGCCCACACCAACCCACTGACCCGGATGACGAAGTATTTTCGTAGGCTGATTAAGCCCATGACAATCGTGGTCAAATCATATTAGAGCCGGAAGTATCCTCGGCTATCATATCACATCAGTCGGCATATCCCTCGAATGACATATCCCTAGCCACCAGGGTATCCCTTGGGGTGTGCTAGTCCTGTATCACAACTCTCTGTACTATGATATCACATCAGTCGACAAGTATCCTCGACTATCATATCATATCATCAGCCGGTATAACCTTCGGCTATCATATCACATCAGTCAGCATATCCCTCGACTGACATATCCCTAGCCACCAGGGTATCCCTTGGGGTGTGCTAGTCCTGTATCACAACTCTCTGAACTATGATATCACATCAGTCGGCAAGTATCCTCGACTATCATATCATATAATCAGCCGGTATAAATTTCGGCTATTATATCACATCAGTCGGCATATCCCTCGACTGGCATATCCCTAGCCACCAGGGTATCCCTTGGGGTGTGCTAGTCCTGTATCACAACATTCTGTACTATGATATCTTATCAGTCGGAAAATATCCTCGACTATCATATCATATCATTAGCCGGTATAACCTTCGGCTATCATATCACATCAGTCGTCATATCTCTCGACTGGCATATCATATCATTAGCCGGTATCACCTTCGGCTATCATATCGCATCAGTCGGCATATCTCTCGACTGGCATATCATATCATTAGCCGGTATAACCTTCGGCTATCATATCGCATCAGTCGGCATATCTCTCGACGGGCATATCATATCATTAGCCGGTATAACCTTCGGCTATCATATCGCATCAGTCGGCATATCTCTCGACTGGCATATCATATAATTAGCCGATATAACCTTTGGCTATCATATCATATCAGTCGGTAAGTATCCTCAACCATCATATCATATCATTATTATTCGGTAACCATTTATCTTGGAGGTTCACCGGGTTCCCCGCTAATAACGGATCCTAGTCCCGGGTCCTGGTCCTCCTCAAATATGTTCATCTTGGAGGTTCACCGGGTTCACAGCTAATAACGGATCCGAGTCCTGGGTCCTGGCCTCCCTCAAATCTGACCAAATCCGATAAACTCATACAACTGGGTCAAAACCCAAACCATTGACTCAATGGTTTCCACATCAAAACGATAGCAAAACCGAGTCTAAAACCATGATATTTCTCAAATCACACTTTAACTGATATAGTGGAAAACATATGTCTAGTAATCATTTCTAAAATCCAGAAATTCAATGCCACAAATCATAACAGTATTTAAACAAAGATATTTTGATGCATGCATTTCAGTTTATAAAACAAAAGTCCACTCACATACATTATCCAACCTTTAATTCATGGACGCTCTAGCCCAAGGAACACATGCACAATAATGACCCACCTACCTTGACTTTCCGTGCTCAAAACCCGCTAATAAGGTCAACCATTACCGCTGGAATTGCCCAAAACGACCTCTAAACGACGTCCGATCAACCTGAAACCTGTACCAATAGATTTGGAACTTCAAAACTAGTTTCCACGCGTCACCGGGACCTCAGACTAGGCCCCACGCGCCGTCGGAAGTTCGGCACACGCGCCCACGCGCCCTCACGCATCGGTCACGCGCCTGCTACAGTGTTCACGCGCCTGCTATAGTGATCACGCGCCTGGATCGGTCCAACCCGATCCGGCTCAACCTGACCCGGTCCAACTCGACCCGACCGGTTCACTCAACCCGACCGGTTCAACTCGACTCGACCGGTTTAACTCGACCCAACCTGTTCACTCAACCCGACCAGTCACCGGTGACTCACCGGAGAAAACGACCGGATTGCCGTCGCCATCGCCGGAGGCTGGCCGGAGAAGATGACCAGACCGCCACCTCCGCCGCCGTCTGGTTCGCTGGAAATTGCCATTTCTGGTCGATTTTCAAGTTTTTCTAACTTCTTCATTTCTTAACCGTTTTTCACGATCCACACATGTAAATTCATCTACTTTTCACCAGGAATCCAAATATGAGGTCAAAGTTCCGAGATCGTACCTGGTTTGGCCGGAAAACGGCTGAAAAGATTCGGTTCACCTCTCTCCTCCGTCTGTCTCCTACGGCGGTGCTCCCCCTCCAATAACTACCCCAAAATGCTCGTGGGGTCCCGAGGAAGATCCTCCCAACCTTGGTTTCGTTCGAATCGGATCGAAATCCATCCGATGAAAATGAGGTCTTCGGTGTTCGCACGGGGAGGACTTCGGGTAGGGGCGAGACTGAATGGACCAATCTCTCGAGGAGAGAGAACAATATCTTCTATATAGTTACAACTTTTCCAAAATTACCAAATTGCCCCTGAAGCTTCTAGACCCGTAATGAACTCATCGGGTCTCCATTTTCCGCGTGCCGCCTGTCTACGAACTCGTGAGTTCAAGACCTACGCAACGTCCCAAGAAAAATTCCCAAAAGTACTGCCAGTCACAAAGTGACTCTTGAACCCGTCCAAAACTGAGGGTAAAATTGTCCAATTCTCAAAATAATTTAATTTCTGGTCCGGGTCGTTACACAGCTCAGGTTCTTTGAATCCCATCCTTCCGTGCTAAACCCCAAAGCTTAGCCCCATTACAACCTAAAAAGGAAGACCTAACTGATCTTATGGACAATCATGTTGAGGAGTAACGTACGTATCTATGTTCTTGTGCGAATTGAGAGTCCCTAGTGAGGATTAGAGTCGAGGTGAAATCTTTCTAGGGCACTTAGATGAAGTTGTTTTCAAACATGATCACTCGAAATATTGGCACTTATACACGTACACCTTCACATGACACTCACAGCTATGGCATTCCTTTTAGTTCTGCAAAGCATGTTTACTCACTTTGATTCTTATTAGCTTGTTAAAAGTACTATCTCTAGCATCATTTTTGTTTAAGTAAAACGCTAGTGGGTATCGTGCTGTTATAACCCTCAGGAGACAAAACTCCTCCTACTAGGTGAACCTAGGGGTTTAAATGTTCTATCTTAACTAAAATCGAGTCTTTTCATTTTGTTAGCGTTTTTTTAGCTCAGGGACTAGCAAAAGATAGGTTTGGGGGTATTTGATCAGTTGTTATTTATGCATCATTTTGATGTGTTTATATACCTCTCTTACATGTCTTTTGAATGATTTCGTGCCATCAATAGTAGAAAATTATCAATCTTGTGAGACTTGTGCAGAGTTGGAAAGATAGGTAAAATCTGGAAAGAACGCAAAAAGAATGACTCAAATCAGAGTCCAGATGAAGGAGATGTCCTCATTTCAATATCAGGTCCTAAACGGAGTCATGAGTGCGCAAGTTCGCCTATTTTGGGTCACTGGCCAAGTACCTCATATCAGGCCCTCCGGGTATCAAACCTATGTTGCAGGATATCAAGGTCAGGTCCTAGAAGTGCCAAGGTCGCGCCACGGCAGGTTGAGGACGTGCCCTTTCATCTGTTTGGCATACGATGAAGTCAAACACCCGCTTGCTCTTTTTCAGTATCTCCTCCAAGCGCTGGCTTTGCTCTCATTGTTCTTCATTAAAAGCTGCCATGTATTGAATACAAGCCTCATTGCATTGTACCAAGGCTCTCAGTGAAGGTAGGAGGTCAAGAGTGGGTTCGTGGTGACGAACTATTTGAGGGGAGTTCCAAGTGAAATTAGGCTGCTAGCACCATCCTGGGTTGTGTGGTTCTGGATTTTTGTGATTGCTCCAACCCGGGTTGTATGGTTCTGGGTTTTGGTGATTGCTCCACCCCTGATTGAATGAAGTTGGGTATGGATTATTCCAAGCTCCCGTCTCCATGTATGGATAATTCCATGGTCCCATGTCCATGTATGAATTGTTCATATGTACATGAAAAAGATAATAGGCTAAGTTAGTAAAAAATCTAAAAGAAATCTAAATAGTTACTATACAAAATTGAGTTAACTAAATCTGAATTAATGGGCACCGTTGAGGGACAAGTCCCCGGAAACGGCGCCAAAAACTTGTTGGTGGAATTAAAGAGCAAGAAATATGCAATTCAATTCTAACAGTTACAAAATCCTTGCATGTGCACAAATCGATAAGAATAGTATAGTAGCACAGCAGGAGTCGATTCCTCGAGGACTTGTATCAACGTTATGACCATTTTAGTTCAGATTTATTAACTTAGTGAAAACACACACACACACACACGCAGGGGGGTTTATGATGTGAGAACTGAAATTTAAAGACAAGTAAAATAAAATGCAGAAAATAACAATGCAAGAATTAACGGTTGATTGATTATTAATTAAGGCGAATTAAGGCTTACTATCCACTCTAACCAATTATAGTTACTAATCAGATTTCCTTGACCTAATTACTATGCATTTTCTGAATTAGGTGCCCGTGCCTAGGACCTGGCGTTGGTTCACTAGACACATCTTATTCCCTTTTACTTAGCATGTTCTAAACAAGGCATATGCCTAGAACGTCTATCACCTACCTTTTAAGATGATGAATGAAGTTTAAAGAGAATTTAATGACACCAACTTAGCCTAGCAAAGTGACATGCAATCCTAGGTCGTTATGAGTTAAGATTACAAGTAAGAATACTTTCGATGCTCCAAACACAAGATGATATGACGGTCACTCAAGCAATTACATCAATAATTATATGCAAACAAGGTAGCTAATCTTATAGGCATAAATTAAGGATATTAAGCACAGTAATCCAACTTATTCAGCATGCATAGCAATCATAATCAAGAGCCAGAAATCTAATCAACAAGCTAACATGGCTAGGGTTTCAAGCAACCTTAATCCTAACAACTACTCACACATAACTGAAATAAACACAAGCGTAATTGAATTCATAATTAAATTGTTGTAAAAATAAGGTTACAAAAGATATTGTGAAGAACAGGTGCAGCAGAAGACACGGCAGAGCCTTCTCCGCCAAGCTCCACGTCCAACACACTCGACTTCGGGAAGAACAAAGCTTTAAAGTAAAACTCCGAAAAACCAAATTACTATATGCGGCTAAGGTCTCTCTATCTCCCAAAAATGGGCCTCTCTCAAATTCTCCAAAACATTGAACAAAGGCTCCCTTTTATAGACAAAGGGAAAACCTTGTTCTATATGGATTGGTAAAACCTTGTTCTATAAGGATTGGTAAAACCTTATCCTATAATGTTCTGGAATAGTTATTGTACTTCTAATTAATTACAAAGTCCTTAAAATCTATTAGAACCAATCAGAACATAGTTGGGAGTGTGAATGCAAGCAGGCAAGTGGGAACGCAAGCTGGCCAGTGGTCCGAACTGTCTTCGTAATCAGAATCTGGGACTGCGCTTTTGAAGCACATCATGAGTATAGTAGAAGTGCATCTTCGTTCAGGCTTGGCACAAATTTTGTCAGGTTTAGCGCAGAGGGATAACCTCTGATCCACCGTTGGCGGAACAGGTACCCCGGGCTTAGGCGCACATCTTGGCTAGGATAGGAGTTCTTGGGACATGTCCTCGACCTGCCTTGGCGCGACATTGGCACTTCTAGGACCTGACCTTGATGTCATGGAACACAGTTTTGAGACTCGGAGGGCCTGATATGAGGTACTTGGCCAGTGACCCAAAATAGGCGCACTGGCGCACTCAGGACTCCGTTCAGGACCTGATATTGAAATGAGGACATCTCCTTCATCTGGACTCCGATTTGAGTCATTCTTTTTGCGTTCTTTCCAGATTTTACCTATCTTTCTAACTCTGCACAAGTCTCACAAGATTGATCATTTTCTACTATTGATGGCACGAAATCATTCAAAAGCCATGTAAGAGAGGCATATAAAGACATCAAAATGATGCATAAATAACGACTGATCAAATACCCCCAAACCAATCTTTTGCTAGCCCCTAAGCTAAACAAACGCTAACAAAATGAAAAGACTCTTTAGTTAAGATAGAACATTTAAACCCCTAGGTTCACCTAGTAGGAGGAGTTTTGTCTCCTGAGGGTTATAGCAGCACGAAACTCACAAACGTTTTACTTAGACAAAAAGATGCTAGAGATAGTACTTTTAACAAGATAATAAGAATCAAAGTAAGTAGACATGCTTTGCAGAACTAAAAGGAATGCCATAGCCATGAGTGTCATGTGAAGGTGTACATGTATAAGTGCCAAATTTTCAAGTGATCATGTTTGAAAACAACTTCTTCTCAGTGCCCTAGAAATATTTCTCCTCGACTCTATTCCTCACTAGGCAACTCTCAATTCGCACAAGAATCCTAGGCTTTCACTCTTTTCAAGCATATGTGATGAGTTTTTGTTATGAAATTCAAATTTAATCACATATGAGTAATAATGAAGAATAGCACTTTATGGAAATAAACATCTCATGAAAGGAATTGAACTTTAAGAACATAGATATGAACCTTAATCCTCAGCATGATGGTCCATAAGATCAGTTAGGTCTTCCTTTTTAGGTTTTAACGGGGCTAAGCTTAGGGGTTTAGCAAGGAAGGTTGGGATTCAAAGAGCCTGAGCTGTGCCAAGGCATGAGAAGTCATGACTTGAACTTGGAATTTCTGAACTGAATCCTTTCTTAAGGCCCACGGCATTGTGCTTTCTTGATGGCTTATTTTGAGGCTCATGTGGCTTATTTTGAGGCTCTTGTAGCTTATTTTGAGGCTCTTGGCTCACTTGGCTCAATTCACTTTGGTTTTCACTTTTTATCTTTTTTTTTATCTTTTCTTCTCAACGTTTCTTTCTTTCTTTTGTTTTCTTTATTTTTATCTTTTCTTCTTTGAATTGAATTGAACCAAGATCATGCAATTATTTCTCAAATTTTCGTGCAGCTTGCAACTTGTAAAGCTTTTCTTTACTTTTGAACTTTGAATTGACGCCAATATCCTTTGAATTGGTCAGCATCTTCTTTCACCTCTCATTCTCACCATGAATCTCATTTAGGGCAACCTTAGCACAAACTGAGGTTATAGGGCATGGCTGTGATGAATGGCTAAGTATTTCGGTTAGGTTATACTTTGGGTGATGAAAGAAAAGGCTGAGTGTTTGCCTTCAAAGTTGGCTTAGGGAGCATGCAATAGGGTAGGATAAAGCCTTTAGAGGTTAAAGCATACATAGCCTACATCACTTCTTATGGCAGACCACACATTAAATCAAGAGTATCTAAATGATGTTAGTTCTTTAAAATTCAATGCAAATATGATGTAATGAGATCAACAATTAAGAACAAAAGCGATGAGTGTTTAAGAGTAGAAACAAGTATATCCCTCAGAAAGAATGGCAATTAGGCTCAAAGATCTTACAGGGTAGTCTCCACTAATTTTCTCAGGTTAACTCAAATTCAGTTATTTCGTTCACTTAATCACTTAAAACATGGCATTGTGAAGTGCAGATTATGAACTACTTGACCATGGCATGACTCTTAGTAAGGCTAAGACAGTTAACTTAGCATATACATCCATATTAACAAGTGATCATACTACTCAAAAGCAAAAATTAAGTAACTAACTAAACACAAGAAAAAACTAAGGCTGAAAATTTTAAAGTCCTTGCCGTGTATCACCCCCAAACCTACTTGTTTCTATATGCAAAATTTTAAATCCACACCCCCAAACCTAAACTGAACATTGTCCTTAATGTGATAAGCTGTAAGCATGACAACAGTATAAAGGTTTGAGAGATATAACGGGCAGAAACATCAAAGGAAGAGAGAAATACAAACCAGGACTAGGCTGCCTCCTACGAGCGCTTTATTTAACGTCTAGGCAAGACGGTGCTAGCATGCTGGGCATTTGATGGTCTGCCCAGGATTTCAGCGTCAATATGGAACCGATTATGAGCCTCTTGCTGTAGAATCTGCGTTGTGTTGGTGAAAAAAGTTAGAAACACATAAAGGAATCCCCCGACGAGAAGGTAACTTATCGGGAAAGAGATTGAGGAGTTATTTGAATGGGAGCAATTTCCGTCCACTCTTGAATGTTTTCCTTGGACAATGCCCGTGGGGGAACAGCTTTGGTTGTGCCCTGTACGTTCTAGACTTCATCCTTGGTCCCTTCCGTCGATTTTTCCTTCGGAACTTGAAGAGGGGGACCAAGTTAAGGGCCTTTAGCATATTCTCGGTGTATTTATGGTGGAACCTGCACGGAAAAAGTTCAACAACATTAGGAGCTAAATCAGAATTCAAATCCAAGTTTTCCTTTTTAAATTGGAAGTTAAGTGTTTCTGGATTGAGTTGAGAAGGCGCATTGAATTTCAAAACCGGGTCCTTGTCCTTGGGCATGGGCTGAGACACGGCTGCCAGTAGAATGGGAGGTACAGGCTTGTCCTTGGGTTCTGCCGTGGATGTGTCTTGAAGCGTGGCCGCAGTGTTGCACGTCTCAGATGCGTGCTGGGAAGGTTCTGGTGCAACGACTAAGAACTTGCCCTATAGTGAATCAGTTGGCGCAGCTTGGCGTGTTGAAGGCGTGCCCTAGGCATGTCCAGGGTCTGCGGCGCTGGGCTGTGGCTGCGGCAGGGCATTTGGCGAGTCCTGGGACTCAGCAGGAAAATGGGTTTGCGGCAGGGCAGTAGGCAGAACGTGGTCATGGCTGTGGGACACGGCTTGGGGCAGTGCGTTGCTACTGGGCAGCACATAAGGCAGGGCATGGGTTTGACCTGGATGTCCTTGTCACCATCATCCGTCCTAATCTCTTCCTCCCAGTTTTCTTCTATTTCTCTTTCCAATCTGTTAGTGCAAGGCAAAGTGGTATAGTTAGACATGAAATCAGAATCAGAAACATTATAAAAGGAAGAGTATAATGGAGGGTATGAATTGGGTGCGTCCCACTACTCAATCTGAGCAAAATCGGGAGACACTGTCACGGCATGGCCTTGGGCGGAATTCATGGCATCCATGGCAAGCACTTGTCGAAGTGTTAGCTAGGTGGTGTCTTCATCATGATCATCATTCACAGCCTCACTTGGTAGGGGACGTACCCTTTCTTCTGTTTGGCATACGATGAAGTCAAACACCCGCTTGCTCTTTTCTAGTATCTCCTCCAAGCACTGGCTTTGCTCTCGTTGTTCTTCATTAAAAGCTGCCATATATTGAATACAAGCCTCATTGCATTGTACCAAGGCCCTCAGCGAAGGTAGGAGGTCAAGAGTGGGTTTGTGGTGAGGAACTATTTGAGGGGAGTTCCATGTGAAATTAGGCTGTTGGCACCATCCTGGGTTGTATGGTTCTGCATTTTCATGATTGCTCCAACCCGGGTTGTATGGTTTTGGGTTTTTGTGATTGCTCCACCCCAGATTGAATGAAGTTGGGTATGGATTGTTCCAACCTCCCGTCTCCATGTATGGATAATTCCATGGTCCCATATCCATGTATGAGTTGTTCATATGTACATGAAAAAGATAACAAGCTAAGTTAGTAAAAAATCTAAATAGTTACTATAGAAAATTGAGTTAACTAAATCTGAATTAATGGGCACCATTGAGGGACAAGTCCCCGGCAACGGCGCCAAAAACTTGTTGGTAGAATTAAAGAGCAAGAAATATGCAATTCAATTCTAACAGTTATAAAATCCTTGCAAGTGCACAAATCGATAAGAATAGTATAGTAGCACAGCAAAAGTCGATCCCTCGAGGACTTGTATCAACGTTATGACCACTTTAGTTCAGATTTATTAACTTAGTGAAAACACACACACACACACACGCAGGGGGGTTTATGATGTGAGAACTGAAATTTAAAGACAAGTAAAATAAAATGCAGAAAATAACAATGCAAGAATTAACGGTTGATTGATTATTAACTAAGGCGAATTAAGGCTTACTATCCACTCTAACCAATTATAGTTACTAATCAGATTTCCTTGACCTAATTACTATGCATTTTCTGAATTAGGTTCCCGTGCCTAGGACCTGGCGTTGGTTCACTAGACACAACTTATTCCCTTTTACTTAGCATGTTCTAAACAGGGCATATGCCTAGAACATCTATCACCTACCTTTTAAGATGATGCATGAAGTTTAAAGAGAATTTAATGACACCACATTAGCCTAGAAAAGTGACATGCAATCCTAGGTCGTTATGAGTTAAGATTAAAAGTAAGCATACTTTCGATGCTCCAAATCACAAGATGATATGACGGTCACTCAAGCAATTACATCAATAATTATATCCAACCAAGGTAGCTAATGTTATAGGCATAAATTAAGGTCATTAAGCACAGTAATCCAACTTATTCAGCATGCATAGCAATCATAATCAAGAGCCAGAAATCCAATCAACAAGCTAACATGGCTAGGGTTTCAAGCAGCCTTAATCCTAACGACTACTCACACATAACTGAAATAAACACAAGCGTAATTGACTTCATAATTAAATTGTTGTAAAAATAAGGTTACAAAAGATATTGTGAACAACAGGTGCAGCAGAAGACACAGCAGAGCCTTCTTCTCCAAGCTCCACGTCCAACACACTCGACTTCGGGAAGAACAAAGCTTTAACCTAAAACTCTAAAAAACCAAATTACTATCTGCGTAATCAGAATCTGGGACTGCGCTTTTGAAGCACATAATGAGTATAGTAGAAGCGCATCTTCGTTCAGGCTTGCCTCAAATTTTGTCAGGTTTAGCGCAGAGGGAGAACCTCTAATCCACCGCTGGCAGAACAGGGACCCCGGGCTTAGGCGCACATATGGGCTCGGATAGGAGTTCTTGGGACATGTCCTGAGTGCACCAGTGCGCCTATTTTGGGTCACTGGCCAAGCACCTCATATCAGGCCCTCCGGGTCTCAAACCTGTGTTTCATGACATCAAGGTCAGGTCTTAGAAGTGCCAAGGTCGCGCCAAGGCAGGTTGAGGGCATGTCCCAAGAACTCCCATCTGAGCCCAGATGTGCGCCTAAGCCCGGGGTCCCTGTTCCGCCAGCGGTGGATCAGATGTTCTCCGTCTGAGCTAAGCCTGAAAATATTTGCGCCAAGCCTGAATGAAGATGCGCTTCTACTATTCTCATGATGTGCTTCAAAAGCGCAGTCCCAGATCATGATTACGAAGATAGTCTAAAAGCCAAGTTCGACCAGCTTGCGTTCCCATTGGCCAACTTGTGTTCCCACTTGCCAGCTTGCATTCACACTCCCAGCCGTATTCTGAATGGTTTGAGAGATTTTAGGGATGCTGTAATTATCTTGAAGGATTAGGACTGTCTTAGTACACATTAGGATAGGGTTTTGATTTTATTCAAATTCTAGTTGAACAAGGATTCCCTTTTCTTGACAAAGAAGGAACCGTGTTCAGTAAAAAGAGAAAAAAAAAAAAATAATATATATATATATATATATATATATATATATATATATATACACGTTTAGTTGGAGAGAGCTAGGCCCCGTTTTGTTTTTGGGAGAAAGAGAGACCATATTTTTAGAGATAATATTTTACACACAGATTGTTGGACGTGGAGCTTGGAGAAGAAGGCTCTGCCGTGTCTTTTGCTGCACCTATTCTTCACAATATCTTTTGTAACCTTATTTTTACTGCAATTTAATTATGAATTCAATTACGCTTGTGTTTATTTTAGTTATGTGTGAGTAGTCGTTAGGATTAGGGATGCTTGAAGCCCTAGCCATGTTAGCTTGTTGATTGGATTTCTGGCTCTTGATTATGATTGCTATGCATGCTGAATAAGTTGGATTACTGTGCTTAATGACCTTAATTTATGCCTGTAAGATTAGCTACCTTGTTTGCATATAATTATTGATGTAATTGCTTGAGTGACCGTCATATCATCTTGTGATTTGGAGCATCGAAAGTATTCTTACTTGTAATCTTAATTCATCACGACCTAGGATTGCATGTCACTTTGCTAGGCTAATGTGGTGTCATTAAATTCTCTTTAAACTTCATGCATCATCTTAAAAGGTAGTGATAGACGTTCTAGGCATATGCCTTGTTTAGAACATGCTAAGTAAAAGGGAATAAGATGTGTCTAGTGAACCAACATCATGTCCTAGGCACGGGCACCTAATTCAGAAAATGAATAGTAATTAGGTCAAGGAAATCTGATTAGTAACTCTAATTAGTTAGAGTGGATAGTAAGCCTTAATTCGCCTTAGTTAATAATCAATCAACCGTTAATTCTTGCATTGTTATTTTCTGCATTTTATTTTACTTGTCTTTAAATTTCAGTTCTTACATCATAAACACCCCCCCCCCCCCCCCCCCCTGCATGTGTGTGTTTTCACTAAGTTAATAAATCTGAACTAAAATGGTCATAACGTTGATACAAGTCCTCGTGGGATCGACTCTTGCTGTGCTACTATACTATTCTTATCGATTTGTGCATTTGCAAGGATTTTATAACTGTTAGAATTGAATTGCATATTTCTTTCTCTTTAATTCCACCAACAGCAGTCATCCGATGGGATGTTGAAAATCAACTGTGATGGAGCATAGGATTCACATGATGGGCGTGGAGGTGTGGGTTGGGTTCTTAGAGACTTCTATGGGCTCTTGGTTTCTGCTGGTGGTCATGGGAAACTACCCTTCAAGTCAAGTCAGATCGATGAGGCTGAAGCAATCCGTGTTGCTCTATTGTATTGCCACATGGCTAGGCATTTTTGTGTGGAGGTAGAGACGGATGCCTAGTTTTTTATTAATGTGTTGTTGGGTAAGTGTTCAGAAGTGTCTGACTTAGCTTCCGTAGTGTTTGATATTTTTGAAATTGTAAAGACAATGCGACGGGTCTAGTTTGTGTATGCTCCCAGGCAAGCTAACATGGTTGCGCATCTTGTTGCTGCGTATGTCAGTAGAGTAGGAGGGTACCATTGTTGGGATGAACTAGGGACGGAGTGGTTGTTTGATACTTTAGCCTCGTACGCGGGTGTTTCAATTCGCTATTAATAAAACATTTGACTTTTTGGTAAAAAAAGTAATATGATATGATTTTTTGGATCTTTTGTTTAGTTTTATAATACTTTGTTAATTTGAACAATTTGAATACTTTTGCATACATTAATTATGAATTGTAATACATTAAAAGTTGTTTTTTTTAAGTGCTTTGTGACATGCCCTCCCACAAATTGAATCTGGGCTACGCCATTGCCACTCATCATGTCGACTAGCAAGGAAGCCATTATCTTTTCATCTTGCTACCAGCACGACCGATCGGACGCACTATGGAAGCATCTGCAGGTACGCAGTGTGGTTGTTGACATCGAAACGGTGGCCCGCATCACCCCTGACTGGCACTCTGTAGGGAACCTAGGTCCCCATCCAAAGAAGGCCAGATGACACGACCGATCGGACGCACCATCCGGCATCTTCACCATGGAAGCATCTGCAGCTATGGAACCAGCCACCAAGAAGGTTTACCCTCTCTGAGAAAACCTCTCAATCCATGCAGAAAGACAACCCCACTTCCCTCTGAGACTCACGACGACAAGGAGGCAAAATAAAAAATCACTGCAACTCACGGAAGAAGGGCAAAAAAAAAAAATCACAAAACAAATAAAAACCCCGTTTCTTTTCTAGGTCATGACAGAAAACTCAAGCTCCTCTATCGTCAAAAATCAAGATATCCACTGTGTCTTTCTTCCTCCTATCTGCCAAAATCCATCTCACATCTCTCACTCTCATGGCAGCAGTGAAGAAAAGCAAAAAGAGAAAAACTTGCAAAAGCTTCCAACTTTTGGCAGTGGCAGTACAAGGGAAGAACACACACCAAAAAAAAAAGGAGGAGGAAATGCAGAGCCAACTTCTCTGCACCTAACACCGCCGCTGCGCCTCCGTCAAGGAAAAGCACCTCCACAACTCTTCAAATCGATGACCACTGGCCTTCGATTCAAGTCACCACCTACACCATTATGATCAGGAAACCAACGATCTTCAAACTCTCAGTGGAGCAACTGCTAAACCACCACCGACGCGCGACGCCGTAGTAGTCACTGTCGCAATCCTTTCTCACTTTTCATACGACGGAAACTAACAGCCTCTCTGCCACACCACTGTCACCATTGGACTGAGGCTGAGACGATATACAAAACCCTTTCTGCCGATTGAGCCATTGGAGAAGATAAATTCTTCCTTTCTTCTTAATTAATTCCATTTGTTCCGATTAATAGGGCTGAACAATTTGACAAAATAAAAACATGTGTGGGCTTGTACTCTATGACGCATTCATTATTTAGCTTATTATGTGCTCACCATAACGCTTTTGTTAATCGGCTTTTTATTCTGTTATCCTACCATGTGGAATGACCTCACAAACTATCCGGCATGCATATTAACCCATACACTCGTTATTTTTGGTTTTTTAATCCCACAAACTCAATTACATTAGTGTCAATTACTATCAAGCACCCAGTGGGAATTTGATTAAATCAAATCACATTTGATTAGTGGCAAACACATGTCTATGTTAGATTCCAATATTTAATTGATACTCAAACCATATGTCACACATTCATATGTACTATGCTTTTCATGTAAGTATACATTCAATTTCATTTACGCAATTATTTATTTGTGCAACACAAAAATATTGTACGTTGATGAAATTCTATGAATTTATTGATCGATAAATTCATCTCTTATTAGTAGGGATTATCGAGTGGCGCAATTATCGATTTCCAAGATCAATCGGCAACCATTGCCCCTCAAACACACGCTTTACGATGCCCATCGGTTGATCCCACCTTTGCCCCTCGACCACACACTAAGCGATGAGCATCACGACACGTGAATATCATTGCCTCAGCACACTTTACTATACATGAATCACATCATACACATCATCATGCTCACATCATTGCCCATGGCAATTGAGCATCATATTTACATCATTGCCTCTCCGCATACGCGCATCATCATGCTCACATCATTGCCCATGTCACATGAGCACCATTTATACAGCATTGCCTATCGACACATGTGCATCATCATGCACACATCATTGTACTGGTATAGGAGTGTGCTCCGGAACTCATTCATGCACTTCGACACTCATGTGCTCCGACACTCTTTCATGTGCTCAGACAATTGCTTACCTTTGCATGTCACTCCAGGTCGGTAAGGCCTAGGCTCACTTGATCGATCAGGATCATAACTCGAGATTACTTCCTCAGGGAATCACGCTACGATTGGCAAACGCTACCACTGGCTACCAATCAGACACATTACTCGAGATTACTTCCTCAGGGAAGCACGCCACAATCGGCAAATGTTGCCACTAACTACCAGTCGGACGCATTACTCGAGATTATTTCCTTGGGGAAGCACGTTACAATCGGCAAACGCTACCACTAGCTACTAATATGATGCATTACTCAAGCTTAGTTCCCCAGGGAAGCACACTACGATCGGCAAACGCTACCACTAGCTACCGATCAGATGCATTACTCGAGATTACTTCCTCAGGGAAGCACGCTACAACTAGCTACCAATTGGACGCATTACTCGAGATTACTTCCTCAAGGAAGCACGCTATGATCGGTAAACACTACTACTAGCTACCGATCGGATGCATTACTCGAGATTACTTCCCCAGGAAAGTATGCTACAATCGTCAAACGCTACCACTAGCTACCGATTGGAAGCATTACTCGAGATTACTTCCCCAAGAAAGCACGCTACGATGGGCAAATGCTAACACTAGCTACCTATCAAACGAATTACTCGAGATTACTTCCTTAGGGAAGCACGCTACGATCGGCAAACTTTACCACTAGCTACCGATCGGACGCATTACTCAAGATTACTTCCCCATGGAAGCACGCTATGATCGGTAAACTCTTCCACTAGGTACTGATCAGACGCATTACTCGAAATTACTTCCCTAGGGAAGCACACTACGTTCGGAAAATGCTACCACTAGCTACTGATCGAACGCATTACTCGAGATTACTTCCCTAGGGAAGCATTCTACGATCGGAAAATGCTACCACTAGCTACCGATCAGACTCATTACTCGAGATTACTTCCTTAAGGAAGCACACCACGATCGACAAACGCTACCACTAGCACGCTACAGTAGGAAAACGCTGTTTCAACTTGTCCCACAACCTGGGAAACCCGAAATTGTTAGAGTAAAACCCTTGTCTTGAGTAATTGATACTTCACCAATCGTAGTTTAATTAATTTGGATTCGTGAAATTGAGCCCAAAAAGACTTGAAGCCCAAATCATAAACCAAAAACTGATTTGTGAAAAGCCCACAGCCCTCATGAATCATCTCATTCCCTCACTCTCGACTCACGGTCCTCTCTCTCTCTCGTTCTCACCTCTCAGCCGACTCTCCTCCCTCTGGATCACGAACACCAAAAGCCACCAACACCAGATTCTGGAATATCAGGCGAGACCCAACCTCCCTTTCACTCTCTCGACCTCTTTCTCACCTTCTCCCTCGTCTTCTCCTTTATCCCACTGCGATCTCCCTTGTGCGTTCCGCCTCCCAAAATCAACAAAGAGCTCCGGCCAAGACCCACCATCGCCACCATCCTCAATCCTAGCAGGCTACCTCACTAGTAGATTCTCTCTCTCTCCCTCTCTCTCGATCACTGCCACGCTCTCTCCCATGCTCTCTCCCTCCCTCGAAGTCTCTCTCTTCCTCACAGGTACGGTCGAAGATCACTGAAACAGGGCAACGACGTTCACCGCTGCAACCCTCGACTCACGACCACCCAACCTCTGCGACCACCACCTTCCTACTCGCCTCGACGAGACGAGGACAAGCATGGTACCCTCGCCCTTCGTTGACAGCCGTGGAGGGAGCATCGACGGGAAAGGCTTCCACGGAGTCGAAGCTTTCCGACTCCTTTTCGGTAGGCTTAGGTAATATCGAACCCCTTTCTCGTTCCCATTAGGTTATTTAGGTTGTTTAGATGTTATTTGACTAATTGCACGTTGAAATCGGTGAAGATTTAAGGAAGATAGGCCTCCGGCGAGATTGCAGACATCGACCACCGCGCATGGCGGCGCGTGGGCTTTGATTCCAGCATGTGACACCTTCCTGATTTCTAACTTGATATTATTGATATATTTTAATTGGATGTTTTATTAGTTAGTATCTCTTTAATCCTGTTTGGTAAATGGTTATCGATGTGTATTACTTATATTTCCGAGCATGATGGGTTGCATGTGATTGATGAACTTTCCTATAAGTATGGCTGTGACCGTGATTTGCATTATTAAATCCACGTTGAGTGGTGCGCAGTTAGAGTCGCTGATATCTTTAATACCCGTCTGTTGGCCACAGACCACCCTCCAAATGATCGTTCATTCGCGCTCACTCGAATACTATTTAAATAGAATCAGCTTGTCCCCGAGTTCTAGGGGACATAAGGAGACGGTGCTTAGCACCCAGCCTTCACGTGGTTGTGGTACACGAGTGAACCCTAGATACCTAGTCTATCATGTACGCATGACTCGAGCAACTCAATAGCATAGTTAGTGGGTTATACGTTCTATTCTTTATGCTTTGGGATGATCATTAGACAACTTATTATTATTATTATTATTATTATCTCGTAAAATATGCATGATTGTCTTTTACGCCTCGATGGTAACTTTAGAGTTTCCCATTATTATATGTTGGTATTATTTACTTTTCACGACGACCTCCTAAAACGTATAGTTTCAACTTTGGCTTTCGTCATCTGGACAACATCGTCAAGATGTCAGCTAGCATATCTCAATTTCGGTGCCCACGTGGCCCTTTTCGGGTCCGGGTGTGTCAAACACTACATCTTTGGGCATAACACAAATAGGCCCAGGGCATCACAAAGCGGAGTAGTCGGTCTTCTTCACTCTCGTCATCATGGCTCCTAGCCCATTAACATCTTAGACGCTTACAACGACATGTGAGTTTCCTTCAGAACCCATCTCAATCGAGGACATGGGGGATTGGAGATAGTGCACTGTACGGATTAGTAGACGAAAATGAAAGAGTTGCTCGGTCAGTGCACTCTCGGTACAAGTCCTCGATCGAGGTAGTCCATCTCAATCAAGAACTTGGGGGACTTATGTTCATACCGTGACTGACCAAGTAATGGACCTAATGGATTATATGAAAGATCACGTGGTCCAAGACCAAGACCATCATCAAGGCCCATCACGAAAGTCAATAATTGTGGCCCATGACCTAAACTTAGGTGTTCACTATATAAAAGGAGCTCTCCTCCCTCATAAAACCATGTCTACTCTCTCTTTCTAGACTTAGAGCTCTCCCTCATAAAATCATGTCTAAGACTCAATGCCTAATGAATTATGTACAAACACTTATATTACTAATGAGAATGGGATAACACCGTGGATGTAGCCAGATTTGGGTGAACCACGTACATGTTTATGTCCTGGGTGTGAGTTGTCTTCACAGATCCGTTGGTCCATATTAGGATCCAACATCATATTTTGAGAGTTCATATACTTTACCGTAGAAAAATCAAACTCAGAATGGAGAAAATTTAAATTTCTTTCTCCAACTCTTAATATTAAGCGCTTAAAGTTCATATGAACTTTGTGGAACCGTAAATCAACTGTAAATTATAGAGCTGCCATGTGGCTCATAATTTCTACAATGTCCAAATTACCCTTGGTAATAGCGTTGATGGCGTACAAATGTCCATGCCTTGAATAATATATTTACGCGCTAAATATATTATTTAATATGACCAACGCCTAATAATAAATAACATTCTCCTTGAGAATTATTTATTATTAATTATAGGACCTATCAACCAATTAGAACACTCGTCGCCTTATGAGCTTTTACTATAAATAGAGAGCCTCACCTCATTGCTAAAGATAACTCATAGTCTCATACCAAAGCTCTATTTGTTTATACTCTCAAAGATGACTTCAGCATCAGAGCGTTCTTGGTTGAACCACCTCTTCAGGATTCAACCTTAACCCCTTTGTTCTATTTTTCCATCAACAACTGGTGCTTTCATTGAGAGCCGAATAGAGAAATACTCAAAGCATGCTCTCTGGTTTTTTTCTTAAAAACTCCACCTTCGTTCATCGTTCATCAACTTCATTTGTTATTCATCATCTTCGTTCGTCGTTCGTAACCCGAAGGAAGAGCATAGTCATTCCCCACACCCCCCCCCCCCCCCCCCCCCCCCCCCCCCCCGGCTGGTCGCGACAAGTGATGATACTAGCACCCATCGGGACATAAGAGGTGACTCCCACCATCAACTTCGGAATCTTCCCCATACCAACGACCCTAGTAGTCGGTGCATTTCCCAGCGCGCCCCCAACACCTGCATTGGGAGCAATGACAACAACTTTCTAGCAAACAGATAGGCGGTTCATGAGAGAAGCATCTAGGAAAACACCGAATTGGCCCTCTGCTAATGAAGATCTTCGAAGACACTTGGAGGGCATTCAAGGCACACCAGGTCAAATTCAAACCCAAATGGACCGCAACATGTATCGTGTCAGGACCCGTCTCGAATTTCCCCTCGAAACCCGGGAAGAACCCTGATCCCGTCTGACAACCTAAGAAAAGGTTCCCAAAATACCCTTCAATCCTTACAAAATATAATAATAATAAATACTTCCACTTGTCAGACAAGGGATTCAAGCACTCAATAATTCCCGTAATTAATGACCAATCAAATACAATATAATATCAGAGCGTCTAAGTAGGATCAAGAGTAAAATTTAGATATCCTACTCAAATATAATTACACAGCACAGTCGAAGTACTAATGCCTTTGCCTCGAGATCAGTGTTCGCGTCAACTCTACTCAACAACCTGAAAGGGGTTTAAACACAAAAGTTGTGAGTGGACAAAAATAATAATTTATAAATCATTTTTCGAGGAAATATTACATTTTTCCCTCTCCATTTATAAAATCATGCATGCATCACATAAACAATTTATAATATAAAAACATCATATTTAAATCACCAAAATTTGCATTTCTCTTTAAAACCACTTAGTTGGTATCACAGAAAATCTGTATAATGAAAATACCTCGTGCTCCACAGTTTGGTCTGACAACTCTCTTCAAAGGAGTTAAAATTATTTTATTCAATCTGGACACATATTATCTCAAATTCACTGTTCCCGACATATCCACAACACACCAGGGTATCCCTTGAGATGTGTTAAAATCTGTACTACTTGGACTCGATTACAATCTCTGCAAAATCACCTTTTATATTGGGGGTTCACCGGGTTCACCGCCAACAGCGGATCCTAGGCCCGGCTCCTGGGCCCCCTCAAATCGGTTTTGTTTATATTGGGGGTTCACCGCCAACAGCGGATCCTAGGCCCGGCTCCTAGGCCCCCTCAAAACGATATTGTATCCAAAATCAAGTATATATTTTGTTTATCATTTATCACAAATACGGTTTCAACTCAAAATCATAGACCCAAATAATTACCACGTCAAAACAATATCAAACCGAATCCAACAACCATATCATTTCTCACAACACACTTTCACTGAAATATTGGGAAAAACAAATGTCCAGCAATCAATTATAAATTCCAGGAAATCATTGCACCCATACATAACAGTATTTAAATCAAAGATACATTTATGCATGCATTATAGTGTATAAACCAAAAGTCCACTCACAAACCTGTTGAAGCAAGCTCAATCCCGAACTGTACGCTCCCCTGAAGTTCCTGGAGTAATATCGCCTGTCCAAATTAATAATTGAGATTTCCAGCTAGTAATAAGAACCTTAAATATAAACCCCCTAAACCCCGGGAGTCTAACTATGCTGGCCTAGAAAACGCAGCCACTTTATAACGTCCAAAACAACCCCTAAACGACGTCCGATCGACCCAAAACACGTACCAACAGATCCGGAACGTCAAAAACTACTTGTCACGCGCCACCGTGACCTCAGACTCGGCCCCACGAGCTGCCACGTGCCGACGGAAGGTCGGAATACGCGCCGGTCACGCGCCTGCTACAGTACCCACGCGCCTGGATCGGTCCAACCCGATCCAACTCGACACGACCGATTCAATCGATCCGACTGGTTCACTCGACCCGACCGGTCACTCGACCCGACCGATTTACTCGACCCGACCGGTCACCGGCGACTCGCCGGAGAAGACGACCGGCTGCCAGCACCGCCGTCTGGTTTCCGCCGAAATCCTCCATTTCCGGCCGAAACTTCAAGCTTTCCAACTTCCTCAAAACTCAACCATTTTTCACAAATTTTACGTCTAAATCTATCTACTCGAACCCAGGAATCCAAATATGACCTCAAAATCACAAACACGTACCTGTGCTAGCCGAAAAATCGATCGGAAGATCCGAAACTTCCTACACTCGGTTCGGCTTCCCCCGTGGTCCTCTCCTTCGATGGTTGGTACGGTTGTGATCGTGGGAAGGAGTAGAATACGATTAGTTGATCAAAACTGGAAGTTGGTGCCTTGAATCAAAAGTTGGAACTTATGGGTTTTGGGTGAGTTTTCGCACGGGTTCGGTGTTTGGGAGTGTTTGTCACAGAGTGAGAGAGTGAGATGATGATAAGATGAAGATGAAATGAAGTGGATCAGATAATATCTGATTTGGGGGGGCTAAAAAAATATATACCCCAAGTCAAAAATTACCAAAATGCCCCTAACAATCTAGACCTGTAACTTTCGTCCACGAACTCCGTTTTCCGCATGCCGCCTGTCTACGAACACTTGAGTTCGAGACCTACGCAACGGTTTCCAAAACACCATCAAAAATGTTTCGAAACAAAATTTGACTTTCACGCCCCTTAACAAGCAAGGGTAAAATTGTCATTTTACATAAATAATTTACGTAAATCCAATAATTGAAATTTCGGGTTATTACAATCTACCCCCCTTAAGAAATTTCGTCCTCGAAATTCAACTCTACCCTTGGAACAATTGAGGATACTGCGCCTACATTAAAGTCGCAGTTTCCCACGTGGCTTCCTCCACTTTATGATTCCTCCACAACACTGGATAACTACGAATCACAAGATTCTCCACTAACATATTCCCAGTAGGAGTACTAATATCCATGTCCCAACTAATCGGAGATAATTCTCTAACAACAAACAATGTGAAACCCCAAGAAATGAATAAATGGGTCGCCCCCCGGGATATATTAAATCATAAGCATCACGGTTAAAAAAAAATAGATAGCGTACTCTTGACCACATCTGGTGCTGCTCGGGCCTCTTGTTGTGACATAGCAAAAAATCGGGCTGGTGTACCCGAAGATCGATCACGACCTGACTGTCTGCCTCTGGTCCTAATGGACCCACTAGCCCCGCTGGCCCCACTGTATTGGGCCTGGTTCCCTATTGAAGTACCAAAAGTCTGCCCTGTCTTCTGACTCTGCTCAGTCGCACGATGACCCAAGAAACTACTATTCCGATGATACTATGGACAATATCTCCTTATATGACCAGTCTCTCCACAGGTTTAACATCTGGGGTCACCATATCCGCCACTCTGTCTACCCGTTGACTGTATTGAAGCCCCACTAAACTGAGTGGATGACTGCGGTGCATGTCCGGCTCTGCCAGTGCCCGATCTGGATCTTGCACCCCCAGAAGATCCATAACTGATACTGCCTCTCTTGGACGGTCCCTGACTAGAGGCTCCAGTATCCCAGTGATCCCGGTGTCGCCTGGAACCACCGAACTGATGTTGGACTGGCACACCCATGCTCAACTCTACACGAGCTACAGCGTCAGACACTTCTCTCATTGAAGTATGGGCTGCACCCGTTACCACTGACCGAAGTTCGCCCCTCAGTCCATTTTCAAATCTGTGTCGTCTGTCCCTCTCGGTTGCCACTAGAGCTGGTGCAAAACGAGCCAACTCTATGAATTTCTGCTCATATTGAGCCACTGTCATATCTCCCTGCTGTAGGTGCAAGAACTCAGCCTCCCTGGCATCTCGGTACGAGCAAGGATAAAATTGCTCAAGGAACTTCTCCCGAAAAGTTGCCCAGGTAATTGTACTGAACTCCCAACCTCATAGCTCTAATGCGTTCCACCAATGATAAGCGGAACCACCTAGTAGAAAAGTGGCTAACAGCACCCTGTCCCCCTGAGGACATCTCATAACCGAGAACACTCACTCTAAACGAGTAATCCACTCTGCTGCATCATCTGGGCTAGAGTCGCCCATAAATATTGTAGCCCATAATCTTTGGGCTTTCTCAATGTCTGAACCTTCAGTAGCAGTCCTACTCTGAAGTACAGAAGTCAAAGTGTGACCCAATTGTTCCAGTGTTTGCCTCATATCAGGCTCCACTGCATGTTCATGCGTGTCCCCAATGTTTTCAGACTGTTGACGGAACTCGCGTCTCGGAGGCATTACGCTAAAAAGAACTATAACTCATCAATACCAAAATAATTGTACACGTAGTGTATAGTCTACAGGAATTTAACCTAGTGCTCTGATACCAATTGTCAGGACCCGTCCCGAATTTCCCCTCGAAACCCAAGAAGAACCCTGATCCCATCTGACAACCTAAGAAAAGGTTCCCAAAATACCCTTCAATCCTTACCAAATATAATAATAATAAATACTTCCACTTGTTAGACAAGGAATTCAAGCACTCAATAATTCCCGTAATTAATGACCAATCAAATACAATATAATATCAGAGCGTCTAAGTAGGATCAAGAGTAAAATTTAGATATCCTACTCAAATATAATTACAAAGCGCAGTCGAAGTACTAATGCCTCTGCCTCGAGATCAGTGTTCGCGTCAACTCTACTCAACAGCCTGAAGGGGGTTTAAACACAAAAGTTGTGAGTGGACAAAAATAATCATTTATAAATCATTTTTCGAGGAAATATTACATTTTTCCCCCTCCATTTATAAAATCATGCATGCATCACATAAACAATTTATAATATAAAAACATCATATGTAAATCACCAAAATTTTCATTTCTCTTTAAAACCACTTAGTTGGTATCACAGAAAATATGTATAATGAAAATACCTCGTCCTCCACAGTTTGGTCTGACAACTCTCTTCGAAGGAGTTAAAATTATTTAATTCAATCTGGACACATAATATCTCAAATTCACTATTCCCGACATATCCACAACACACCAGGGTATCCCTTGAGATGTGTTAAAATCTGTACTACTTGGACTCGATTACAATCTCTGCAAAATCACCTTTTATATTGGGGGTTCACCGGGTTCACCGCCAACAGCGGATCCTAGGCCCGGCTCCTGGGCCCCCTCAAATAAGTTTTGTTTATATTGGGGGTTCACCGCCAACAGCGGATCTTAGGCCTGGCTCCTGGGCCCCTCAAATCGGTTTTTTTTATAATGGGGGTTTACCGGGTTCACCGCCAACAGCGGATCCTAGGCTCGGCTCCTGGGCCCCCTCAAAACGATATTGTATCCAAAATCAAGTATATATTTTGTTTATCATTTATCACAAATACGGTTTCAACTCAAAATCCTAGACCCAAATAATTACCATGTCAAAACAATATCAAACCGAATCCAACAACCATATCATTTCTCACAACACACTTTCACTGAAATATTGGGAAAAACAAATGTCCAGCAATCAATTATAAATTCCAGGAAATCATTGCACCCATAAATAACAGTATTTAAATCAAAGATACATTTATGCATGCATTATAGTGTATAAACCAAAAGTCCACTCACAAACCTGTTGAAGCAAGCTCAATCACGAACTGTACGCTCCCCTGAGTGAGTTTTTGCACGGGTTCGGTGTTTGGGAGTGTTTGTCACAGAGTGAGAGAGTGAGATGATGATAAGATGAAGATGAAATGAAGTGGATCAGATAATATCTGATTTGGGGGGGTTAAAATAATATCTTCCCCAAGTTAAAAATTACCAAAATGCCCCTAACAATCTAGACCCGTAACTTTTGTCCACGAACTCCGTTTTTCGCGTGCCGCCTGTCTACGAACTTGTGAGTTCGAGACCTACGCAACGGTATCCAAAACACCACCAAAAATATTTCGTAAAAAATTTGACTTTCACGCTCCTTAACAAGCAAGGGTAAAATCGTCATTTTACATAAATAATTTACGTAAATCCTATAATTGAAATTCTGGGTTGTTACATATCGGCTACATCGGAGATCGGGGCGTGGATCTTAACATGACACGCGTCATACTCGAGCGCCTCGGCCCACACCCCCTCAAGGTAATTTGTCGCAACAGGTCGAACAGCTACGCAACCAGGTCCAGGTTTAGTCGTAGCTTCTGCAACAAGTTCTAGCAGGGCGAGGAGCAACCCGAGCTGCTGGAAGACACGCCGCACCTTGAGATGGACATGAAGACATTCCAAGGCGCTCTAGCAAGGATAACGTCTAATGCCGGATAATGTCTCATGGCACACACAACAGTGTAGGACCTCATTACGGGAAAAGGAGGGTTGATCGACCAAAAAATTTCGTCGGGTAAAACTGTAATTAGACGAGCCAAAAAAAATGACGAAATGTCGTCGGGCCAATATCTTTGGGCCAGCATTATTGGGCTAGATGTTACTCTACGAAAATAACTAAACCGTCAGGTAAACCCATACTTACTCGACAAATAAAATTGGTCGCGATAACGTCTTCTGGCAATCTTGGTAGGTCAACGCACACTTGCCCGACCAATATTGTTCGTATTTGGTCGGGCAAAGTTATTCATATATGGTATAGAAGGATAACTTGCCCACAAAATTTATTTTTCTTCAAGTAAGGTGTCCCTATTCAGACCCATTTGTCGGACGAAAGACTCAATTTCGTAGGGCAAACTTTATAAAATATAAACATAAAATAAATATTTTAATTACATTTATAATAAAAAATATATATTATAATTAAAATAGAATTTATTTCTAAACAAATATATTTAAAATAAATATAAAAATCAAATATGATTAAAAAAATATTGTTTTAAATAAAAAAAAAAGAAATGACGTCCTATATATCAAAAATTATGGCGGCTGTTCGGGGTGCTGGTCGGGTTGCGGGGCTGGATGATTACTCTGTTGTTGTGTCTGCGCTTGGACTTGCGGAGGTAATGGCATCCTTGTCGCACGGATCGCTTCAAGCACCAGTTGGAGGGTGGACTAGACGTTCGCGTAGTCGACCCTGTAGTTAGCGCACTCTGCCTGGACGTTCGCATAGGCCTTCTTGACGTTCGCGCACTCGGTCTGGACGATCGATAATTCGGTCTGGAGGTTAGCGAAGGTTTCCTGGAGCTCCGTGAACCTCTGGATATCGTCGTTGGATCCCCGAGAAGAACTCGAAGAACCACTTGCGACATCCCGAACTATTGCATCTCTCGCCCCCCGTATAATCTTCCCTGGACACCGCCCCAGGTATCTCTCCATGATCTCCACTGACCTAGCGGGATCCTGTAGTTGTTGCTGCAACGGGACCTCGGGCTATTGTTGTGACAGCTCATATTGTACACCCTCCATGTCTCGTTGCATCCCCTCCTACAAATGCGAACAAATATTAATTAAAAATATAATTTGGAAATTAAAACTGATCATTTAATTTGAAAAATAAAATACTTACGTAAATAACGTTAACCGCCTGGTTGCCGTGGCCAGTGTAGACTTGCCCCCAGACCTCCAACTCTGGCCACATCAACCATGCGGTTCACTTGTCCTCATGCCGGTGTGCATAGGATCGCGGCCCCCCGTGGTGCTCGTATTTGTTCTCGTTTCAATTTTTTTGTTGGCGGCTGAGATTCGCTGTTCATTAGTAAAAACAATTATTATATTCCAATCAAAAAATGAAATAAAACAGGATGAAAAAGTTCTTAACTCCGACACGTACCAGGTACTAGGGGGTCTTGAAATGCGTGCATAACCATTCCTTCTCCACCAACCGATTCACCTCCGAGTACTCGGATGGAGGATTCGCACGAGCTTCCACCTGGGACGTCCAGCTCTCGTAGTACTTTTGGACCTCCTGCTTCCATTCCTGGAACCGTTTCTGCTAGAGTTTGGTGAGGTAGTCATTAACATCGGCGTCCTCCAGATTGTACTCAAAATTGACCTTCAATAAAAAAAAGTTAGTAAAACATATAAAATCATGAAAATAATGATAAAAAATGGAAATATACTTACCGATAACTCAAACCAACATTTCGCCTTCTGTTCGACGTCGAGCTTCTTAAAAGTCGGCACCATCATTCGACACTTGGTACGTAGAATAGCACCAACTTCCTGTACCACCATGTTGTGGATTTTTTGCTCCGCTACGCACAGATGAGGAAGGTAAACCCCCGGGATCTTTGCGTTTGTTGTTCGTCATATCCACTGTGATGCCAATCCCCTGTTGATCTCGCGCACGTTCACCGATATCCCTACACATACGACACAAGTTAGTACAAATATGAGCGAAAAAGAAAAATTGTCATTTAAATAAACAAAGTAGTCAACCTACTAGCGGGGAGTACTCCGTTCCCAATCTCCTCTTCGCCTCCTTCGACGGGCAGTGCAGGCTGTGAGGGCTGGTCATCGGGACGTGGTTCGTCCCGTTTCTTACTATGGCATCGACATGCCGATCGCGCGTCAGGTCGAACGGATTGCTAGCTATTGACCGTGCCCTGAGTGGACTCAGCCGTGGAGTCTTCAGTGGCTGGTGGTGCCTCCTCCTCTGCACCATCAACAACGGGGGCGGCGGGACGACTCGTGGACGTGATCAACGGGCGCGACGACATCTACATTCAGAAATTCAAAAATAATTTTTTTTTTATCTAAATGAGAATTTCATTGGTAATAGGAGGAAAGTACAATCGTTTGGCTGCACTGAAAATGCATGGGGCCTCATTAAAACGTTCACCATAAAACCCAGCTAGTCCAAGATAAATCCGGTGAGGGAAAAAGAGTACACCCCCAAACGCAAACAAATGAAGAACAACAAAGAAACAAAAATTAATCCTGCAAATCCCTCTCAATAAGAGAATGCAGCCAAGGGGGTTCATGGGGCACCCATGTTTTTCTCTCCAGCATTCAAAGTCCCTCTTGAGCTAGACAATGAGCCACCTTGTTTGCGCTTCGAGGAACATAGCAGATTCTTTCCATTGGCAGCTGAACTGCCTCTCTAATAATAACAACCTCCTTAGCAAGAAGATCCAATGAGCTCCAATTATCATGAGCAGTTTTGATGGCATCAATGACTTTGATCTAGTCGGTCTCAATTTCTGCACCCCGCAAGCCCAGGAACTGCAGTATTAAGAGGCTGGCCTTCACAGCTTCCAACTCATCCACCAACACCGAAATTCCTGCAACAACCGGCCCTGAAAAACCTGCAATTTATGGCCCATTGGAGTCTCTAAGAACACCACCAATCCCCCGCAAGGAGCCTTCCACTTGCACATCGGCGCAATTCAATTTGACCCCCATGCCCAACGGCTTTGTCCATCTAGTCACTCGCACCAACCTACCTCCACTGTGCTGATTTTGCATCCCAGAAAATTCCAAGTTGGTCGCCAAGGCTAATTCAGCAATCTCACTAGCCTCCCAAGCTTGTAACTTATGAATTACTTTATTCCTCCAATTCCAAACCTGCCAACATATAAAAACAAACTGCTCTAACTCAGAAGTAGACACCTTAACAAAAGAAAACTCAAACAAATCAGAAAAACGCCCAGTAGTCGAGAAGGACTCCAATGGAAGATTGGTAACCCTCCGGACCCGCTGACTTTGTTTGCATCCCCAAAGAACATGATCTTCCTTCTTCTTGCCACAACGAACGCAAAGCCCCGAAGCGAGTAACTTCTTCATGCACAAATTATCATATGTAGGAAGAATTTCCAAACTAGCTTTCCAACAAAAGATTTTCAGCTTATTAGGAACATATAGTTTCCACAACTGCTTCCAAAAAAATTCAGATTTCGCAATAGAAGAACTTTCAGACTCTGCCCCCACCTCTTCCTTCAAGAGAGATAAGGCTATAAAATAACCGGACTTGACCGAATACTTTCCACTCTTTGAGTAATACCAATATCGACCATCAGCAAAATGGATCAAAGAAGGGAGAACAATGCTACTAATGGTTTTCACATCCTCGTCACAGAAAACAGATTGAAGGAGATCCTGATTCCAACCTCCACCCGGTTTAATTAGAGATGAGACAAGAGCTTCAGATGACAGCCCCAAATTCATGATAGGTTGAAATGTCCTTGGTTTTGGGATCCACCGATCACCAAAAATAGAAATTGAATCCCCGAAACCCACTCAACAAATCAAACCCTTCTAAATAACCTCGTGCGTCCACATAATTGATCTCCAAACCTAAGATGGGATCGGTCCCAACTCCGCCTTCATAAAGTCTCTATCACTATAATACCTAGCTTTGAGCATTCTAGACACCAAGGATTGAGGTTGCTCCAACAGACGCCAAGCCTGCTTTGCAACCATAGCTTGATTGAAAGCTTCAAAATTTTTAAAGCCCAACCCCCTTAAGATTTAGGGCTACAAAGCCTCTACCAATTTAACCAATGTATCCCTTTTCGGCCTGATTTACCCCACCAATAATGGGCAACATCAGTTGACAACTCCGGACAAAGTGTACGGGGAAGTTGAAAGACACTCATAGCATAAGTAGGTAGAGCCTGGGAGACTGCCATAACCAGAACCTCTTTCCCAGCCGCCGAAAGAAGCTTAGCATTCCAGGAACAAAGCTTGGTGCGAAAAGAATCTCTGACTTTAGTAAACATTTTCCGCTTGTTCTTAGAGTTTACAGTTGGCAAACCCAAATATTTTTCATGGAAATCAACTACACGAATCCCCAGCAAATTAGAGATCAGTCGAGTCAAAATAGGATCGATGTGAGGGCTAAACGACTTCTCAAAATTAATGAGTTTCCCTGACACTCGCTCATACTCCTTTAAAACTGCCAACAAATTCTGACATTTGACAAGTCGAGCATTGCAAAATAAAAGACTATCATCTGCAAAAAAGTGGTGAGAAATAATTGGAGCTTCTGGAGCCACCTTAACACCATGAATTTGTTTGTCCCTCTGAGCTTTAGATAAGAGAGTCAAGAACCCTTCAGCAGAGATTAAAAATAAGTAGGGGGAGAGAGGATCACCCTATCTCAGCCCCCTAGTAGGAGTGGTATGCCCCGAAATCTTGCCCCGAACTTGTACTGAATAACTCACAGTTGTAACACAATTCATTATCAGTCTCACCAGTCGATATGCAAATCAAAGCTTTCTCAGCATCCTTTCCAAATAATGCCATTCAACCCGGTCGTAAGCCTTAGACATATCCAGTTTAAGAATCATTGTTTTCAACTCACTCTCCCCACGCTTACGAACATCATGTATACTTTCAAAAGCCGATATGATATTATCAGTGATTAGTCTGGAGGGGACAAATGCACTCTGAAACTCCGAAATGAGGCTAGGCAAACCATCTTCAACCTGTTCATAATAATTTTGGAAATAATTTTATAAATAACTCTACAGAGTGCAATGGGTCGGAAGTCCGTTACCTTAGTAGGGTGATCCACCTTTGGTATGAGTGAAATGAGGGTATGGTTGATTACTTGAACACTCACTCCATCATTTAAAACTAACAGGCAGAACCATGTGACATCATCCCCCACAGTATCCCAAAACCGTTGAAAAAACAAAGCAGGCATACTGTCAACCCCCGGGGCTTTTGTTGGAAACATACTAAAGAGAGCAAATTCTAATTCTTCCCTCCAGAAAGGTTTACACAAATTCTCATTTTCCTGAGGCCCTAGCACCGGTATAATCGACTGATGCACTCCCACAATATTAGTTTCACCAGATGAATTGAAAAGGGTTGAGAAGTACCTCACAAATGCCCCTTCTACCTCAGAATCAGACAAGCACCAAAACTGTTGAGAATCATAGACCCCTTTAATAGCATTCCGTTTACCCCTTTCTTTTGCAAATTGATGAGAAAACCTAGTATTCTGGTCCCCATCCCGAAGCCAACCCACTCTAGACCGTTGACGCCAAAGCATCTCCTCTTTAGCCCGCAAGCTATCCAACTCCAAGTCTAAACGGCGTTGAACCTACAAGTCCCGGGAGGATGAAGTGGAGTCCATGAAGGCATCCAACTGAGCCTGCAGCCGCCGAATTTTCCTAGGTATATTCCCAACTGAGGTCCGATTCCAGTGCCTCAGATTAGTCTCAACATTAGAAATTTAGAAATTTTCGCAGTCATTGAACCAGCCCCTCGCTCTTCCCAACTAGACATGATGACCTCTCCACATCCCTTAGTAATGGCCCACAGTTCCGCAAAGAAAATCTCTGTCTTCGTCGTACATTACTAGCATTAGGTAGGAGCCGAATCCATATGGGGGAGATGATCCGAAGCCCAAGAATTCAAGTCGTACGTCAAAACTTCTGGAAAAATCTGTAAAAAAGCCTCATTCACCACTACCCTATCAAGCCGAACCTGAACCAGACCATCACCATTCCATCTATTACTCCAAGTAAATTGCATACCCTTCAAAGGAACTGAAACAAGACTACAATCATCAAGAGCATCACATAAACCCCTAATTTCAATTTAATATTTAATTAAAAAAACAAAAACCCAAATTTTCTAATTGTAAATAGTAAATTCATAAAAAAACACATAAGACCAATTAATTTTAATTTCTAATAATAAAGTCACATATATTAAAAAAAAAAAACCTAAATTTAATTTTTAATAATAAATTCAATAAAATGAAATAAAACAACCTAATTTTAATTTTTAAATACAAAAAAACCACCTAACATATTTTCAATTTTAATATTTAATTAAAAAAACAAAAACCCCAAATTTTCTAATTATAAATCATAAATTCACAAAAAAAAACAAATAAAACCACATAATTTTAATTTTTAATAATAAAATCACCAAAATTAAATAAAACCTCTTAAATTTAATTTTTTTTATAACAAATTCACAAAAATGAAATAAAACCACCTAATTTTAATTTTTAAAGACAAATTCACAAAAACGAAATTTAAAATTTTAATAATAAATTTACAAAAATGAATCTAAACCACCTAATTTAATAAACCTAAAATAAACCAAAATTAAACCTAAAATACTTAATCCAAACAAACTTATACCTAATTTACTAAAATCAAAATTCACATAATTAATCCTAAATTACTAAATCCTAACAAACTTAAATCCAATTCCAATAGTACTAAACCAATTCCAAATCCAAATTGCATTTCAATTCCATGCAAATTAAACTAAAATTACCAATTTTCAAATTTCTTTCCTAATTTCACATATCAATCAACCAACATGCGGGACTCTTGGCACCTATTACTCGGGATGAAATGCATGTTGTTGTGTTTCAGATTAACCCCTCTAAGGGCCCAGTGCCGGATGGGTTCACTAGTGGTTATTTCCAGAAAATTTGGGAAGTGGTGATGCACTTTTGGCAGTCGGGGCGGCTGCTACGGAAAATTAATTACACCCATCTCTGTCTGATTCCCAAGGTCCCTTGTCCGGTCAAGATGTCCCAGCTGCGGCCTATTGCGCTATGTAATGTTATTTATAAGGTCATTTCGAAACTCCTTACTAATCGGTTGAAATTGGTGATGGATCAGATTATTAGTATCAGTCAGTCAGCATTCGTGTCGGGACGGCAAATACAGGATAATATTCTTGTTGTCCATGAGCTTCTTCATTCTATGAAGCATCGTGGTAAACTGGAAGATAAGGAATTGGCACTGAAGCTTGATATGGCCAAGGCCTATGATAGGGTGGAGTGGAATTTTGTGGTAAATATGCTCAAAGGCCTTGGGGTGGCTGATCAGTTTTGTGGGTTGATCTTTGAATGCATGGCTTCGGTCTCTTACAGTGTCCTGGTCAATGGTGAGGAAACCGGTTACTTTTCGCCTAGTAGGGGGCTTCGGCAGGGTGATCCTATGTCGCCCTTTCTATTCCTAGTGTGTGCGGAAGGGCTTTCTGCTCTCTTTCGCCGGCGGGAGGAGGAGGGAGCAATTCATGGGTTTCGATTGGTGGAGTCAAGTGCTTTGTGGATCTCCCATCTTTTCTTTGCTGATGATGCGATTGTTTTTGCCATGCTAATTGTAGGGAGATTGCTGCAGTGAAGGGTGTCCTTGATTGTTATGCAGTGGCTTCTGACCAACTTGTTAATCTGGAGAAAAGTTCCCTGTTCTTTGGGGGGAACTGTTCCAAGCGCATACGGGGTAGGTTGTCTCGGAGATGCCAGATTGCGGCCCGGGACGGGTTTGGGAAGTACCTTGGTCTTCAGGCGGATTTTGGTATGTCCAAGCGGGTAATATTTGATGAAGTTCGAAATAGAATTGCTAGTAAGGTGCAAGAGTGGTCGGAGCAGTTTCTCTCTCTTGCTGGTAAGGAGATATTGATAAAGGCGGTAGCCATGGCTATGCCTAACTATGCTATGTCGTGCTTTAAACTTCTGATTGGTGTGTGCCGGGATATTGATCGGCTGGTTACCAATTATTGGTGGGGGAAACAGCATAGGCAGCGTGGTGTGCATTGGGTGGCATGGAAGAAGGTGTCACGGGTGAAGAAAGTGGGAGGGCTGGGTTTTCATGCTTGGAATGTTTCAATTTGGCAATGCTTGGGAAGATTGGATGGCGTATCATTCAGGATCCTTCATTGCTACTCTCCCAGGTGCTACGAGATAAGTACTACCTCAATGGATCATTCCTCCAAGCACTAGTAGGTCGCCGGTCCTCTTGGGGGTGGAAGGGTTTTCTCCAAGGTCGGAAAATTATAGCTACAGGTTTGACGTGGAGGATTGGTGATGGTGCCCAGGTTCGATCTAAGTCAGATCCTTGGCTACCTACTCCATATACATTTAATTGGAGGGCAGAGTTGATAGCTCGGTGCTTTTGTAAGGAGGAGGCCAATGTGATCCTTCGGTTGCCTCTCAGCCGGTGGGGCTTGGAGGATCGGTTGCTGTGGAATTTAAACAACAATGGTTGTTATTCAGTGAGATCGGCTTATGGTGTTGCTTTGTATTTGCATAGAAACAGTGAGTTAGGCAGACGGGGGGAGGGGGAGCCCTGTTCCTCTCCTGCTCAGAGACCGAATTGGGGTCAAATCTGGTCTATGAAGGTCCCGCCGAACCTTAACCAGTTTGTTTGGAGGGGTTACAGTGACACCCTTGCAGTTCGGTCAAATTTGTTGCGCTGACGTTTGTTTGTGGATCATGTTCTCCCTGTTTGTGGTCTTCTTGAGGAAACTGAGCTCCCTTTATTTTTCCACTGTTAGTTTGCTAGGGTCTTCTGGTTTGGAAGCCCTCTTATGCTTAATGCCAGTGTTTTAGCAGGGGAGGATTTTTCAGGTATCTGGCAGCGCTTGGTTGCTAAATTTCACCTCTTACCTCATAGTGAGGAGCTGATTCAGACGTTTACTTTTGGGCTCTGGAGGATTTGGAAGTGCCGAAATCAGATGGTGTTTGAGGCTATTCCTGTGCCACAAGAGGAGGCCATTATCAATCTTACCAAATGTGTGGCTGAATTCCGAGAGCTTGGGGTCCCGGTCTTGGGGGGACCGTTCTCGCAACCCAGGCCACCTGATTTGGGTGGCAGTGAGGTGGAGCTTCGATGGAAGAAACCAGTTTTGGGCATCCTGAAAGTTAACTGAGATGGTGCATGGAGTAGTATGACTGTGTGTGGTGGAGTGGGGTGGGTCATTCGGGACTGTTATGGGCTGCTGGTGTCTGCTGGGGATCAAGGTGACATTTTCCTGAAGTTGAGTTTGTTGGCTGAAGCAGAGGCGGTGAGGTATGCTCTTTCACATTGTTTGTTGACTGGCCATGAGCGTGTGGTGATTGAGTCAGATGCTTTGGGGCTTATTAACACTCTTCTTGGTCAGAGCCTCGGTGATGCTGATTTGGGGTGTATTTTATTTGATATCCATGCACTTGCTTTGCAGTTGAGAAGTGTTCAGTTTGTGTATGCATCTCGACAGGCTCACAAAGTTGTCATCTTGTAGATGTCTATGTTACTAGGGTAGGTGGGTATCATTGTTGGGATGAACTGGGGACGGATTGGTTGTTTGATACTTTAGCTTATGATGTTGGTGTTTCTATTCGGTATTAATATGTTCTTGATCTTTTGGGAAAAAAAAAAAACCAACCCATTCCAAACATCCAAATTCAACCAACCCATTAACAATCTGCCTTAATGCAAATATACAAATTCAACCAACCGATTCCAAACATAAAAATTCAACATAAATCAAACATACAAATCCACATAATTCAACCAACCCATTCCAACCAAATATATATAGAAATCCAATTTGGATGAAATTTCATTAAGAGAGAGAGAGAGAGAGAGAGAGAGAGAGAGAGAAAAAAAAAGGGACTTACAATGAGAGACGCAGTCGACGGCGAGAGGGACGCAACGGTGAGCTTGAGGCAGCGACGAGAGAGAAGTTGGGTATGAGTTATGGTGATGGTGAGAAGGACGACGACAGGGTCGGTCCAAGAAATTCGAGGCCTAGGGCGAAAATTTTAAAAGTGCCCCCATAGTCTATATTTACACACACAAAAAAAAAATTGTACTTTATTAATTTTTAATATTTATTTTCATTTTTCTAGCAATACACAAAAAAATTTCAAGAATTTAAACACATCACTCAAACATAGTTGTCTTGTAATATTATATTTTAAAGAAAACATTGAAATTTTATAAAAAAAATTAGAGTTAGAGTCCTAATGGCTTTACAAGACAAGGTAGATAACTATACATAAAACAGGATAACTCTTAATAATACTTTTCAAGAATATGGGCCCAATTTTTTAATAAAATATTTCTTCAAACTCAATTTAAATATTTTTCAAAAAATTTAAATATTCTTTAAATTTTTTTTCCATAAAAATAAATCAAATTTAAAATTTTTGGGCCCTCCTAATTCATGGGCCCAGAGTGGTCGCCCTTTTTGGCCCTAGGCCATGGTCGGCCCTGGACAACGGGATGGTGAGAGAGGGAGAGCAAGGGAGGGTGTTTGGACTACTCGGAGTCGAATTTGTGTAAAGATGGAGGTGTTTGGCGGAGGAACCGAGAGTAGAATAAAGAAGATGAAAGGAAGAGTCTGTCTTTTAAAATTGGGTCGAGGACTTTTCCGAACGAAAAATGGTCAGGCAACCTTTAAATGAGATTTGTCGGGCCAATGAAATGGAATATTCCTCAGGCAAAGAGCGAATGTTCGTTGGGCAACGTTGACAACCCTTTCTGAATTTTTTGTCCGGCGGAAAATTTGATTTTCTGCTAAAACAATTGCGGGAGTATTTAGAACTTTGCCTGGCGAAGAAGTATCCTTGCCCGACCAAATTGTTAAACTTTCCTCTACGATAATAATTAAATCGTCGGGCTAACTTGAATATATGTAAGAAAATATCGGTAATTTAAAAACCCGGCCCAACGATTGATTTTTGAAGATCGTTACCGTTCACTTTGTGTTATTACGTGCCTAGAGCCCCACCGCCGAAAATTGTCATGTTTTAAGGAGTTTACGTGCCTAGACCATTCAGTTTGCGAATTTCAAAGTGTTTTTTGAAGTTTTGGTTCAATTGATATTCAAACGAACGAATTTGATCGATCTAACCGTTCAGTTTGTGGTTTTACGTGCGTAGACCTCGCCCATCGAAAATCGTTAGGTTTTTAGCAGTTAAAGCCGTATGATCGTCAAAAAATGTAGTGTAACCGTCGATTCGTCGCACACCGTTCCCTAAACGTGGGAATTCTAAATTGGCTAATTTTTTCGCGTAGGTGATCTATAAGTATGTGTAATAAATATGGACGGTTAGATCGGTCGATTTCATTTTGTAAAATATTGAAAATTATAAAATCAGCTTATTCATCAAACCCTTTAAACACTTTAAGGAAACATCAAGGTGTTTTTCGAAGTTTTGGTTCAATTGATATTCAAACGAACGAATTTAGCCGATCTCACCGTTCAGTTTGTGGTTTTACGTGCGTAGACCACGCCGTAGAAAATTGTTAGGTTTTGAGGAGTTAAAGTCGTTCGATCGTCAAAAAAACTGAAGATGAAGCTGAAGATGAGTGGAGCCAGCACAACGTAAAGAAACTTCACTACAATAAAATCCAAGTTGCCCGGCGAAATGATGTCGTCGAGCAAGCGTAGGCCTCCGTCGAGTAACAATGAAAACGGCGAATCGCCATCGGGCAATATGTGTCGGGCTATTTCAATCGGGCTTTTATGTTACTAGACGACAACAGTGTATTCGTCGAGCAACTTCATCTTGCCCGGCGGTATAGTTCCTCGCTGATGTCTTCGTCGAGCAACCTAAAGTCAACAACATATCCGTCGGGTAAGATTTCACATATCCGTCGGGTATGCTTTTAAATATCCGTCGGGTAACCATTAAAATGTCCGTCGGGTGCGTTTTTATACCCCGTCGGGTAACGTTATACATTCCGTTGGGTAACGGTATACACATCTGTCGGGTAACGTTTTACACATCCGTCGGGTAACGTATTACACATCCATCGGGTAACGTATTACACATCCGTCGGGTAACATGTGCCACATTCGTCAAGTACGGTTTTAAAAAAATTTGTGCCTGACGCCTTGACTATGCGTCGGGCAAACTATGAATATTTAAAATAAATTTTAATAAATTATTCAATTAAATATTAAAAAATAAAAAATTTACTTAAAAAATTCAATTAAAAGAATCAAAATAAAATAAAAATAATATTTATAAAAATTAATGTAATATTTTTACATCATTAAACCTTAAAAAATATTTTACATATAGTACACTCTAACTAGCATTCGAGGGGTCAAAGTAGTTGGGATCCTAAGGGGGCTATTGGGTGGGCGGTGAGAAAATGTCATCCAATCCACGGTCACCTAAACGATCAAGGACCTTGGCAAGGCAATTCTTGATTTGGACGTTTTGGGCTTGAATATCTGCGTATTGGGCTTTGATCTGAGCATTTTCGGCCTGGAGGAACTCGAAGTTTCTCCTAAGGTCCGACGTCTCCTGGGGATTGCCTATCCGAGACGAACTCGACGACTGAGCCGAGACATCCCGCACAATCCCATCGTCTGCCCCCCGAACGACCCTCCCTGGGCGCCTACCAAATCGCCTCCCAAGTCATCGCTCCAGAATAGCGATCGACATGTCGACATTAGGGAGTTGCTGCTCCAACGGCTCTTCCGGATGCTGTTGGGTGAGCTCAGCTTGTGTCTGCTGGACGTCTTGCTGCATCGTATCCTACAAATTCGAATAAATATTAATTAGAAATATAATTATCAAATTCAGAAAAAAATATTTAATCTTCAAAAAGTATACTTATGTGAATTCGATCAGCCTCTTGATCCCCCCGTCCAGCGTACACCTGCCCCCAGGCATCCACCTCTGGGAACATCGACCCGGCGATGCGTCGATCCTCCTATTGGGCCGATAAGGATCGCGACCCCCCATGATGGTTGAATTTCTTCGCTCCCCGGTTCAATGTGTTGGCGATTGATTTCCGCTATTCATTCGTAAAATTGAAAAGATTTTAAAATAGAAAATAACATAAAAATTAAATAATTTAATTAATTAGATAGATAATACGTACCATATAGGTGGGGGACACAAAATGGTCGCACAACCACCACCAGCCTGGCAGTTTCGACCCGTCCAACTCCTCCGGAGGATTTGCCCGAGCTTCCTCCGAGGAAGGCCAAGTCAAGAAGTACTTGTGGAGCTCGTACTTCCAGTCGGCGTGCTGTAACTGCCAATGCTGGCACAGGTATCTACTGAGCTCGACGTTATCCAAGTCGAACTCAAAATTGATCTGCAAGCAATTATTAAAGTTAGTAAAATAATTAAAAAAAATCAAATTAATGTTAAAATGGGAAAAAAAACATACCGATAACTCTCCCCAACAACACGTGATCTCCTCTGGGGTTTGAGTTCTGAAAGTCTCCCCCATCATCAGAGACTTGGTGCGAAGAATCGCACCAATGTCATTCACCAGAAGGCTGTGAATTTTGACCGGTGCGGACCGGAGGCGGGGCACGTACACCACCAGTATCTTTGCATTTGTTGTCCTGAAAATCCGCTGATTTGTCAAACCTCGGTTTATCCCGCACACGTTCACCTACCTAACTGCAAATTCAATGAACATTGTTAAATAAAATGAGAAACAAATAAAAACGGTTGGTTAAATAAACAAAATAATGAACTTACCCTTATGGAGTGCTCCGACATTAGACCCGTTTCGTCTGCTCCGACGTCGTCCTGTGAGGGCTGGGGGTCGGTATGAGGTTGCCCCCGTTTCTTGCTATGCTGTCGACGAGCCGATCGGGCACCGGGTCGCTGATAGACCGACATCGGTGTCTGAACCGATGCCGCTGTTGAGGCAACCGAGTCAGGGGCTGCCTTCTCCGGCGCATGATCATCAACGTGATCAGGGCAGGGGCGGGTCCTAGACGTGATTAAGGTACGATGCGACATCTACAGTGACAAATATAAATTAATTAATATAAAATTAACCAAAATATTTTTAATTAAATAAAAAAACCAAACATTTTAATATTAAATATTAAATTCAAAAAATAAAAACAATTGAACATTTAAAATTAACCAACATTTTATAATTCCAATAAACGTAAATAAATGAAGCAATAATTTTTTTTAGTAATAATTAGCAAATTGGTATCTAAAAACTAAAACCACCAAATTCTAATTTTTTAAATTAAATCCACACAACCGAAAATTAAACTTAAAAAACTAATTAATCCAAACGTACTAAACTCAAAATTCACAACATTATACCTAAATTTCTAAATCCAAATTTCGGGACCAAAATCAAACTTACAAATTAATCCAAACATATAATTATAATATCCAAATCCTAAAATTCAAAAATTAAAAATTTATAAAACTCACATTTCCAAAATTCACATATACTACACCATATCAAAATTTCACAAATTTTTTTTTAAATTCAAATACCCAAAATTTATAAAATTCACATATCCAAAATTCATATAAATTTCATATCCAAAATCATAACAAAAATCATAACATTATATCAATTTCAACATTTTACCAAACATCAAAATTTCAACAAATCTTCAACGATTATATATACATTAACAATAACAATAAACCAATAACAAATATATATCCAAATATATATACATAAACATTAACAATAACAATATCCAATTTCATAAATTCTTTTTTCAACTCAAAATTAACAATAAACCAATATATATACATTAACATTAACAATAAACCAATAACTAATATATATCCAAATATATATACATTAACATTAACAATAACAATTAACAATATCCAATTTCATAAATTCTTTTTTCAAATCAAAAATAAAATTAAACCAATATATATACATTACCAATAGAGAGAGAGGGACAATGAGTTCGACCTTCAAGGAAATCGGTGAGAGATCGGTCCGACGAGGGGAGAGGCGGCGATGGCAAACCTCGGTGAGAGATAGGCGGCGTCTTTGCTGGGGTGGCGGCTTGAGGAAGAGCAACAAACAGTCGGTGGTGGAAACTGAGATCAAAGAACGGAAGAGATACAGAGAGCTAGGAAGAAGAAGTCGGAGCCAACACCAGAAAATGAAGAACAAGGAAGAAGAAGAGGAGTCGGTCTGATTTGTGTCTCTGATTGACATTGCCCGACGTATTCCTCCGTCGGGCCACACTTTAATGATCCGTCGGGTATTAAAACATGATGGAAAACGTCGGGTATGTCATTCAACATCCGTCGGGTAACGCTTCAATTCCTCGCCGGTTAATGTATTCTCGATTCGTTGGGTAACATGTTTCCTATCCGTCAGGTGTTTGTAAAACTATCCGTCGGGCATTATTCACGCATATTTAGGCGGGTAATCTGTCGGGTAACATTATAAAACAGCCGTCAGGTAAGAACATATGTCGGTTATTACAATTACCCGACGACGTCCCGTAATCAAGCCCAACGGCGGTTGGCCCAGTGAATATCGTGTGCGTCGGGCTTGACTGTTCTGATGCCGTTTTTAGCATTAATCTGAAAATCAGGTCCGGCGAAAGAATAAGCAACATCGAGACTGTTAAAAATTTGGTTGTACATGCCTATAGCCCCATCTATCGTTATCGTGATGTTTTGAGGAATTCAAGCCGTCCAATCGTGACGAAACGTTATGTAACCATTGTAAGTTATTGAAAATCGGAAAACAAGCATATTGACCAAGGAGTTTAAACTCTTGATGGAAACTTCAATACATTTCATGAATTTTTGGTTCTATTGATGTTCAAACGATTGAATTTGACCGATCTAACCATTCACTTTGTGGGTTTACGTGCCTAAATCTCGCCTGTCGAAAATCTTGATGTTTTGAGGATTTCAAGTCGTCCGATCATGAAGACACATTGTGTAACCGTTGAATCATCGCGCAACGTTACCTAATCCCGGGATTTCCAAATTGGGTAATTTTTGGCGTAGCCGATCTATGGATACCTACAATAAATGTGGACGGTTAGATCGGTCAGTTTCAATTTTCAAGTAATTTAAAAAATTTACCCTTTAATACAAAAATGTAAATTTAATCTGTCGCATCATACTCGACGAATATTCATGTATATGCGTCGGGTAATTAATAGCGGAGGCCGGTCGTAGGGTAAAAATAAGTTGCTGTCGGGTCACACCAATAGTTGCGATCTGTCGGGTAACCAGTTTGTTAACCGTCGGGTAATACCAATACTTGCGATCCGTCGGGTAACATGTGTAATCACCGTCGGGCAACATTAACTTAAACAAATTGTTTATTAAATAAATGTAAAATGATTCGGGTAAATAATTGTTTATAAAGATATTATCAAAGCACATTTTATAGACAATATTTTTTATAAAAATATTGTTGTATTTTTTTTGGTCAAGAAGAATGTTTGGTTCTATTTTTTTCACATTGCACTAAAGAGTAAAAATTGACCCTCATGATTTACAAATTGACTTACATGACTTATCATCAAAATATTTGACTAAATCTTTTACCTTCATTTATTTTGAAGTTGCGTAATTTGTGGAGTGCATGTATGGTCTCCTCACTTTAAGAAAGTAAAAAAACTATTTTTGTGAATGAAATCGTACAACATACATATAAATAAAATTTATTGATTTGAAGATGGATATTACATATATGAATGAAATTTCTAATTTACAACTTTCATTCGGATTCGCTTTCCCCCTCCCAATCACGCTCGTCATCCGATATGTGTACAGTACTTGATTCCTCCGAATCACTTTCAATTTGTTCTAATTCCCCCATATCAATAAAAATGTCATCAATCGCAATTGGTGGGATGATGCCATTGGTCCGTACTCCATCCACATTTTGGGTGGATGCCGATGAATCCACCTGGTAAACGATTTGGTCATCGTCTATTTCCCCATCTTCTTTATGGTATCGGTCATCCAAGTCCCAAATGTTTCTATGAATCACCATCTCAGCTACTCTCCAACCACCACTAGCTTTTGGATCATCCACATAAAATACTTGTTTCGCCGTACTAGCGAGGATGTAGGGATCACTCTCAAACCACCGGGTGTTTGTGTTTATAGAGGTACATAACTGATCTTTGATGACACTGCCTGGGATACTTGGGTTCCTATCAAACCAATGACACTTGAAAATGACGACTTCCTTGCGGTCGACGTATAACACCTTAACCACAGTTAACAATTTTCGGTAGAAACCCGTATCAGCATTTGCCCCATCCCCCGCCACGAAGACCCCGCTGTTTTGAGTAGACAACTTGTCGTCTCGTTCAGTGCACACGAACTTAACTCCATTAACGTGACAACCAGCATACGTTTCTCCTCGGAATGGGCCAATGGCCAGTTGCATTAATTCTTTATTGAAATTTGGCTAGTTGACATCTTTCAACTGTGCCATCTGGTAAGATACACATAAGAAACGAAATAGGTAAGCTTAAAACCAATTTACGAAATTTGGAGAAAAAATATTTGACTTACATGCTCGGAAAACCAACTTGGAAATAGTTGTTTGTCCATTCCTTCCCAATTAGAAGGAAATTGGGCCTTCATCAACGTCTTGTGCTGCTCGTGGAAGGGCCAGACTTTGTCACAGTTGTTTAGTATGAACCAATGAGCCACCTCCATGTCGCTATTGATGAACGACTTCGAGATTGGACCAGTGCCGAATGGTCGTGCCGGTTGGAAAAATACAGATAGGGTCTCTAGACGTTGACGACCATCGTCGTTACGAGACGCCCTATTGAAGGCAGTTTCAACATTTCGAAGGTACATTGCACAAAATGTGAGTGCCTCATTTGCAATGCACGCCTCGGCTATATAGACTTCAGGACGTGTCTTGTTCCGAATGTACCGCTTGTACGTACCTAACATTCTGCAAGGAAAATTACATTAAGATTCACATATATATATGATAGTAAGGAAATATTATCAAATAGCAGGGATAAGTTATACCTCTCGATTGGGTACATCCAACGATAATGCACCGGGCCAGCTAGCTTTGCCTCATCCGGCATATGTATTAGTAGGTGCACCATTACATCAAAGAATGCAAGTGGATATATTTGCTCAAGCTGGCACATGATGTACACAATATCCTCTTTAATTGCTTGAAGGTCCACCTTAACCAACGACTTGGCAGATAGTATCTGGAAGAATTGAGACAAATAAACTATCGTCTCAACAACACCAGCCTCCAAGAAGGGTCGAATACCAATCAGAATGAGTCGTTGTAGCAAAACATGATAGTCATGGCTCTTCATACCAGAAATGGTCCCACCATTTGTGCTAACACTCCGGGATATGTTGCCGGCGTACCCGGCGGGAAATTTCACACCCTGCAACCACTTCAAGAATGTTTTCTTATTGTCCATCGTAAATGTATAACTTGGATGAGCCATGATGTATTTGCCATTGACGACTTTTGGCCACAAATTAGGCCGAATCCCCACTTCTTTCATGCCCAAACGAGTATTTTTTGTGTCCTTTGACTTGCCTTCAATGGGTAAAGTCGTTCCCACGACACTCTCAGCAGCATTCTTCTAGATGTGCATAGGATCGGCGATGTGTCTAATTTTCAATTTCGACCAATATGGCAACCGGAAGAATATGCTTTTTTCATCCAATTTACCTGTTCGGCTGGTTTCGATCCTCGTGTCACGAACTCATGTATACTGTTGAGTTTGGATAATATCTCATCACCGCACCTCTCCCTTGGTCGACCTCTTAACTCTGATTTACCATCAAATGAGTCAGATTGCATTCGCCATCGGTGATAAACCTTCTCGCACCCAAGTAGCATACCTTAGATGCGTGCCAAAAGGACGTTGTGTCTGGTTCACATGTCAGGCAAGCAAGATAGCCCTTGGTGCTCCATCCTGATAACATACCATAAGCAGGAAAATCATTAATTTTCCAAATTACGGCTGCTCGTAGGGTGAACATTTCTCCATTGCACTTGTCGTATGTTCGGACACCATTTTCCCAAAGATCCACGAACTCGTCAATCAACGGCCGCAAATACACATCGATGGAACTACTCGGCGATTTGGGCCCCAATATCAAAGTACTGAGGATTGTGAATTCTTTCTTCATGCATCTCCAAGGAGGCAAGTTATACGAAACCATAACAACCGGCCAAGTGCTATAGGGCTTTGCAAAACTCCCAAACGGATTAAACCCGTCAATAGCGAGCCCTAATCTGAAATTTCTTGGCTCCGCAGCATACTCGGGATACATTTTATCAAATTTCGTCCAAGCCTCTCCATCCGCCAGATGCCTCATTACATCATCATCAATGTGTTCATCCTTATGCCACCTCATATCATGGGCTGTGTGGGACGACATGTAGAATCTTTGTAACCTTGGCTTCAGTGGAAAATAATGCAACACCTTGTTAGGAATCTTGTTCTTTTGAAACCTAGGCTCATTGCACACGGGTCATTTGTCAAGCTGCTCGAATTCACCGTAAAACAAAGCACAGTTGTTCTTGCATGCATGGATCTTGATATACCCTAAACCAAGGCCCTTCAACAACTTCTTCAAGCTATAATGATCTTTTGGCAGACAATTGTCTTCAGGGAGCATTCGGATGATAATGTCCAACATGTGATCAAAATGCTTGTTCGTTTGATTATACTCAACTTTCATGTGCATCAACTCCACAACTATCCCTAGAACCGAAATGGATTTACAACGGGGGTACAATTCGTGCTGAGCTTCTTTCAACAATCTCTCATAATGGAGCTCAGAGTCTTCGGGTTGCAACCTTGGTGCATCATCTTCCATATCATCTGATGAGGGAGGAAAAACATCGGTTAATAACTCAACGACTTGATCATTATCACATCGCGCATCCAAACCACTTTCGTCCCGACGGGTCCCGGGAACCGAAGATGTCGATGCGGAAAATATTTCTTCACCGTGATAGATCCAATTAGTGTAGTTTTGTACGATCCCATTCCATTCCATATGAATTTGGACCTCATTCAACGACATCCAAATGCAATTATTACATTTACGGCACGAACACCTGATATGTCTTGTATCACTGCAATGACTAAGTGCAAAGGCAAGGAAGCTATCGATCACATCCAAATACTGATCAGAAGATCTATCAAATATTTGCATCCACCCTCTGTCAATTGTTCCTGCTTTCACAACATAGAGTCAACGTAAGTAATTGAGTTAACATTGTCCCGTAAATAGAACAAGTGAAAATCAAAAGCAACTCTTCTCCTTATGCCTCCGGTGATTTGGCCCTATCCCATTCGAGAGTGCACGTTCTGTGCTGTGTAGTTTGCGACTTACGAGGCTAAGTTCCGATCGAGGGAAATTTCAGCAGCATCTCCCTACAGTTCCCCAAATGCACGACGTAGATATTATATACAAATATCTAGTATGAATTCGGAGAACATTGAGGGGATACAAACCGAATTTCCCACAATCGAAACCTAACCTCGTAGACCACCAACTACACAACACATAGTTGGGCACCCCCTAACTGTCCGAATATATGGAAAATTCAAGAGTCAGTCAATCAATTCGATTCACTGACTCTCAAACGGGTCTAAGGTTTTTCATTGAATTTCATTATACGAAGTTAATCAACTCGATTAACTTCGCATAAACGGTTATGAAATATGAATGTATTTCACTCCGTCGGAACTAAATAAAGCGTTTTAAAAAAAATATCACAACAAATTCACAAATACAAACATATATAAATTATGCATAAAACAAAGTTTTAAATTTTATAATTTCTGTACATATTTTCTATTTCCCTATTTTCCTAACATATTTTCTTATTTCCAAACATAATTTCGAATTTTAATAATTTCATTACATATTTTTTATTTTTCTATTTTCCTAAAACATTTTCTAATTTCATAATTTCCTAACATATTTTCTATTTCCTTATTTTCCTAACATATTCTCTAATTTCAATAATTTCATTACATATTTTTATATTTTCCTATTTTTGAACAAAATTTTTTAATTTCCTAACATATTTTATATTTCCCTAATTTTCTAACATTTTTCCTAATTTCCAAATATATTTTCTAATTTCAATCATTTCATTACATATTTTTAATTTTCCTATTTTACGAAAAAATTTCCTAATTTCCTAACATATTTTGTATTTTCCTAATTTCATAACATATTTTCTATTTTCATATTTTCCTAACAAATTTTCTAATTTCCACAAATTCTAAACAATTTCTACACATTTTTCACAATAAATACAAAATTTCCTAACATAATTATATCCAACATTCTTAACAAAATTAAATTGAGAGGTAAACACACATATCTTTTTATAAGTATTCCTTCAAATCAACCACAAAATTCCTACAACACAAACCATAATTAATTCCTAATCAAAAATCAAATTTTCAAAATTAAAAAAAATAAAATTTTCATACCTTAATATTTGATATTTGGTGATTGATAGAGAAAAAGATTTGATTGGTAGTGAAAATGGTGATGAGATGATAATAATAGGTAGAGAAAAAGAGTGAGTGAGTGAGAGGGAGAGAGAGAGCAGAGATAACGGATGAGAAGCAGAGAGGAGGAAGAAGAAGAAGAAGAAAAGAGAGTCTCCGTTATTTAGTGTGTTTAGAGTGTTGCCCGACGAACATAATTCGCAGGGCAATCTTTAATGATTCGTCGGGCAACATAGGGTCAACGCTCAGTGTTACCCGACGACAATTAGTCGTCGTTGTATGTAATGTTACCCGACGGTGGGTACAAATCGTCGGGTAACACCTTCTAATTTTGCGCACCAACAGCATTGTCTTCCCGCCAACCGGTTACCCGGCGAGTATGCGTATCCGTCGGGCAACCTGTACTTACCCCGCGAGATAATCTGCATCGGGCAAAATATAGTCGAGCAACAACGATTTTCTTGTAGTGATTATCGACACAAGCGTGAAGGGCTTACGAGGCTCAATTCCGGAGCACTTTTCTTATTTCCATGTTGAGTTTGGTTTAAGTAAGGGGTTTGTCCATGTGATTGATGATGAAAGAGAGTTCAACAGCAGTCTTGGGCTGAATGTTATAAGAGGCATGCTACAGCTGCCTGAGAAAGAGGACATGTTACAGCTGCCTGAGAAAGAGGACGTGTATCGCCCACGGAGATATGAGGCAGTGGAGGCACAAAAGCAAGCAGTGAAAAGCTTTGATCAAGATTGGGCACCCTTTGACTGGACCAAACACCTTCACCAATCCTAAAACCAATTTCAATTTGCCTTCATTTTTGAGATATAATGGAGGCTTACAATTTGTTAATTTACGCTGAGGGTAGGTTGAATTTGGTGGTGTGATAACCACTGTTAGTTATAGGGTAAATCACACTTTGTTAATCTATATTTTATATCAAATTTTAGAGTAATATCGAACTTATAAAATTTTAAAAAATTTCACCAAGGTCTATCTGTTACAATCTCTGTCATAAGTTCAATATTTGATATATTTCATGTGGGCCCTATTCAAAAACGACTTTGAAGCTGAGGTTAGAGGCAGATGAGCCATTTTGTATAACTTTCTGACCCAAAAAAATGATGCAAAATGGCTACTTTGTCCCTAAATTCAGCTACATGGTTGTTTCTTAGTGGGCCTATATGAGACACTTCGATAATTAACAGGATTCATGACAATTGTAACGGATGAGCCGAGGTGAAACGTTTTAGATAGTTCAAGGTAGTTAAATGTAACATTTGATAATTCAAGTATAACCCTCAAATTCGTGTAAAACACAAAATAGTAAAGTATAATTAGTCATATTTTGCATGCGAGAAATCAATTGGGACAAAATCTTTTTAAAAAATAAATGAATAATACTACAGGTACCACCTACAATCCCAATTTTTGTATCTCACCATATGTGGGGCACAACGTGATAATCTATGTCATCTTTATTTTTTTAATCGAGCATGTCATAATTTTTTAATTACCTATCTCAAAATAAAAAATAAAAAAGCGGGTTCTTGTGCTTTAGGATGGTAAATGCCCATTGTGCATCTCTCTGTTCCGGACAAAGCAGACCACAGAGCATGAGTTTAAGTTTTTTGGGAATTAGACTAAGCACCTGTCGCGCACAAATCCAGCAATCTTCAATGGCTCAAATATGTTGCATCATTCTAGGCCTCTAGTTGGTTCATTAACAACGCGATTGTAGAATCATTAATAATTGCGCTTACTTGGCAGAAGTTGTGCATTTTCTTTGATAGAATGAGTGATCAATGTTTTTTGTAATTACTTGAATATCTAAGCCATGGATGCCCTCTCTAGACATATACACACACAGAAGCAACTGTCTTTCCATGATCTCCATGCAACTATACAACATATATTCTCTTTTGACACAATATCATCGATGGTGGTTGAGTCGACCGCAATGCCTTGGTGGTGGAGTCGGAGGCACCATGTTGGTGGTGGAGTCGGTGGCACCATGTTGGTGGTGGAGTCGGCGGCGCCATCTCGGTGGTGGAGTCGACGGCGTCATCTTGGTGGTGGAGTTGATGTATATGTGCCTGTCGCGCATATTAGAATCTTTAAAAGAGAGAATAATAATTGAGTTTTTAGGATTTTATTCTTATTAATTTTTATTTATTTTTTATTTTTATGATTGATTTTATTTATATTTATTTTGAGATAAGTATTTAAAAAATGATGACATGAATTGCCACATAGTACGCCATAAATAGTGAGATACAAAAAATCCGATTGCAGGTGGAACCCATAGCGTTATATACATGCATCTCACTCATGAAAACTTTCTCGTCTTATCCTTTTAATTTAGTGAATACATACATTATAATAAAAACAATTACCTCCTAAATTATCTTTCAATATTATATATGTAACAAACTAACCAAATTGGTGTTCAGTTTAGTCATCCATAAGTATCAAATTAACAAATCGGCACTTTTGATAACAACTAAGATCCTTCAAATGTAAGACACAAGTATTATAAAATATTCATTCAACAGTCAACGCCTTCTCTAAATAACTTTTTCATAATAAGAACTTAATAGAAAGCAAATAATGTGATTTTGGTAATATATATATATATATATATATATATATATGTATATATATATATATATGAAGGGTGGAATAAAACTACCCCATTGCATGAAAACTATCCAACCCACTAACTAAAATATTTTCTTGTACTTTTTAATTTAAAATATCCAATTTTACAATTTTATCATTTTTTCCATATTCATTTAATTGTCTTTTATTTAAATTTCATCAACTAAGGCATTTTCATCTAAAGTTTTTTGGTGAAGTCTTTTAACACCAAACTACTCCCCTTTTGGCCTTATAATAATAGAAAAATAGGAGGGTGGCAATAAAATTACTCCTATATATAGTGTGTGTTTTTGTTGTTGATTCATACATCTACATACCAACCGTATAGCCTTGGATTCCTGAGATCGATTGGGTAAAGATTAAGCTAATGCATGTGAGTATTTGGTGGAGGAAGGACAGCGGAGGAGCTTGGCAAAAATTGAGGTTTTCCAGCTTTCACCGTGTGTTTCCAAACGATCTCGAGGACTTTCGCTTTGTATCGAACTTCGAGAGGTTTGTTTTCGAACTCCTGGCACTTTCTCGAGTAGAGTAGTGGTTTTAGGAACAAAAATGGAGTTTGGGTCATTTTTCGGAGAGTTTTCCAGAAACCGGCAGCCATGTATGGCAGCACCGATCATCGGTATGCGAACTCATGTAGGAGTCACGTGTCTGACATGTGGAGCCATATGGGCGCCGCCTAGCAGCCATATGGGCACCACCTGGCAGCCATGTGGGTGCCATGTGGAGCCACGTGGGTGCCACTAGGCAACCACGTGGGGTGACACGTGAGTGACACGTGGAGCCACGTGGGCACCACCTGGCAGCCACGTGGGTGACAAGTGGGGCCACGTGGGCGCCACCTAGCAACCGTGTGGCAGTACACTGAGTAGGCGGGTGAGCACGCGCGACGGCATGTGAGGTTACTACCTGACCTTCAGCCGGCGCGTGGGGCTATTTTCTAGCCTATGGCAGCGCGTCGACCTAGTTTTGGGACGTTTCGGATCATCTAAACACGTTTTTAGTTCATTTAGAGTTGTTTTATTTCCATTTTGAGCAACCCAAGAGGAGTTTTCTGTAGTTTTCCTTTTGAAGTAGTTAGTAAACCTTGTGGTTGGCTTTGTTTAGGGTTGTGACGGTTTGGAGCTTGCATTGGCTTGGCATGTCGGGTGATTTTGACTCCGACTAATGTGTGAGTGGACCTCCTTCCTAAACTCTATTTTTTAATTGTATCTTACTTGCATATTTTTGTGATAATATCATTTGAGATCATGATTGGTTGATGTTTGATTATGTTGTGGTTTAAGTCCTTAATTAAGTTGTTAATTAGTGACACTTTGTTCCCGAGCAAGGTTTGCTAGAACTTAATTTGTGATCACTACTACAAGATTAATTATGCATTCACTAGGTTCACAAGATGTGTGTGTGCATATGAATGTGTTTTTGAAGGAATTTCCTTATGGTTGACTATGATTGTGGTTAGGGTCTAGATGACCTTGAGATGGTATTTAGAGATGTTGCCTTACTTTAGTGCTTAATATGTTATATTTCCAAGCATGCCTTGTTGGATTATTTTATCATTATATTCCCAAGGATGCGATTATTTTATTATTATATTCCTGAGCATGCCTTGTTGACTATGATTGTTGTATGTTACTATAAGAGTTGTGGCGTACACACGTTATACGTGAGATGTGTAGTACCCACTTAGGAGTCGCAGGTATCTTAGTACCCGTCCGTTGGTCACAGACCAGCCTCCACGTGATCGTTCACCCGTGTTCGTTCGAATACTAGTTAAATAGCGCCAGTTTTTCCCTAAGCTCTAGGGGACATGAGGTGATGGTACTTAATACCCAGCCTTCACGTGGTCGACGTACACGAGCGAACCATAGATACCCAGCCTGCCATGTTCGCATGACTCGAGCGACTCAAGAGCATAGTTTGTGGATTATACGTTCTATACTGTTGCTTCGGGATGATCTTTTGGCAACTTATTATATTATTATTATTTTAGTATCATTTTATAATTATTTCTCGTGAAACGTGCATGCTCGTCGTTTATGTTTTATTGGTGTCCTTTGAGCTTCTTTCTAAAACTGAGGGGTTAAAATATGTTTTTAACTTACTGTTTTACACTGAAATAACTTCTAAGGTCCACTCACCCTTCTGTTTTTGTACCCCTCAGGTCTTAGTAGTGCTTCATGCTTATCGAGGAGGAGCTCTCAGTTGCTGCTTTGGCATTCACACCGGCTACTCGGGTGTGATGAGTTCGGGAATCGGGCTAGTTCAGGTAGGTTGTTCAAACTTTATGATCATCAAGTGGTGTACTATGCTCTGAACTTCCGCTGTCACGGTGATTTGCTAATTGGTTTTACTAGTTACGTTTCACACGACCTCCTAAAACGCACCGTTTCCAATCTTTTGGCTTTCGTGAACTGGACGTCACTGTTCGGATGTCGGCCAGCATACCTCAATTACGGTGACCACGTGGACTTTCTGGGTCGGGGTGTATCAAGACGGCTGGTCGATCGGCCTACTCGCAGTAACCATCATGATAGTCGAGACAAACCAACCCTGGCTGACCCACTCGTCCAACAAGTCCTTGACCGAGTCAAGAGCCTTGAGGCCGAGAAGGAGAAGTCACGCCTCCCGACTTGGGGCAAAACAAGCTGTGGACCTTCACAGAAAGAATCAACTAGTTCAGAGATGACCAAGAGATCAAACCCCTCAAGATCCCACTGTACGCTGGTCAGCGAGACCCGATCACCCACTTGAACAACTACTAGTCGGCTGTGGCCTTCAAAAACCTTTCGGACGAAGCTCGCTGTCTCATATTCAGCTCCATAGTAACTGAATCAGCGATCAACTGGTTCTACACGCTAGGGTCTGAGACCATAGACTCCTTCGAGCAGCTACAAGCAGTCTTCCTCAACCAATTCAGGATCCAGGCCACCCGGTTATTCTCGGTGGAAGACCTCTTCCTACTGAAACAAGGAGAGAACAAGCCCATACAGAAGTACGCAGCTAGGTTCAGCCACGAATACTCTCGGTGTGTAGAAACGGTAGATAAGGCGGCATTCATAGCCTTCAAAGGTGGCCTAAGGGAATCCCCCTTTAGGTATGCTGCAGACACACAGGGATGGTCTAGCTACAATGAGATCATGAAGCAAGTTGCAATACATGCCAAGGCAGAGCTGTTGAACCACAAAGGGCGCGCTACATAGGAAAACACATACTAGCCTAGCAATACCGACTCGCCCAACACATATCGGCCGAGCGGCCCCAACCCCCAGCACTCCGTCCAGCAATCCCACCCCAACCAGAATCAGCAATACTACGGAGGGAAGAGTAATGACTACTCCCATAACTCATACAGCCCAGGCAAGAAGGGCAAAAATCCCAACTAATCCTACCTTCCCCATCAAGGCCAAGGTCGTCACGACAACATGATCAACAATAATGCTGACCGACCACCCCCTCGGTCAAAGTATGAAACTTATACGATCCTCAACACTTCGTATGAGAATGTCATAATGAATGTTGAACACATGAGCCCCAAGTCATCCTAGGCACCAGCTACTGGGAAGCTTGCCAAGAACACTAGCACCTACTACCAATACCACAAGTGCAACGGATATAGCATCGACTAGTGTGTGGCATTCGGGGACCTGGTGGAAGCTCTGGCCAGGGATGGAAAGATTAAGCAATTTTTGCAACATGCACCTCCCCCACCCCGACATCCACAAATCAACACAATTAGTGGAGGGCCCTCCATATCTTCACCTATGACCTCTAACAGAGCAAAGAAGAGCTTCTTCCGCACCTCACAAAGTAACCACCAAATCTTCAACATTAAGGAGGGGCGAGCGAAGAAAACAACCAAGGTAGGTTAGGAGCCCATCACATTCTCGGAGGAGGAAGAGTGGGGCGTTGTATACCCACATGATGACCCAATCGTCATCCGAGCACATATCACGAACTTTGACGTGGGAAGAATCATGATCGATACTAGTAGCTCTGTCAACGTGTTGTTCATGGAGGCGTACAGGCAGCTAGGCATCCCGTACTCAGACTTGGACCGATCTCCAACTCCACTATTCAGCTTCACTGGGGACTCGGTGGTACCAATTGCCACCATCACTTTACCACTTTCCATTGGGGCCATTCCCAAGAAAGCCATAGTCCTCACTCCCTTCTTGGTGGTGGATTGCCCCACGACCTGCAACATCATCTTAGGGAGAGGACTAATCAACCAATTCAAGGCGGTGGTATCCACCCACCTACTCCTAATAAAATTCCCTACTCCCACGGGCATAGGCCAAGTACGTGGAGGCAAAATGGCAGCCAGGACATGCAACTTGACAACTCTTGATAAGAAGACCACAGCTCAGCCGAAGGAAACAATGGTCGTTTCTGAATCAGTATTTGAGGCAGACCCAGTAGGCCCACAGGTAGCTCAACACATCAAGGAGGGACTCATCGAAGACCCAAGGGATCACTTAACCACACCACATCCTCAACCTATTTAGGAGGTTGAAGAGGTGATCCTCTCTTACACACATGCTGACCGTAAGGTGAAGATCGGCACCACGCTTAGCGTTACCATTCGTTCAAACTTAATCAAGTTTCTACTAGACAACTCTGAGTTTTTTAAGTAGTCATATGCTAACATGCCCGACATTTCAACCGACGTCATCTACCACTGCCTCAGCATCAACCCATCTTTCAAACCAGTGCAACAAAAAAGCCGTATATATGATGCTGAGAGGACGGAGGCAATGAATGCAAAGATAGTCAAACTTAGCACCATACACTCTGTGCATTCGGTAGTTTACGCGGCCTGGGTAACCAATGCGGTCTTGGTGAAGAAACCCTTTGGCGCTTGGTGAATGTGCATTGACTTCACAAACTTGAACAAGGCATGCCCAAAGAATAGCTTCCCCTACCAAAGATAGACCAACTGGTCGATGCCACAGTAGGCCATGAGCTCTTGAGCTTCATGGACGCATACTAGGGTTAAAACCAGATCTTCATGCACCCAACTGATCAAATCCACACAACCTTCAGGACTGACCAAGGCCTCTACTGCTACAACGTAATGCTTTTTGGCCTCAAAAATGCAGGTGCCACCTACCAACGCCTCATAAAATTCATGTTTGCAGACCATATAGGCAAGACCATGGAGGTGTACGTTGATGACATGCTAGTCAAGAGCAAGACCACCGAACAACACATCCCAAACCTCTCACAAATGTTTGTAGTCTTGAAGAAGTACAAAATGCGCTTGAACCCAAACAAGTGTGTCTTCGGAGTAGGCTTGGGTAAATTTTTAGGCTTCATGATCAACTAGAGGGGCATAGAGGCCAACCCTGAGAAGATTAAAGCACTTGTAGACATGGAACCCCCACGCACACAAAAAGATGTACAAAGCTTTATAGGAAGAGTGGCAGCTCTTACCCATTTCATTTCTAAGGCCACAGACAAATGTGTTCCATTCTTCAAAGCTTTAAAAAGCAAGTCCAAACACATTACCTGGATGAAAGGTGCACAAAGGCATTCACAGAACCTAAGAAGTACATGAGCAAGGCACCCCTCCCAACAAGACCAGAGACTGGAGAACAACTGATCATTTACTTGTAAGTATCCACCTCAGCTGTCAGCTCAGTACTCATTAAGAAGAAGGATGGAGTAGAGCACCTGGTCTACTATGTGAGCAAAGCATTGCAAGACACTGAAACAAGGTACTTGTTTGATTATTTCAACCAGGAAGCTCAGACCCTACTTCCAAGCCCATTCCATCACAATCCTCACAAACAAACCACTTCGCCAAGTACTTCAAAACTAGAGGCGTCGGGTCGCCTCCTCAAGTGGGCAATTGAACTTAGTGAATTTGACATCAATTTTGCATCAAGACCAGTTGAGAAGGGTCAGGTCATCGCTAACTTCATCTCTGAGTTTACATACCTACCCACTAAGCAGGAAGAGCAGTAGACAGCCCCAGAGCTCATCTTACAATCCAAAACACCAGCATTAGACCTACAACACCCCACGTGGGTCTTGCACGTGGATGGCCTGCTTGCCACAACAGGTCTAGTCTAGGACTTGTCCTAACCACTCCAGATAAAGTCCGCTTGGAGTATGTCGTACGCTTCATGTTCAAGGCATCCAACAACGAGGCATAGTATGAGGCATTGCTTGCAGAGCTTCGCCTAGCCAAGTACATGGAAGCCAAGCAAATACAAATTTACAGGGACTCCCAACTCGTCGTCAACCAAATCAACGACGAATTGGAGGCAAAGGACTCTTCCATGGCCTCGTACAGGGGACTAGCCAAAGCTCTCTTGGATAATTTTAAGGTTTACACCATCATAAGGATACCAAGGTCAGAGAACAACCATGCAGATGCTCTTGCACGACTAGCCTTCTCACTAGGTCAAAAGGTAAGTCGGAACGTACATGTGGAGTTCCTCTAGCAGTAAAGCAATATGTGCTCTTCCGTCAATGTGATAAACACCAGCTCAACCTGGATGGCCCCTTTGCTCAGTTTCCTCACTGTCGGAACCCTACCAGCTGACAAGGTCATCCCGAAAAAGATAAGTCGACAAGCCTCCCAGCACACTATCATCAATCGCCAACTGTATAAACGAGGATTCACTCTTCCTCTTTTAAAGTGCCTAACACCAGAGGCTGGAAGAGCAATCTTGGAGGAAATACATGCAGGAATTTATGGCAACCACTTTGGGCCACGCTCTTTGGCACACAAGGCCTTCCGCCAACGTTTTTATTGGCCAAGCATGCATGCAGACACGGTGGACTTTACTAGGCGATGTGACAAGTGCCAAGGCTTTGCCCTTTTTCTACATCTCCCACCAAAAAACGTCACACCAATGCTCAGCACATGGTCATTCTCCCAGTAGGGACTAGACTTGATTGGAAAGATGCCAACAAGCAAGGGGATAGACAGAGTAGGCAGTGATTGTTGTGGATTATTTCACTAAGTGGGCCGAGGCAAAACCATTGGCCAGTATCACAACAGCCCAGATAGAGACCTTTGTCTTCTAGAATACCATATTTCGTTTCAATCTTCCACACACCATCGTCACAGACAACGGTAAACAATTTGACAACTAACGTTTCCGAGCATTTTGTGAAAGACACAACATCAACCTTTGTTTTGCCTCTCCAGCATATCCACAATTCAATGGCCATGTAGAGGCTGTCAACAAAATCATCAAGCACACTTTCAAGACTCAACTAGATGAGATAAAGGGCAAATGGGAAGACATTCTACCAAACGTGCTCTGGTCATACGGGACGTCATACCGAACATCCACTAACAAAACACCGTTCTCTAAGGCCTTTGGAACTGAGGCAGTCGTCCCAACTGAGATCCATGAAACCTCATACAGAGTCATGTCCTACAATACCGAGCATAATGATGACAACCTGGCCCTCAGCCTTGACCTCATCGAGGAGCACAGAGAACAGGCAAACCTAAGGAATGTCGCCTACAAGCAGAGACTCTACCAGTAGCATCACACACGAGTAAAACCTCGAAGTTTACAAGTCGGTGAATCAGTTTTGAGGAGGGTTAGCCTAGCAACTAAAGACCGGTTGGCTGGAACACTTGGACTAAACAAGGAAGGCCTTTACAAAGTCACAAGGGTATGTCGACCAGGAATTTATGATCTGTCAGACTCTGAAGTCTGGCTACTAGGCCATCCATGGAACGCAGACCACCTCAAAAGGTACTACCTATAGACCGCTTGGCCTGATGTGAAAGAAGACCACCTAGGCACCTTTTTTGTAAAGCCACACGAGGGCTATTTATGTAAACAGGTCCCACTCGGCCTAACACTTATCAATGACATATTTCCTTTTGCATGTACATTTTTTCATTATGCTCAAAACTAACCGATCAACAACCACCTACGGACATACCACATCACACAGTCTAAGACATGCATCTCATAATCAGCTCAAAACACACTGAGCTAGGCGTAGCAGACCACATTATACGGCTTAAACACTTTACTACATTTTTTACCTTTGCTCACACCTAACTGAGTACCAACTAGGACACCAACTGGTGTAATAATCTTAAGACCGACCAAATTTCACAATCAAATAACATACAAACTTCAAAGTACCAAACACAAATGGTACAAACATGCACACCGACTAACATGACTACCGTAATACCAACCGGCAAACGGTCGGTATGACACCAACTTTATACATAACAAGCAAACATTAGCTCAAACAATGGCAAACACACAAAAAAAAAAACACGCCGAGCAAACGAACACATTGGTATTGAAAATGAACTTACCAAACACACATTTTTCTCAACACATATAGAGCACACACTTGATCAAACACCAAGCACAAATAAGCTGAACACTTTCAAAAATAAACAAGCCCGCAACATAACCAAAAAACCTTTATAAATTAAAGAACAAGACCCCACGGTCTGTCCTAATTATCTTGCTAAATTTATATAAACCGACACCAACGTCGGCCTAGGAGAATACAAAAATTAAATTTTAGGCAAGAAGAGGATTGGTTTCGCTAGTCTGCTCTCCATCGACCGGAGGAGGGCCGACCTTGTTGTCTTTCTCCCCATCGACCGGCGGACGATCGGCTTCGTTGGTTTATCTTTTAGCATCAAGCACGACTTCATCATCCCAACCTTGCCTAGAAGTGGTTTCATCATCCTCCAAGTTAGCCTTGAGCTCATCCGTGAAGAGGTCGGCCGTCAAAATCATCCTGAGCCATGGAGTGGTATCAAGGGAAATACCTTCTTTATACTTGAAGATATTCCCATAGAATCGCCACTACACTTGGACACAAAGTCATCCAATTGGTGTTCATAGTCTTTCAACTTGAGGAACTAGTCTACCTCAACCTTTTTCACCTTTGCCAACTCGACCCTCAACCGGTCCAGCTCCTCCCGGTCGGCCTTCTGCTCGGCCTCCCTTTGGGCCAACTTTTCCCTCTCGGCCTTCAGCCCTCCCTTGAGCCGCTAGACCTTAGCTTCAGTCACCCTGGCCAACTCAACCTCCCACTGATACAATGCCAGCTGGGCAACCTGCTCTTTCCCCCTCCTCTTCTCGGTCTGGACCTACCTATCCAAATCACCCTTCGCCATCAGGGCCAGCTTGGCCTCCCTATCTTAGGAACAAGCGCTTCTTGCTGCTCCTTGTTGTTTAATTTTCCTTGCAAGTGCACAAGTTTTAAATGGTATAGCAGAGCACAAGTTAGGGTTTTCGTACCATGGAGTCTAATTAGAATGAAGTAGAAACTAGCCTTAAACTATTCTATGTAAATGCAACAAAAACAGAAAATTGAAAGTTCAGGTTTTTGATTTGGTTTTGAATTAGTAACTGAATTACCTTAGAAGCAACTAAGTAGAGAACAGACTAAACAAGGAAGAAGACTGATGATTAAAAGGCGTAGGGTCTTGACTTCACCATTACAATTCAATTCCAAGTAAATTAAACCAAGTACTAATCAGTTTCACTAGATAGTTTCATGGGTTCGTTTTCACTTACTTATGGTTAGTCGTGGGTGTTCGATCAAACGAAGTTCCATTAACCTTAATCTAGATGTGATGTCCAATATAGATTTCAATCAAAGAACCAATAAGAACAGGAAAACAATAGAACCAAATAACTCCATGTAATGGGTGTCTTCTCAGGATATTATCCATTCAATTACAGATCATCCAAACAAAGGTATGGGTGTCTACTCAGTATGTAACAACCCGGAATTTCAATTATTGGATTTAAGTAAATTATTTATGTAAAATGACGATTTTACCCTTGGTCGGTAAAGGGCATGGAAGTCAAACTTTGTTTCGAGACACTTTTGGTGGTGTTTTGGATACCATTGCGTAGGTCTCGAACTCACGAGTTTGTAGACAGGCGGCACGCGGAAAACGGAGTTCGTGGACGGAAGTTATGGGTCTAAATTGTGCAAGGGCATTTTGGTAATTTTTGACTTGGGGTAGATATTTTAACCCAATCATTGTCTCATCTTCATTTCATTTTCATCTTTATCTTCATTATCACTCATCTCACTCTCTCTCTGTGACAAACATAAACACAAAACATTGAACCCGTGTGCGAAAATTCACCCAAACACCCACAAAGTCAACTTTTGATTCAAGGCTCCAACTTCCAGTTTTGATCAACTAATCGTATTCTACTCCTTCCCACGATCACAACCGTACCAACCATCGAAGGAGAGGACCACGGAGGAAGCCGAACCGAGGATAGGAAGTTTCAGACCTTCCGATCGATTTTCCGGCTAGCACAGGTACGTGTTTGTGGTTTTGAGATCATATTTGGATTCCTGGGTTCGAGTAGATAGATTTAGACATAAAATTTGTGAAACATGGTTGAGTTTTGAGGAAGTTAGGAAAACTTGAAGTTTCGGCCGGAAATGGAGGATTCCGGCAGAAACCAGACGGCGGCACCGGCAGCCGGTCGTCTTCTCCGGCGAGTCGCCGGTGACCGATCGGGTCGAGTAAACCGGTCAGGACGGGTGACCGGTCGGGTTGAGTTGAACCGATCGGGTTGAGTTGGACCGGGTCAGGCCGAGTTGGACCGGGTTGGACCGGTCCAGGCGCGTGGGTACTGTAGCAGGCGCGTGACCGACGCGTGAGGGCGCGTGGCGGCGCGTGGGGCCGAGTCTGAGGTCACGGTGGTGCGTGACAAGTAGTTTTTGACATTTTGGACCTGTTGGCGCAGGTTTTGAGTCGATCGGACGTCGTTTAGGGGTTGTTTCAGACGTTTTAAAGTTGCTGCGTTTTCTAGGCCAGCATAGTTAGACTCCCGGGGTTTAAGGGGTTTATATTTAAGGTTCTTATTATTAGCTGGTAATCCGGATTATTAATTTGGACAGGCGATACTGCTCCAGGAACTTTAGGGGAACGTACAGTTCGGGATTGAGCTTGCTTGAACAGGTTTGTGAGTGGACTTTGATTTATAAACTGTAATGCATGCATAAATGTATCTTTGATTTAAATACTGTTATGTATGGGTGCAATGAATTTCTGGATTTTAGAAATGATGCTGGACACATGTTTTACAATATTTCAGTGAGAGTATGTTTTTAGATATGGCCTGGTTTTTGTACTCGATTTTGATATCGTTTTGACGTGGTAACTATTTGAGTATGTGATTTGGGTTTAGACTCATAATTGTGATTTTACCGATTTTGGCCATAAAATGGTATTTCAAAGAATTTGGCTTAGGCCGCGAAACAAAGATTTCGAAGTATGGATTTGATTCACTGGTTCCCGTCCCGATGGTTATTGTTGCTCTGACTGGTGTTGAGGGGCCTTGCTCTACCGGTTGTTGAGGGTTCAGACCTTAGGTGTTGAGGGGCCTTGCTCCGCCGGGTCGCGAGACTGTCTATGCATAGTACAGATAGTACAGACAGTACAGATGGTACACAGAGTTGTACAGATTTTAACACATCTCAAGGGATACCCTGGTGTGTTGTGGATATGTCGGGAACAGTGAATTTGAGATATTATGTGTCGGATTGAACGAAATGATTTGAATTTGAGATATTTTGTGTCCAGATTAAATTAAATGATTTTAAACTCCTTTGAAGAGAGTTTTCAAACCAAATTGTGGATCACGAGGTATTTTTATTATACAGATTTTATGTGAGTCCAACTAAGTGGTTTTAAAGAGAAATGAGAATTTTTGGTGATTTACATATGATGTTTTAGTATGATAAATTGTTTCATGTTATGCATGCATGATTTTATAAATGGAGGGGAAGAAACGTATTTTCTCGAAAAGGAATTTATAAATGATTATTTTTGTCCACTCACAACTTTTGTGTTTAAACCCTCTTTAGGCAGTTGAGTAGAGTTGACGCGAACACTGATCTCGAGGCAGAGGCATTAGTACTTCGACTGCGCTGTGTAATTATATTTGAGTAGGATATCTAAATTTTACTCTTGATCCTACTTAGATGCTCTGATATTATATTGTATTTGATTGGTCATTAATTACGGGAATTATTGAGTGCTTGAATCCCTTGTTTGACAAGTGGAAGTATTTATTGTTATTATATTTTGTAAGGATTGAAGGGTATTTTGGGAACCTTTTCTTAGGTTGTCAGACGGGATCAAGGTTCTTCCTGGGTTTCGAGGGGAAATTCGGGACGAGTCCTGACAATTGGAATCAGAGCACTAGGTTAAATTCATGTAGACTGTACACTACGTGTACAATTATTTTGGTATTAATGAGTTATAGTTCTTTACAGCGTAATGCCTCCGAGACGCAAGTTCCGTCAACAGTCAGAAAATATTGGGGACACACCTGAACCTGCAGTGGAGCCTAATATGAGGCGAACACTGGAACAATTGGGTCATACGTTGACTTCTGTACTTCAGAGTAGGACTGCTACTGAGGGTTCAGACATTGAGAGAGCCCAAAGATTAGGGGCTACAATATTTATGGGCGACTCTAGCCCAGATGATGCAATAGAGTGGATTACTCGTTTAGAGCGAGTGTTTTCGGTTATGAGATGTCCTCAGGGGGACAGGGTACTGTTAGCCACTTTTCTGCTGGGTGGTTCTGCTTATCATTGGTGGAACGCATTAGAGGTATCAGGTTGGGAAGTCAGTACAATTACCTGGCCGACCTTTCGGGAGAAGTTCCTTGAGCAATTTTATCCTTGCTCGTACCGAGATGCCAGGGAGTCTGAGTTCTTGCACCTACAGCAGGGAGATATGACAGTGGCTCAGTATGAGCATAAATTCATAGAGTTGGCTCGTTTTGCACCAGCTCTAGTGGCAACCGAGAGGGACAGACGCCGCAGATTTGAAAATGGGCTGAGGGGCGAACTTCGGTCAGCGGTAACGGCTGTAGCCCATACTTCATTGAGAGAAGCGTCTGACGCTGCAGCTCGTGTAGAGTTGAGCATGGGTGTGCCAGTCCAACAGCAATTTAGGGGTTCCAGGCGACACCGGGATCGCTGGGATATTGGAGCCTCTAGTTAGGGACCGTCCAAGAGAGGCAATTTCAGCTCTGGATCTACTGGGGGTGAGGGATCCGGATCAGGCAGTGGCGGAGCCAAACAGGCACCCCAGTCATCCACCCGTTCTAGTGGTGCTTCAGTGCAGTCAACTAGAAGACTGAGTGGCAGCTCTGGTGGCACCGGATGTTTTTCTGTGGGGAGATTGGTCACATAAAGAGATTTTGCCCACATCTTTATCCGGCCAGTAGTTCCTGGGGGCGGGGTGCTACTGAACAGAGGCAGAGGACAGTTCAGACGTCCGGTTTTGCAGCTAGAAGTCAGAGTCTATCCAGTGGGGCAAACCGGGCCAATTGGACAAACAAGGCTCGTGGGTCCAACAGGGCCAGAGGCAGACAGTGGGGTCGTGGTCGATCTTTGGATACATAAGCCCGAGTGTTTGCTATGTCACAACAGGAGGCTCGAGCAGCATCAGATGTGGTCACGGGTACGTTATCTATTTTTAACCGTGATGCTTATGTTTTAATAGATCCTGGGGTGACTCATTCTTTCATTTCTCGGGGTTTTACATTGTTTGCTGATAGAAAATTGTCTCCGATTGGTTGGGACATGGGTATTAGTACTCCTACTGGGAATATGTTAGTCGCGAATCTCGTGATTCGTAGTCGTCTAGTGTTAGTGGAAGGTCATGCATTAGAGGCAGATTTAATCCCCTTAGATATTTTTGATTTTGATGTGATTCTGGGGATGGATTGGTTGACTATGCACCATGCCTCTATTGATTGTTATGACAAGAGAGTGGATTTCCGGAGTCCAGGTTTACCGGAACTTACATTCAGGGGAGATCGTAGGGTACTACCCTGTGGAGTGATATCAGCTTTAACCGCTGAGAAATTACTGAGGAAAGGTTGTGAGGGTTATTTGGCTCATGTGTTTGATTCTCGGGATACTCCGATGAGAGTGGAGGATATTCCAGTGGTGAGTGAGTTCTCTGATGTGTTTCCAGATGATCTTCCGGGATTGCCACCTCACCGGGAGATTGAGTTCACCATAGAGCTTTTACCAGGTACTCAACCTATCTCACAGGCACCGTATAGAATGGCACCGGCAGAATTGCGAGAATTGAAGACTCAGTTGCAGGATTTGGTGAATATGGGATTTATTCGCCCAAGTGTTTCACCTTAGGGTGCACCAGTGTTATTTGGGAGGAAAAAGGATGGTGGTCTGAGATTGTGTATCGACTACCGGAAGCTAAACAGGGCTACGGTGCGGAATAAGTATCCTTTGCAAAGGATAGATGATTTGTTTGATCAACTTAAGGGGGCAAGATATTTTTCGAAAATTGACCTTCGATCCGGGTACCATCAGTTGAGGATCAGAGAAGGGGATGTTGAGAAAACAGCTTTCAGGACTCGTTATGGTCATTATGAGTTCCTGGTGATGCCTTTCGGGTTGACTAATGCCCCAGCAGCATTCATGGATTTGATGAACAGGGTGTTTCAAAAGTATTTGGATCGGTTTGTGATTGTGTTCATCGATGACATCTTGGTGTATTCGAGGAGTGTTAAGGCACATGAGAAACACTTAAGGTTGGTGCTGAATATGCTTAGGAAAAAGCATTTGTTTGCCAAGTTCAGTAAATGCCAGTTTTGGTTGACCGAAGTTGGATTCTTAGGTCATGTGATTTCGGCTGAGGGTATCAGCGTAGATCCCCAAAAGGTTGAGGCAGTGGCAAACTGGGAGCAACCGAGGACAGTGACAGAGGTGAGGAGTTTTCTGGGTTTGATATTATCGACGGTTTGTAGAAGGATTTTCTACGATAGCAGGGCCGTTGACTCGGTTGACGAGGAAATGAGTCAAGTTTGACTGGGGAGCTGATTGTGAATAGGGATTTCAGGAGCTGAAGAGGAGGTTGACTTCTGCTGTAACGACCGACCCTCCGTCTCCCACTCGGGGTCCCTAGGAAGAATCGATACGTTATGGCCGCCGGGAATCCTCCCAAAGCGAAGCCCCTGGTGATGGCCTCGAACACATCCACCAGCCCAAAGGTATTGTAGGCTTGTCCATTCTAATCCCCCACCAGGCTGCAGCCTTGGAGTTTCGAACTCAGGACCAAGCCCTTTTATTCCTCTCAAGGAGGACACGACAATTGGTGAAGGTGTTCCCCTTGAGGGAAGCAAAGAACCAGGTCCCAGGTTCGAAACTCCAAGGCTGCAGCCTGGTGGAGGATTAGAATGGGCTGGTTGTATAATACCTTGAGGGCAGGTGTTCATGCTACCTAGGGATCCTAGGGACCCCTTGTGTGGGAGACGGAAGACGGTAGGTGACCCCTCAACCTAAAAAGCTGAATTGGTGGAAGGTGTCCTCCTTGAGAGGAATAAAAGGGCTTGGTCCTGAGTTCGAAACTCCAAGGCTGCAGCCTGGTGGGGGATTAGAATGGACAAGCCTACAATACCTTTGGGCTGGTGGATGTGTTCGAGGCCATCACCAGGGGCTTCGCTTTGGGAGGATTCCCGGCGGCCATAACGTATCGATTCTTCCTAGGGACCCCGAGTGGGAGACGGAGGGTCGGTCGTTACATCTGCTCCAGTATTGACCCTTCCTGATGATACTGGGGGATTCGAGGTGTATAGTGATGCCTCATTGCGGGGTAAGGCTGTGTGTTGATGCAGCATGGAAAGGTGATAGCGTATGCTTCTAGACAACTTAAACCCCATGGGTTGAATTACCCCACACATGATTTGGAGTTAGCTGCAGTGGTGCATGCATTGAAAATCTGGCGACAATATTTGTACGGGGAGACGTGTCGGATCTTCACCGACCATAAGAGTTTAAAGTACTTGTTCACCCAAAAGGACCTGAATCTGAGGCAGAGAAGATGGCTTGAGCTAATAAAGGATTATGATTGTACTATAGAGTACCATCCAGGGAAAGCCAATGTTGTGGCGGATGCATTGAGCAGGAAATCCATGGGTTCTTTGGCCCATTTGCATACAGTCTACCTACCGTTACTGGTAGAATTCCGTAGAGTAGGGATAGTACTGGACATGGATAGCCAGGGGGCTTTATTGGCTAGTTTCCATGTGAGGCCTGTTCTGATTGATCGGATTATTGAGGCTCAACTCCAGGATCCTACATTGTGCATTATCAGGATGGAGTTGGAGGCTGGAAACAGGCAGGACTATGCGCTTAGGGATGATGGAGCCTTGGTTAGGGATGGCCGATTATGCGTACCGAATGAGCTGGAACTAAAAAGGGAAATTCTTGATGAGGCTCATAGTTCGGCTTACACTATGCATCCAGGAGGTACCAAGATGTATCATACCCTAAGGAAATACTATTGGTGGACTGGGATGAAAAGGGAAATTGCTGAGTTTGTGAGTAGATGCCTGACGTGTCAGCAAGTGAAAGCAGAGAGGCAGAAACCATATGGGGCACTTCAACCATTACCTATTACGGAATGGAAGTGGGATCACATTACGATGGATTTTGTGTATAAACTTCCAAGGACACAGAAGGGACATGATGGGATATGGGTAATTGTTGATAGACTCACGAAGTCTGCACATTTCTTGCCAATGCGGGAAGATTTTCGGATGAGTCGGTATGCTAAATTGTTCATTGATGAGATCATACGACTACATGGGACTTCAGAGTCAATTGTTTCGGACAAGGATCCTAGATTTACCTCCAGGTTTTGGCAGAGTTTGCAAAAGACTTTTGGCACTACCTTGCATTTTAGTACAGCTTTTCATCCTCAGACGGATGGTCAGTCTGAAAAGACAATCCAGGTTTTGGAGGATATGATGAGAGCTTGTGTACTACAGTTTAAAGGGAACTGGGATTCACACCTGGCTCTGATGGAATTTGCTTATAATAATAGTTATCAGTCGAGTATTGGGACGTCTCCTTTCGAGGCACTGTATGGGAGGTAGTGCAGGACACCGTTATGCTGGAACGAAGTGGGTGAAAGGAAACTGTTAACACCAGAGTTGGTTGATACGACTGAGGAAAAGATAAGGATCATCAGAGAAAGGTTGAAGATAGCTCAGGATCGCCAGAAGAGCTATGCAGACGGTAGAACCAGAGACCTTGAGTTTGAGGTAGGTGATTGGGTGTTCTTGAAACTATCTCCTTGGAAGGGAGTGGTACGTTTTGGTAGACGAGGAAAACTGAGTCCTCGCTACATTGGTCCGTATGAGATTTTGGAGAGGATAGGACCAGTGGCATATCGTCTTGCTTTACCATCGGAATTATCCAGAGTTCATAATGTTTTTCATGTATCTTTGCTCCAGAAATATCTGTTTGATGAATCTCACGTATTGGGAGAGCAGCCACTTTAGCTGAAGGATGATTTGACCTTTGAGGAGCAACCGGTGCAAATTTTGGATTGGAAAGAAAAGGTACTGCGCAGATAGAGTATTCCTCTAGTTAAAGTGTTGTGGAGGAATCATAACGTGGAGGAAGCCACGTGGGAAACCGAGGACTAATGCGGACGCAATATCCTTATTTGTTCCAAGGGTAGAGTTGAATTTCGAGGATGAAATTTCTTAAGGGGGGTAGATTGTAACAACCCGGAATTTCAATTATTGGATTTAAGTAAATTATTTATGTAAAATGACGATTTTACCCTTGGTCGGTAAAGGGCATGGAAGTCAAATTTTGTTTCGAGACACTTTTGGTGGTGTTTTGGATACTGTTGCGTAGGTCTCGAACTCACGAGTTCGTTGACAGGCGGCACGCGGAAAACGGAGTTCGTGGACGGAAGTTATGGGTCTAGATGTGCAAGGGCATTTTGGTAATTTTTGACTTGGGGTAGATATTTTAACCCAATCATTGTCTCATCTTCATTTCATTTTCATCTTTATCTTCATTATCACTCATCTCACTCTCTCTCTGTGACAAACATAAACACAAAACATTGAACCCGTGTGCAAAAATTCACCCAAACACCCACAAAGTCAACTTTTGACTCAAGGCTCCAACTTCCAGTTTTGATCAACTAATCGTATTCTACTCCTTCCCACGATCACAACCGTACCAACCATCGAAGGAGAGGACCACGGAGGAAGACGAACCGAGGATAGGAAGTTTCGGACCTTCCGATCGATTTTCCGGCTAGCACAGGTATGTGTTTGTGGTTTTGAGGTCATATTTGGATTCCTGGGTTCGAGTAGATAGATTTAGACATAAAATTGTGAAAAATGGTTGAGTTTTGAGGAAGTTAGGAAAGCTTGAAGTTTCGGTCGGAAATGGAGGATTCCGGCGGAAACCAGACGGCGGCGCCTGCAGCCGGTCGTCTTCTCCGGCGAGTCGCCGGTGACCGGTCGGGTCGAGTAAACCGATCAGGTCGGGTGACCGGTCGGGTCGAGTTGAATCGGTCGGGTCGAGTTGGACCGGGTTAGGCCGAGTTGGACCGGGTTGGACCGGTCCAGGCGCATGGGTACTGTAGCAGGCGCGTGACCGGCGCGTGAGGGCGCGTGGCGGCGCGTGGGCGAGTGTTCTGACCTTCCGTCGGTGCGTGGTGGCGCGTGGGGCCGAGTCTGAGGTCATGATGGCTTGTGACAAGTAGTTTTTTGACGTTTCAGACCTGTTGGCGCAGGTTTTGAGTCGATCGGACGTCGTTTAGGGGATGTTTCGGACGTTTTAAAGTTGCTGCGTTTTCTAGGCCAACATAGTTAGACTCCCGGGGTTTAGGGGGTTTATATTTAAGGTTCTTATTATTAGCTAGTAATCCCGATTATTAATTTGGACAGGCGATACTGCTCCAGGAACTTCAGGGGAGCGTACAGGAATTATTGAGTGCTTGAATCCCTTGTCTGACAAGTGGAAGTATTTATTGTTATTATATTTTGTAAGGATTGAAGGGTATTTTGGGAACCTTTTCTTAGGTTGTCAGACGGGATCAGGGTTCTTCCCGAGTTTCGAGGGGAAATTCGGGACGGGTCCTGACACAGTATTTGGATAAGAAAACTAACAAACAATCTTAATGGTGATCAGACATCAAAATAGAATGTTAATTATCAATAGAGCATAGTAATTGAATCATAAAACACAACAAGAAACTGAAAAACACTTAAGTTCAATACATGGAATAAGAACTCCAAGGTTACATCAAAACCCTAGATATAAATTTAGTTACACATCATGATCAAAGAAAGCATAAACACAATATGAAGCATGAGTGAAATCAAACTCAAAAGGAGAAGAAGAAACCCCTTGAAGCAATTCTGATGTTGAACTCCTTCCTCTTGCGTTCAGCCTTTCTCTCTAAAACTAGAGACTGCCTCTCTATGTTAAACGACAACAACTATTTCTGGATGAAAAAAAATAAAAGATGCGGCTAGGGTTATTTTCTGTTGTAATCATAAACTAAACTCCTTTAAATAGGAGTGTACAATCCCTAGAAGTTTGGAGAATAAATAGGAAATATCTCTGACTTAAAAGACTCCTAATCAAACCTAAAACAAAGCAATAAAATCCGAAAAATGTTTTTCCTAACGGGGTTGAGACAAGGGTCCTAAAAATCAGGCCCTTGTCTTATTTCTTGGCTGAAATCCTCTTGGCAATGAAGGTTCCTGATGTCTTGGACTTTCCTGGTAAAGCAAGTTATGTTCTTGGCCTTTCTTGAGACTTCCATGGACGTCACTTTCGTCTTTGGTACGCACAAGCCTTGCTTATGTGGAAAGGCACAATTTTGAAATTGAAGACTTCTTCTTGGATGGCAAGAATTATTCTTTCCACCTTCTTTGACTTGAGTCCGAGAAAGATTCATTCTTTCTTCCTTTTCCACACTTAAATGAACTTTTTTACTTCTGCACACACTTCACAAGAATGATCGCTTTCTACTATGGATGGCAATTAAATCACACAAAAGGCAAGTAAATGAGCATTAGATGACATCAAAAAGATGCATGAATAATGACTTAACAAATACCCCCAAACCTATCTTTTGCTAGTCCCTAAGAAAAACAAAGAAAAACTAAACTAAACTAAATGAAAAGACTCAATCTTAGTTAAGGATAGATCATTTAAACCTCTCGGTGTTCCTAGTAGGAGGATTTTTCTTTCCTGAGGGTTATGGCAGCTGAGATCCCCACAAACATTTTACTTAAACAACTATCATGCTATAGATAGTTGTTAACAAGTTAATAAGAATTAAAGAAAGTGGACATGCTTTGCAAAACTAAAAGGAATGCCACAACAGTAAGTATCATTTGTGATGTGTAGATTCCAATATCTCAAGTAATCATGTTTAAAAACAACTTTATCCAAGTGCTCCAAAAAGATTTCACCTTGACTCTAATCCTCACTAGGCATCTCTCCATTCTCACAAGAATCCTAGGCTTACACTCTTATCAAGAATATGTGATGGGCATTATGTAGAGGAATTCAAGTTTAATCACATATGATTTGCAATGAAGAATCGAACTTTCTGGAATTAAGATCTCATGAATGGAATTGAACTTTAAGAACATAGATATATACCTCAATCCTCAGCATGGTTGTCCATAAGATCAGTTAGGTCTTCAGTTTTGGGTGTAATGGGGCTAAGCTTATGGTGAAAGAAAGAAAGGGTCAGATTCAAAGAACCTCAGTTGTGCCAAGGCATGAGATGTCATGACTTGAACTTTGAATTTCTGCTCTGATTTCTTGCTTAGAACCCACGGAAGCATTAGTAAGAACTTGATTCCTCTTTTGAAGTCTTCTTGAGTTCATTGCCTCACTTGGATCAATTTAGTTTTTCTTTCACATTTCTTTTTTTTTCTTTTGAATTCTTTTCTGTTTCTTTTTTTTCTGAATATAACAAAGATCATGCAATGGTTTCCTAATTCCTTGTATAGCTTTTTCCATCTCATTCAGACTTTAACCTTCACATTATTTTCGTTGCTGCAATAGCTCTTTTTGAATTGAGCAGCAACATCTTTAACTCTTCATTCTCACCATGAATCTCATTTAATGCAGCCTTAACACAAACTTGGGTTATAGGGCATGGCATGATTGAATGGTTGAGTGTTTGGTAGATTATGCTTAGGGTGATGATAGAAAAGCCTGAGTGTTTGGCTTCAAAATGGCTTAGGGAGCACACAACAAGGTAGGACAAGTCCTTGAGAGGTTTAATCACACATAGCCTACATCAATAACCTCACAACGTAGTCTCCACTAATTTTTTGAAGTTCACTCAAATTCAGTAGTTTTGTTTACTTAATCACTCAAGACATGGCATTTTGAAGTGCAAGGTTATGATACAAACGGATTATGGCAGAACTCTTAATAGAACAAAGATAGTTAACTTAGCATGTACACTCTTATTAACAAATTAACACACTTATCACTAACAAAAACTTAAACTAACTAACTAAACATACTAACAAAAACTAAAGCTGAAATTTTCAAAATCAGGCCGTGTATAACCCCCAAACCTACTTGTTTCTATATTCCAATTTTCTAATCCATACCCCCAAACCTAAACTGATCATTGTCCTCAATGTGATAAGCAATATGCAATGAGAAGACTAAAACAGATTCAATGCTTAGAGAGTGCATTACAGCAGAAACAAGAGAATGAAAGAAAACACAAACCAATGCTAGGTTGCCTCCTAGGAGCGCTATATTTAACATCTAGGCGAGACGAGGTAGAAATGTCTAAGTTGCTGAAATCTCAACCAAGGCGATATCATAGTGGGATAGATCTGGATTATCCTCCAAATAGGGTTTAAGTCGCTGCCCATTAACTTTGAATCGATCCCCATTCTTCTCGTTCTCAATCTCAATGGCTCCATGAGGAAATACGTGAATCACTTTGAAAGGACCGAGCCATCTAGACTTCAAATTTCCTGGAAAAAGTTTCAACTGTGAGTTAAACAAAAGAACTTTCTAGTTAGGAGTGAATACCTTTCTCAGGATTTCCTTGTCATGATAAAGCTTGGTTCTCTCTTTGTAAATCTTGGCATTTTCATAAGCTTCATTTCTCAACTCCTCAAGCTCATTTAGTTGAAGTTTCTTTGTTGTCCCAGCTTCTTTTAAACCAAAATTGAACTTCTTGATTGCCCAAAACGCACAATGCTCAAGTTCCATAGGTAAATGACAAGCTTTTCTGAAATCCAGCCTATAGGGACTCATTCCAATTGGAGTTTTATAAGTTGTCCGGTAAGCCCAAAGAGCATCGTTGAGGGTTAAGGACCAATCCTTCCAGTAGGGGACACAGTCTTCATCAGTATGTTCTTAATCTCCCTATTTCTTATCTCAACTTGTCCAGAACTCTGTGGATGGTATAGAGTTGCAACTCTATGACTGATGTTCTACTTTTTCATTAGAGCATCAAACGGATGATTACAAAAGTGACTGCCACCATCACTTATAATCGCCCTTCGAGTTCCAAATCTTGTAAAGATCATGTCACGGAGAAAGCTGAGAACCACTCTATGATCATTACTTCTTGTAGCAATTGCTTCCACCCATTTGGATACATAATCTACCGCCACTAGAATATATGTATAACCATATGAAGATGGAAAAGGACCCATAAAATCGATTCCCCATGCATCAAAGAGTTCTACCACCAAGATGTTTGTCAATGGAAATTGATTCCTGCTAGTTATGTTCCCCACCCTTTGGCATCTGTCACACTTAGAACAAAAGTTAAACGCATCTTTAAATAAAGAAGGGCAAAATAACCTAGATTGAAGAACCTTAAGTGCTATTTTCTTCGCACCAAAGTGTCCTCCGCAAGCAAATTCATGGTTGAACTTGAGTATGCTTTGTTGTTCAGTTTCTGGTACACATCTCCTTATAATTTGATTTGGATAGTACTTGAATAGGTTGGGGTCATCCCACAAATAGTGCTTCACCCAGGATAGAAACTTCTTTCGTTCCTGAAAAGAAAGATCATCTCTAATCACTCCATAAGCAACATAATTAACAAAATCAGCATACCATGGTTCTTTTTCTTGAATTGCTAAGAGCTGCTCATCAGGGAATGATTCATTAATAGGGACAACACTTTTTTCTTTAGCACCATCATCAACTAGTCAAGACAAGTGATCAGCAACTAGGTTATCTCTTCCACTCTTATCACAAATTTCCAGGTCAAACTCTTGAAGCAAGAGTATCCACCTTATCAACCGAGGCTTAGCATCTTTCTTCGTAAGTAAGTACCTAATGGATGCATGATCAGAATAGACAATCACTTTAGAACCAACAAGATAAGAACGAATTTTTTCTAAAGCAAAGACTACAACCAAATACTCCTTCTCAGTTGTTGAGTAGTTGAGTTGAGTGTCATTCAAGATTCTACTAGCATAGTAAATCACATGAGGTAACTTATCAACATGTTGTCCCAAACTGCACCTATAGCATAATCAGAAGCATCACACATTAATTCAAAAGGTAAAGACCAATCGAGAGCCATGATAATAGGCAAAGAGGTTAGTTCACGTTTTAGGGTGTCAAATGCATTTAACACTCCTCATTAAACTTAACAACAGAATCCTTAGTGAGAAAATCACAAAGAGGACGAGTTATTTTGGAAAAATCCTTGATAAACCGCTTATAAAAACCTGCATGCCCAAGAAAACTTCTGACACCCTTAACTGATGTAGGTGGGGGCAGATTACAGATGAGATCAAGTTTAGCTTTATCAACCTCAATTCCCTTGCAAGAAATCACATGACCAAGTACAATACCTTGCTTAACCATGAAATGACACTTCTCCCAATTCAAGATCAGATTGGTTTCTTTGCATCTTTGAAGCACTAGAGAGAGATGGTTAAGGCAATTATCAAATGAGGAACCAAACACTGAAAAATCATCCATGAATACCTCTATAAACCTCTCAATCATATCTGAAAAGATGGCCATCATGCATCTTTGGAAGGGGGCATGAGCATTACATAGACCAAATGGCATCCTCCTATATGCGAATGTTCTGAATGGACAGGTGAATGTGGTCTGCTCTTGATCTTCCGGAGCAAAGGGAATCTGATTATAACCTGAAAATCCATCAAGAAAACAATAGTATGAGTGGCCAGCTAATCTCTCCAGCATTTGATCAATAAAAGGTAAAGGGAAATGATCCTTTCTAGAGGCAGAATTCAACTTCCTGTAATCAATGCACACACGCCAACCAGTGGTCATTCTTGTAGGCACAAGCTCATTGCAGATTTTTACTCCTTAAGCACTCTAATAAGCTTGTCTTCTTCCAATGGAGTTAGATCAGAAGATATGATAACTGGGAGGGTTTCTTCTTCACCAATGTAGGCATATTTGAGGTGTGATGAAAGTGGTTTGAGCTCTAACTTAGGAGCTTGAACAATGTAAGGAATCAGGTGGGTGGCAGAGGGTAAAAGTGGTTCAATGGAAGGTTTAATGGAGGATGGGTATGACTTCAAAACTTCTAGAGCAACAACCTCTTCCATTAATGCATATTCCTCTTCAAATTCATCTTGCGGGTGAGTTAATGCCACTTCTAGTGTATCGCTAGATTGAGTCTGCAAAAATTTAGAAACCACCAAAGAATACAACTCATCAAAATAAAAACAATCCAAAGTAGTAGAAGGATGAGTTAGAGGTTCAAACACTTTAAACTGAACGGTCTCTCCTAGTACAGTCATGGTAAGCTGCCCATTATGTACATCAATTACAGTCTTTGTCGTGGCCATGAATGGTCTTTCAAGCAAGATTGGTAGGTCACGGTCATGTATGGGATCCTCATCCATATCAAGAACTACAAAATCAGTAGGCAAGCTTAGTTTATCAACTTGAACTAGGTTATCCTCTACAATACCTCTAGGATACTTGACTGAAGGATCAGCAAGTTGAAGTGAGATGGTGGTCTTCTTTAACTCCCCCAAACATAATTGTAAGTACACCGAGTATGACATCAGATTATTGCTTGCCCCCAAGTCAAGCATGGCCTTTTCAATCATTTTGTCTCCAACAGTGATGTTGATGGAGAAACTTCCTGGATCTTTCAATTTCGGTGGTAGTTTCCTTTGTAGCACAGCACTAATATTTTCACTCACCACAACCTTCTCATTTGGTCCATATTTTCTCATGTGGCTATTAAGCTCCTTGAAAAACTTCCCATATGCAGGCATGTTCCTAATGACATCAAGCAAAGGCAAATTAATGTTCACTTTACTTAACAGATCATATATTTCTTTAAAAGACTTATCCTGCTTGCTTTTAGCAAGTCTTCCAGGGAAAGGAATCGGTGGTATATAAGGCTTTTCAGCCTTGTGAACTGGCTGATCAATTTGGCTTGAGCTTGCATGACTTGAATTCTTTGGTTGCTACTCCCTCTCCGTTTGGTCCCCCAAGTTCTTCTCTTCCGTAGCCCCTGCATTAAGTTCATATTTAGTGTTAGAACCATCATTACTAACACCATTATCAATCATCTTACCACTCCTAAGCATTGTAATTGCTTTGGCTTGCTCTTGATTCCTTTGAATCACAAGTGGTTGGCTTGGCAATTTTCCAGGTTCCCTTTGATTAAGAGCATCTGCAATCTGCCCTAGTTGAATCTCCATCTTATTTAGGGCTGCATAATGGTTTTGAAGCATGCTATTCGTTGATTGTTGGAATTGCAAAGTATTCTGGGCAAGCAGCTTCACGGTGTCCTCGAGTGAAATTTTGGCTTTCGGTTGGAAAGAGAAACTAGCTTGATTATGAACATTGTTGTTGTTGCTCCATGAAAAATTGGGATGATTCCTCCACCCAGGATTGTATGAGTTAGAGAATGGATCCTTCTTTGGCCTTTGATTGTAGGAGTTTGTGAAATTGACATATTCTTGTCCAAAATTTCTGGATAGGCAGATCCCATAGGGCACTCATGTGTGGTATGATCAAGGCTTCACATACCCCACATGATTCCTTCACGCTTAGACGCTCTGATATTATGTTGTATTTGGTTGGTATTTACTTACGGGAATTTTAAGTGCTTAAATCCCTTGTCTGACAAGTGAAAGTATTTATTATTATTATAATTTCTAAGGATTGAAGGGTATTTGGGAACCTTTCCTTAGGTTGTCAGACGGGATCAGGGTTCTTCCCGGGTTTCGAGGTGAAATTCGGGACGGGTGCTGACATAAAGACACGTATGCGCCCTAATTAGGGCGCATTTTTTAGATCTCTAGGTTTTGCCAGCTTCTGAGTGAGCCAAAGCCGATAATTCATCAAGTTACATCATTTGCCAACTCAAGACGTGGTTTGGCTCAGTCATATTGGTCTAGGACGTGACAAGTTCTCAATAAGTCCTTAAAATGTTAAAAGTGCTAATTTAGGGCCTTGCTGTGTAAAACATGTCCAAGGGCGGCTCAGCCTAGTTCTTGAAGTCCAAGTAACATCCAGAAGATTCCGGAAGTCGTCTCAATAAGGACCTAGCTTGTCTTCCAGATGCAATTTCAAGACAAGGCGCGACTGCACCAAAGTTGAGTTCTAATGTGGCCCTTTTCGTACCTTTGACCATTCGATCGAGACATGAAGTGTTTTTAAACTCCTTGGCATGTGTAGAAGCCTTTAAAGTATCAAGGCGCGCCATCGAAGACATTCTAAGGGCCAAGTTCTAAGTTTCTAGCGTCTGACTGCAGAAAGACCGCAGGCTGCCCGCAGCCAACTTGTGTTCCCACTTGCCAACTTGCATTCACACTCCCAACCGTGTTCTGATTGGTTCTGATAGGTTTTAGGGACTTTGTAATTACTTAGAAGTACAATAACTGTCCTAGAACACTCTAGGCTAGGGTTTCTAATTCCAATCCTTGTAGGAAAAGGTTTTCCCTTGTCTATAAAAGGAGCTTTTGTTCCGTGTTTTAGACACACCATTTTTGGAGACCATACTGGAGAACCCTAGCCTCATGCATTCCTTGTAATTCAGTTCCAAAGTTAAACAATTTTTATTTTCTGCAATTTTTTGTAAGGACCCTTCCCGAATTTTCCCTCGAAACCCGGAAAGAACCCTTATCCCGTCTGACAGCTTTTTTACCTCAAAATTTAAATACCAGAAATACCCTTTGTTCTTAAATAATTTTTATTAAACCTTATAGGGTTTCCAACAGAACCTCTGTACTTACTGACCACTCCTACTGTCAGACGCAGAATAATATACAAGTCAAAGCCAAGACCTCGGAATAATGGTGGATCAAATAGGAATACTCCCTGACACCAAATGTCAGTAGGTCAGACATTGCTGACATCTCTACTGGAAAACCACAAGACAACAGACTAGTCAGATACTTGTGAACCAATAATAATTCGTCCCTCTGAGTCGCCGCCCACACCAACCCACTAACCCGGATGACGAATTATTTTCATAGGTTGATTAAGCCCATGACAATTGTCGTCTGGTTCATATTAGAACTGAAAATATCCTCAGCTATCATATCGTATCATCAGCCGGTATAACATTCGGCTATCATATCACATCAGTCGGCATATCTCTCGACTATCATATCCCTAGCCACCAGGGTATCCTTGGGGTGTGCTAGTCCTGTATCATAACTCTCTGTACTATGATATCTCACCAGTCGGCAAGTATCCTCAACTATCATATCATATCATCAGCCGGTATAACCTTCGGCTATCATATCACATCAGTCGGCATATCTATCGACTATCATAGCACATCAGTCGGCATATCTCTCGACTATCATATCCCTAGCCACCAGGGTATCCCTTGGGGTGTGCTAGAATCTGTACTACTTGGACTCGACCACAATCTTTGCAAAATCACCTTTTATATTGGGGGTTCACCGGGAGTCCGCCAACACGGAACCAAGGCCCGGCTTCTAGGCCCCCTTCAAATCAATTTTGTTTATATTGGGGGTTCACCGGGAGTCCGCCAACACGGAACCAAGGCCCAGCTCCTAGGCCCCTTCAAATCGGTTTTGTTTATATTGGGGGTTCACCGGGAGTCCGCCAACACGGAACCAATGCCCGGTTCCTAGGCCCCTTCAAATCGGTTTTGTATCCAAAATCAAGTATATATTTTGTTTATCATTTATCACATATACGGTTTCAACTCAAAATCATGTACCCAAGTAATTACCACGTCCAAACAATATCAAAACCGAATCCAACAACCATATCATTTCTCACAACACTTCCACTGAAGTATTGGAAAAACAAATATCCAGCAATCATTTATAAATTCTAGGTAATCATTACACCCATACACAACAGTATTTAAATCGAGGATATTAATACATGCATTACAATTTATAATCAAAAGTCCACTTACCATCACCATCCAACCCAAAATTCATGTACGCTCTAGCCTAAGAACACCTACACCATAATGACCCAACTACCTTGACTTTCCAAGCTCAAAACCTTCTCCACGGTCAATCCTTACCGCTGTGATTGTCCAACCGGGCTCTAAATGAACTCCTATGGCCTCGAAACCAACAAAATCTGATCCTGAACGTCCCAAAACCTTAGTCACGCGCCGCCGTGACTTCGGAAACAGTCCCACGCGCCGCTACACGCCACCGGAAGGTCAGAACACGTGCTCACGCGCTGCCACGCGCCGGTCACGCGCCTGCTACAGTGTTCACGCTCCTAGACCGATCCAACCCGACCCGGCTCGACTTGACTCGGTCCAACTCAACTCAACCCGACCGGTTCACTCGACTTGACCGATTCACTCAACTCGACCGGTTACCGGTGACTCACCGGAGAAGACGACCGGACGGCCCTCGCCGTCGTCGGAGGCTGGCCGAAGAAGATGACCGGACCGCCATCTCCGCCGTCGTCTGGTTCGCCGGAAACTGCCGTTTCCGGCCGATTTTCAAGGTTTTCTAACTTCTTCATTTCTTGACCGTTTTTCACGATCTACACATGGAAATTCATCTACTTTTCACCAGGATTCCAAATATGAGGTCAAAGTTCCGAGATCGTACCTGGTTTGGCTGGAAAACGGCCGAGAATGTTCGGTTCACCTCCCTCCTCCGTCCGTCGCCTACGGCGGTGCTCCCGCTCCAATAACTACCCCAAAATGCTCGTGGTGTCCCGGGGAAGATCCTCCCGACCTTGTTTTCATTCGAATCGGATCGAAATCCATCCGATGAATATGGGCCTTCGGTGTTCGCACGGGGAGGACTCGGGTAGGAGCGAGACTGCATCGACCAATCCCCCGAGGAGAGAGAAAAATATCTGCTATATAATTCCAACTTTTCCAAAATTACCAAACTGCCCCTGCAGCTTCTAGACCCGTAACGAACTCATCGGATCTCCGTTTTCCGCGTGCCGCCTGTCTACGAACTCGTGAGTTCGAGACCTACGCAACAACCCAAGAAAAATTCCCAAAAGTACTGCCAGTAAAAATGTGACTCCCGAACCCATCCAAAACTGAGGGTAAAATTGTCCAATTCTCAAAATAATTTAATTTCTGGTCCGGGTCGTTACATTTTTGGGCATGGAGCTTGGAGAGGAAGGCTATGTCGTGTCTCTACTGTGCACTCCAGCATTGTCTTTCACTTTACTCTTTACTTTAAGCTTTTATTTCATTGCAATTTTAATTAAGAATTTAAATTATGTCTTTGATTTCAGTTATGCATGAGTAGTCGTTTTAGGATTAGGGTTGCTTGAAGCCCTAGCCATGTTAGTTCGTTGATTAGATTTCTAGCTCTTGATTATGATTCTTATGCATGCTGAATAAGTTAGATTACTATGCTTAATGACCTTAATTTATGCCTATAAGATTAGCTACCTTGTTTGCATATAATTATTGATGTAATTGCTTGAGTGACCGTCATATCATCTTGTGATTTGTAGCATCAAGGGTATTTGGGACACTTACCTGTAATCTTAACTCATGATGACCTAGGATTGCATGTCACTTTTCTAGGTAAGTGTAGTGTCATTAAATTCTTTTTGTACTTCATGCATCATCTTAAACGGTAGGTGATAAACGTTCTAGGCATATGCACTGTTTAGAACATGATAAGTAAGAGGGAATAAGATGTGTCTAGTAAACCAACGCTAGGACCTAGGCACGGGCACCTAATTTAACGAATGCATAGTAATTAGGTCAAGGAAATCTGATTAGTAACTATAATTGGTTAGAGTGGATAGTAAGCCTTAATTCGCCTTAGTCATAAAATCAATCAACCATCATTTTTGCATTATTATTTTCTGCATTAAATTTTGTTTTTCAATATCCTAAAAAACCCCCTCCCTGGTGTGTATGTGTGTGTGTGTGTGTGTGTGTGTGTGTGTGTGTGTGTGTGTGTGTGTGTGTGTGTGTGTGTGTGTATTTTTCTCTAAGTTAACGAATCTGAACTTAATTGGATTAATCGTTGAACAAGTCCTCGAGAGATCAACATTTGCTTGTCATTATACTATCTCCATCGATTTTGTGCACTTGTAAAGTTATCCTTAGTAGAAATAAAGTTCATAATTATTGTGTTCAATATTTCTTCTATCAATGGTATGATCTGAGGTACTTGGTCTCTGCCTAAAATAGGGCGCACTGGCGCACTCAGGGCCTAGTTCAGGACCCGATATTAGAATGAGGACATCTCCTCCATTTAAACTCCGATTTGAGTCATTATTTTTCCTGTATTCTTAGAATTGCATTATCTTTCTAACACATGCACATGTCTCACAAAAGCATCACTTTCTACTATGGATGGCCTGATTTCTAACAAAAGACAAGTAAAGGGACTAAATATGGCATGAAATGCATGTAGGAATTATGACCTAACACATACCCCTGCGGAGGATCACTCGGCGCCTTCCCTGGTCGGACTACCCGGAACTTGACACTCCCAGGCACATTCCAGCCGGCGTGCAACTTGTTCAACCCCTACCCCCTACTGACCATCTCGTCCACTGTGAATTCTACCTCCTTGATCGGCACGGCATCAAGGACATCCTCGACCCCAAGGGGTAGATCTCCAATCGGCCCCTTCGCGACTGTGGCTTTCCCACGAGACCGATCGTGTTTAACCTTCACCGCACGGACTGACAAAACTTCATTCTCATATAACCGGTCAGCCTCTTCTTTAAGCCGAGTCTCCTGATCCTTCACCCCTTCAAACTCCCGACCACTGGGTCCAGCCTTAGATTGGTCGGTCCTACCCTCAAATCGAGTCCTCATAGCCTTATTCTCATTATCCTAATTCGACAGCTCAACCACCTGCTCGGTCTTCACCCTTTTTGCACCTAGAGCAGCATTAGACTGAGTTGGTCTTTCTTCATCAAACTCTGACCAGCTGCTCGATGCCTCATACTCGATGTTCACTTCATAATCTTGCGCTTCAATTTTTTGGCTATCTGACTTTGACATGATTGCAATCTAAAGGAAAAAAGGGAAAAAACAGCTATAATTGATCGAGCACTATGCCTACACGGATCCAACCACCATTCGACTACCAATTCTTCACCAGTTCTTCAAAAAAAACACAACTTTGATTCAAAAGGAAAGGAAGAAAAGCAACAAGCCTTGTTTTGAGAAGGCGGAGAAGTCTGACCAGAAATTGCCTTGACAATTTGAGAGTAGCTCCGCAAAAGTGAAAAGTGAAAAAGTGAGAAAGCACCTCAACTATTTATAGGCAAACCAAGTCAGACCAACGATCGTGAAGGTGAAAGGTTGCCGATTAGACCACCATAAGGCGACATGTGCATGACATGCAGAAGGCAGACATGCCCTCACTCGCCCTGCTTACATGAACATGACACCTCATCAGACAGCACACCGACCGGTCTCCAAGCGGTACTGTGTGCTGACCGGTACCTGAAAAGTAATTCCCGACGACGAAGGCCAAATACTAGATTCTATAGCAGCGGAGATTCTATCAATATCATCGTCTCTCAAGACGGTATCAAATAATTGAAAAGTCGCACTCATTTGAAATAACCTTAACTTGCCAATCCAGGTCACCACCCACTGACCGCTGCAACGAGTACTCGCTCACAGGTGCTTCAATCCCGACCAAGCCCATGACAGTCATCGTCAATTGATCTCAGCCGACATAACCCTCGGCTATCCTATCCTAAAACATCCTACCATTCCCTTAATGAAATACCGAGCCATGGCTCGATATCCGGGGCCTTCCAACACAGGGACAAGCCCTCATAACCATCGTCGATAATACCTCAAGCAATGGCTAGAACCCGAGAGGTCTAACCTAGGGACCTACTCTCCACACATCCGATAATACCTCAAAATATGCTTGTACTACGCATAGACAACATCAATGAGCACACGACCGATAATACCTCAAGTCATGTGTCGGAGAAAAATCATGACAACGCATAGACAGCCTTAACGAGCACACGACCGATAATACCTGAAGTCATGTGTCTGAGAAAAACCATGATTCCCAGCGATGGTATACCTAGTGAAACCGTAATGTAAATCCAAGTCCACTCACAGTACGTCATGGAGGAGAACATTTGACAAGATCCATTAGTACTCTCCTTATCAATTCGTTTGTTCCCGAACACTCCCTCAGTTTCCGTCTAGCGTGAGGTGAACCTCTAACCTCACCACGTCCACAATACCAAACCAAAGGGATCATTAGTATCAATAAATCCCCAAGTAAATCATTAAATGGGCCTCCTAGACCTTTGGCTTACACACGCTCCTCAAATAGCTCAATTTCCATTTTAAACACTAAAACGGAACTCGAAACAGATTCAATTAGTCTCAAAATTATCGAAAATAGATTTGGAGTGTCAGAAAATCCTAAACACGCGCCGTCGTGGCCCTAGAAGTGGCCCCACGCGCTGCCATGTATGACAAAAGGCCAGCGGCCATCCCACGTGCCGGTCATTTTCCCCCGCCCCGCCACGCACTGACGAAAGGTCGATGGCCATCCCACGCTCCGTCACGCGCTTGCACATTGTCGACGGAATATTCCCTCATTCCGACAGAATATTCCATCTACTCCGACAGAATATTCTAACGGAATCAGAATATTTCGTCTACTATGCTGCCACGTGGCTCCACATGGCTGCCAGGTTGCCCCACGTGGCCTCCAGGTGGCATGCCACGTCAGCTCACCAGTCAAACCAGTTCGATAGGGAAGACAACTAACTAGACCACCTCGGTCGCCGCCGCTATAGTGGCCAGATTCTGGAAATTTCTCGCCAGAAATCGCCATTTCCGACGAGCTTCTAACTCCCCCTAAACTTCACCGACTTTTACGATCCACACACCTGGAAGCATCTACTCAACCCCAGGAACTCGAAAATGGAGTCAATGGTTCGAGATCGTACCTGGTTTGATCAGAATCTGGCCGAGAAGTTTCGGTCAACTTCTGCCCTTCGGTCCGCCGTCTACGGGGACGCTCCCACCTCAAAAATGGCATCAAACTACTCGTGTAGTTGAGGGGAAGGCTTCTATGGCCTTGGATTGGGTCGAATCGACCCTAAAATGGGTCGAGGAAGGTGATGGTGGTGCGTTGATCGCACGGGAGGAGAGAGAGTGCGGGGGAAAAAGAGAGAAAGAGTCTAAGCAGAGTGAGGGAAGAGAGAGAAAAATATCCCAATTATATTTTGGACTTTATGAGAAATTACCAATATGCCCTTCCCTTTCTAGACCCGTAACTTCCTCGTACGAACACCGATTCTCAAGTGCTACCTGTCTACGCACTCAGGAGATCGAGACATACGCAATGGTACAAGAAAATTTTTCCAAAAGTCTCTTTGAACAAAAAGTAATTTTCGAACCCCTCCTAAACCTGAGAGTAAAGTCGTTTGTTTCAAAATAATTTTTACAAATTTACTTTTTATTTAAGTCCGGGTCGTTACACAGACTGACACGTGGACATATCCACCACCCATCTGGGTGCCATGTGTCAGCACCACAGCATAAGTACATTTATCCCACATCGAAACTATTCATCAGACCTTCCTCAATCATCAATACAAATGGGAGACGCATTTCCCAAAAAGGTAACTAAGATTCACTATTAATCTTACTCTATCAAAATTACTATTTACCACATTCACCTTACAAACCACATACTGACTTGGATGTCGGAGACCCTTTAGGCAGGCACCACACTGGTGCCTATCCCTAACCGATGACCAATCACTCTTCCTTTTACAAGTCGCCCGAAGAGCACGTGGCACATATTGATTGTGCATCAACAGACTCCAACTGAAGATAAGGTGAGACAACTGAAAGATAGGAAATCTCGAGTATCAATCATTTGCTTACACATGGCAAATTTTCTTGTCAAAAATCTTATTAATTTTTGTTTTTTAAAATAAATGACATCTTATCAAAAATACCTAAAACAATTTTTTTTAACTGAAGATAAAGTGGGACAACTAAGAGATAGGAAATCTCGAGAATCAATAAGATGTTTATACTTTGAAAATTATCTTATCAATATCTTATTGATTTTTTTTTTTTTGAATTAAATGATAAAAAAAAATCAGAATCTCACGACCCAACAGGTGACCAACAAAAAAAGATTATACGAAATATTTTCATTTGGTCACATATCTAAAAATATTAAACGAAATATAACATACCTCTTCAGCCATCAAGATGATAAAATATAACCTTGCATTCATCAAAAAAACAATTTGAGTCCTAAATTTTGGTTTAGGAAGCTCTTTACCCTCATCCGGTAGGGATGGCCTAACAGCAACCATATCCCAAGAGATAATCTGAGTTTGAAAGCTTTCACTTGGCCTCTCTTTCACACTCAAGTACAGAACAGTAGACATGGTTAATCTGAGTGAGTAGCTTAACAGCCTCCAAATGGGTTTTATTTTCTTTGCAGAATCTGCAAAATGAAAATCCCAATTACAATTGGTTGGCTGCCTGATGGAGAGATTTGCAATTCGTTCATTTCCCAGGAATCCTCTGTATTCAGGTTGGTATTTGCTCTCCTCCCTCCTGTTATCTCTCTCAGTTTTATTTTATTCTAGGGTTTCTGGGTATATCATATTAATCAATTTTAGTTTTGTTTCTGTTGTCTGTATCGCTTTGAATAGTTTGAGTTGGCTTAAAGTTATCCTCTTTTTTGCCTTCAATTGATTCAATGCTTTTCTCTGTTGATTTCTTTCTTTCTTTCTCAAATTCTGATAACAATCTGTTGATTTCTTTCTTTCTTTCTTTCTCAAATTCTGGTAACAATCAGGTGCATAGATGAAAATATCTGCAAATTTTGGTTCCCAATTTGGTTCTGAGTTGGTAAGCTTCTCTGTCGCTCAAGGGTTTTTTCTCCTTCTGAAATAACAATGAGGGCGACTTGTTTTATATTTTCTTTCTGTATCTATACTTACGTATCTTTTCGATTTCGAAAAGAAATTATTATGTGATCTGAGAACATTCTTGAATGCCATGAAATTTCTCTGTATTTATTAGGTATAGAGAGCACTTTGATTACTCTTAATTTAGCCTTTACACCCATTGGTGTATTTCTCTACATGATTTTTTAGATAGAATCACCGATCACTTGATGTTAAGATTACTATAATGTTTATATGCTACTCAATTTTCAGAGGTCTGAATTTTTTCATATCTTATGATCTCATCTTTTTGTTTGTATAGTTTTGCTTATATATGTGTGACTACTAAAGGCTGATGCATGTATTCTGAACCATTTTCAATGATGTTATTATATGACTTACATTCTCTTTTGTTTATAGGTTCTACAGTGCTCCAGTGAAGATAAAAAGGTTTGCAACAAGGTCTAGCATTGTATCGGTACACTACTGTTTATAATTGATAAAGTGGGTAGCATCATAATACATACTTGGACAGTAGTGCTTCTTGGTGACATTTTGGCTTCATCATGCTCATAAGAAACCACTAAACGATATGCTCTACGTTACTATCACGTGGATAATAGTGAGACAGATGGTATTGTTGTACCCTTCATAATCTCACCACAGATACATTGTATAGGGGTTTAAGCTTGTCATTGTGAAAATGGAGTTGTCTTTGCCTCTCTCCTTGCAAAGGGATTGGCCCATCACTTCTCACAATTCCAGCTTCCTCCCTCAGAGTCCTCCTTGCTTATTACACAGAGTCCAGAGGAATTATAAAACCTGTAAGATCTCGGATACTATCTCTTTTTCAATTTCTTGCTCTTCTGTCAAAACTGTCCGTAGTCCACCTCTAGATAGGCATGTTGTGAAGCAGAACAAGATACGTTTTGTCCAAAAGCTACAAACACTGCTCCTTTCCAAACCAAAATGCTATATCCCAATTCATTTTCTTTATAAATGTCGATCCTATCTTTCTCTATCAAAGCCACGGTCCATCCTCTCGATGATCCATCGTTACCCTACCATTTTCGAGCTCTTCTCAATGCCAACAGCTCCCTTGCCAGTCAATGCAACTAAGTCATTATCGCAGCTCTGTGTCCGTTTAACCCCAGCTGCAGCAGCCCTCGCGGCTCAGGAATTAAGTCTCAAATCAGCCATCTCAGACTCCTTGGCCGCCAAACTCCAGAAGCTTCTTATGCTGTCTACTCATCACCGGTTACTTCTTTCAAAGTTGGTTCACCTTGCTCCAGATCTTGGTCTTCCCCCTAATTTCCGCTCTCGTCTATGCAATGATCATCCAGATAAATTCAAGACTATTGACACCTCCTATGGCCGTGCACTTGAGCTTGTGTCGTGGGACCAATACTTGGCAAAGCCTTTACCATCTCCTGAAGTTCAATCGCGTGAGCTAATAGTAGACAGGCCTTTGAAGTTCAAGCAGTTGACACTTCGAAAGGGGCTAAATTTGAAGAGGCGTCACCAAGAGTTTTTGCTCAAATTTAATGAAATTCCGGATGTGTGCCTTTACAGTACCCCCTTCTCTGACTTGCCCAAAGAGTCAATTGAGGCAGAGAAGAGAGCTTGTTTGGTGGTGAGAGAAGTGCTAGGGATGACAGTTGAAAAGAGAACTTTGATAGACCACTTGACTCATTTTAGGAAAGAGTTTGTGCTGCCTAACAAGTTGAGAGGGATGATTATGCGGCACCCAGAGTTATTCTATGTGAGCTTGAAAGGGCAGAGAGATTCTGTGTTCTTGGTGGAGGGTTTTGATGACAAGGGTGCGCTATTGGAGAAGAAAGAGATTTTGGTGATAAAGGAAAAGTTGATGGAGTTAGTCAGGGAAAGCAAGAGGCTTAGAAGAGAGAGGAGGAAAGCTCGCATTAACAACACTGACATTGGTGACTCCAGTGATGAGTTTGAGCATGATGACAATGATGATGACTATGATGATGGTTTTCAGAGTTTGTTTGAGTCTGAAGAAATGTATTTGGATGATGACAGCGATGAGAAGGGTGAGACAATGGACTACAGAGTGAATGGGCATTTTTGGACCGTTGATGCTCATTCTGTTCTTGGTGACGGGAAACAACAAATGGAACCTTGGTAGCAGAGAATGTCAAAAATATACATTTCTTGCCTGAAATTAATCAAAGTGGCGAGGATAGAATTTTTGGACTGATATAAGTGAATGTGAAGATGAAGCATTGCAATCTATCTATATATACGAGGTAAATTTTCAAAGACACCTGAAATTGTCCTCAGTTGAAATAATACTAAAGACAAAACAACTTCAGGAATTGCAATTGTGGCATGAGAAAGCAGGATCTTGTTGAATCTCTTAGAAACTTTGTATAAAGATAAGTTGTGGTATTATATTTTTCTTTATTCCAATCTTTTTCATCTGGGTGCCTGCTTTCATGTCTTCTCATGTATTAATACCAGAACTTAGAAAAGTACTGGCTACACCTAATTGTTGTCTTTGTATTTCATTCTGGTGGATCTTCCTGAGTAGAGAGCAGGATTTTCCAGCATTTCTACTGGTGGATTTGGGAATAGCCAAGCATTCAACATACAAGTGCATAAGTTTCGCAACAAATTTTCTGAGGTTGACATGGCTTGGTTGCTTATGAAAAGGTGTTGCTTTATATTCATGCAAACATACTAAAGGCCTTTGCCTTTAAATGGTTTTTCCTTGCAGGCCGTTGAAGCGGAACTTATAATTGATCAAGCTCTTGATGGAGGAAACACTGGATTAGTGTTAAATTGCATAAAGATACCTGATTCCTGTATATCCAGTGAGGCAACACGATGGTCACCTCTGCACCAATTGCTCCATTTTTTTCCTGCTTTTCTGCTATGCATGTCTTCTCAAAACTATAGGTATGAACATTAGAATTACCTATTATTGCTATTGCTATGCTGATGCTTCAGGTGCAAATTACATATTAGTTCACATTTTACGATTGCCTGATAAGCTGATTTGAGTAGCGTACTTCCAACTGTGCTCTTAATCCTAATGTTTGGATGGCCAAAATTATATCTCATCGTTACTTTAAAGTCTTGGTGGATTTCGTTTACTTCTTGTAATAACATCATAATGAGGCTCCTCCATCTTACCGCTACTATATCCTCTATTTACTGCTCTCCTTTTCAACTATTTACTACTTTCTTTTAACTACTGTATGAGCTGTTAGTGAGCTGGAATTAGGATGATGATCTGTTACGATGGTCTGGCAGGGAGTAGGTAGGAAGAATGACCTGGATTGTAACAGGGTTAGTTAGGCTCAGTCTGTAATGATGTATATGATGCACCATTTTGGTAGTCAGTAAGAAATTCCCAATTTTATTCCTTTCTATTTGCTTTTTATCCATCGTACACTACACTACATATGTGTTTACAGTAAGGCTTCCTTATACAGTCTATTCAAAATTTATAATTTAGTTGCTAAATAGAATGGATTCGGAGTCCGGCCCACGAGTTCTTAGTTGTGGAGGCGCGGTTTATGTAGTTTGGTTCATGCGCCTGCCGGATTCGGAATATGATATCTGAGCTCGGTCCTACGTTTGGGGCTTGATATGTGTAGATTTTAGAACTGCCCAATTCTTTTATGGATAATACTTGCATCACACCCTGCTGATACTTCCTCATAGCACCTTTTTGATTTGTCGAATTGTTTTTGTTTTTATATATCATAATTAGAACCATTCATAATCAGAATCATCATTTTAAGATCATCTCCCTAAAAATGTAATAAGTTTTGGAGGTCCTTTAGCCCTTTATATGTTATCAAATAAATCAATGGTTTTGATAACAGTTAAGTTTCTCATAGCAAACCGTCCATTTAATTTATACGTATGTATAACTAAATGTTCTTTAATTTAGTTTATTTTTGCGTAAATGATCTTAAAATGAATATTTAGGAGTTGAACGGTTTCGATTATGATACATGTATAACGATAAATCAAAAAAATGGTACATGAAAGTACCATTAGAGTGAGATGCAAATACCTTCCTTATTCTATTTTCATTTGTTGGCTTACCAGGCTACCTACCCATTAAATGGTATGGTACCCTTCGATCCCCCAAAATATACACTTGATAGAGTCCGAGTCGTGATCAATTGATTGTCGATCCGAAGGGTGGTATAATACCCTTCGTCTCCCCAAAGTCAGACTTTGTTCATGTTCATACGAGGATATTAGAAAAAGGGGAAACATAAAGAGTATTAACCTAGTCCTAGTCCTTAATTTGAAACCTTTCACTACAACTATTAGGTTGGGCGCGTGGCATTCTATCAACTCAGCAGACTGCAGAATGATCCTATCGGTCTAGATGACTAGAACCATCTTGATATTTCTTTTCTTCAACAGCTGGACTCTCGATCCGTCACTGTTTCTAGAACAAACAAAACAAACAAGTACATTTATTTCACAAACAATAGATCCCTCTGCAATAATTTGCCACCTAAATTTCCATCATCATTGTCAATTTTGTTAAATAAAGCATATGAGATTTTTAATTTAGAAAAAAAAAAAAAAATTCAATTATTGGAGGATATGTAATTTTTGATATATTATTGGATGACACTTTGTAATTTACACGTGACGTGCGTGACACTCTTTTTTTTATTTAGATTAGGTTGAAAATTGAAATTCATAATAAAGTTTTAATGAGACCCTTTTATATGCACCGTCAAATCGTGTACATTTTTTTTTATCTCAAAATGAATCAAATAAATATTTAAATTGTATACAATTCATATTATTTTAACAACAAAAATATGGAATGAAAAAAATTAAATAAATACTACTAAACTACCTACTGTATGATAGTATCCGTATCATCACTCATGGAATTGAATTCAATGTCTTCAATGATTTGGATGGCATTGGTAGGAATTAGGAAACGGACAAAAAACTGGTGATAAGATTTGAGAATTCATCCAAAAAAATTCAGTCTCTTGTTATCTTGATATCGTAAAATCAGGTAAAGTACAAAACTTGGACAACAAATTATTCCAGCTAACAAAATATTAGACAATTACATTTCCATTTCTTGCATCTTGCTCGGTCCTTGGAATTTCCCATAAATAGATTCCCTTCTTACTTACCTACTCACTCCATTTTTCTCCCATAATACTCAATCCAATTGTCAACATTTTTTATTTGTTATTTTCGATTTTAAACCCCAAAAAAAAAAGCAAACATTTTTTAATCGGAAGGGGCAAACATGTAAAATATAATAACAACCAAGAAAAAAGGAAAATATTTTTTTATTGATAATAATATAATATTAAAGAAGAGAATATAGATATGAGATATGAGATATGGAAAGAAATTATATTGAAATCAATATAATATTTAGTGATTAATAAATGGTTGATCTGGTCTCTCATCGATAAGAGGAGATGACATATATGCGATGTTGAAGCATTGAGTGGGAGTGGGAGTGGGAGTGGATGCATGTATGTATCTTTTCATTGGTTTTGTCCCCATCTTTCTCTTTCTTGTCTCTCGGCTATTATTGCCTTTGGGTTTTCAATTACAATTTACAAATGTGGAATAAGCACCAATATGATTCTATAAATCTCTTTTAAAAATTTTAATCTAGAAACAGAATCCATATCTTGGTGTATCAATTATCATTTCAACGATCAATTTTCTATGTGCATTCAAAAGAAGCTCGCTCCATTCTCTTATTGATAAATTTTCTATGTCATTTTATTCACAGAAAAGACTCATGCACAACATCACCATTTGAAAAACTCCAACATTCATTCATTTACATCAACATTTCAAAAATTTCCAACATTTTAAATTTAAAAATTAATGAGTTATGGTTATGTATAATTTAAATTCAAAGATATAGAAAAATAATATATGATAAACATTTATATAACAAACTATAGGATGATAAATATTAATTAATAAATAATATAAATAAATAAAAATATAAACAGTTCGGCTTGAATTCTAACGGATTTTCAAAATGAAAATCCATAATCGAATCATTAATAACTCAACGGTTTGGATTTTCAAACTATTTAACTTTTATTCGGTCAAATCCAAATTGAAGTGCCCATAACAATTTGAATCGAATTAACTTTTTATTTCAACGAATTTATGTTCACTTCTATATCGCCATTTGGATTTGAGTAATAATCAGATGTAGTGAACCCAAATAATTCAACACAAAAGTGGAAATAAAATTTGAGTAGTAGCACCACCTCCACGTTCAAGTATGGAGTGGGCAAGTCTTTTCACGCTCTCTCTCTCTCTCTCGTATACTTCCCCTTCCTTTCAAACCTCATTTCACTTTCACACAAAAACATGCTGAGGTATGAGTGAGTTTCCCAGCGTGCAAATGCCAAAATGGGTTTGGCCCTTCAAACTAAATTCTCCCAAATAACATCATTCAACTCGCTAATAGTACAGTATAATAATATTTTTTCGATTGTGTGATAGGTAATTGTGCTTTAGATTTTTGTAAGTTGATAATGATATCAAATGTATATACGATGATATTCTTTCGTATAATGTAATGATTAGCCTTGAACTTATATCTCGTTAAAATGAGATCAATATCAAACTTCAAACATTGTTTATATACAATGATAAATTACATTTTAGTACTCTATATTTTATACAAAATTTCAGGACTATACTTCAATTTTCAAATTTTACAATTAACTACCCTAAATTTTTTAAAACGTTTTTCCTCTGACCCAACCCTTACATTTTTTTGTCATAAAATCACGTTAATTGATGACGTGTCTCATATGAGGCTCATCCAAAAAAAACTCTAAAGCTGAATAAGGGGGACAAGTAGCCGTATTTTGTCACTTTTTCGCCCTATAAAATGATGCAAAATTGCTACTTTACTTCTAAAGGGTTGCAAAATGGCTTATCCGATAATACGCATCATGAATTAACGTGATTTTTGACTAAAATTATAACGAATAGTCCAAATTGAAATATTTTAAAAAAATGAATGTATCTAAATACAAAATTTAAAAACTCATATATAACATAAAAATGTAATGTAAGACACCGAAAAATAAAATGCAAAAAGTTGATTTTGCTCAAAAATCAAAATAAAAAATACAACCGATACACGAGATCAAAAGAGAGGAAAAGGAAGGCGACTCGGGGTCGGGGGTGGGGTGTGCCGACAAATGAACACGTGACATTTATATCATCACCCCAATCCATCCGCACAGCCCACTGAAAGTTATCATATTATTATTCATCGTTATCTCTCTCACACACAATTTGACGCACGCAGTTGGAGAGAGAAAACAGAGGGAGGAGCGTTTTCCCTTTCCTTTATTTTCTTCCTACACTTTGCAAATCATAACACCAATTGGGTGGCTGCCTCCTTCAATTTCAATTCACTCGTATCCTTTTCACCACAGATCCTCTGTTTTTCAGGTTGGTGTTGGTTTCCTCCTGTCATCTCTCTCAATTTTATGTTTTGTTTCCAATTTCTTGCTAGGGTTTTATGGTGTATGTTTTGTTAATCAATTTAGTTCTTTTGTTGATGTTGTTGTTTTGATTGATTTGAAACCTCTGGGGGACAGGTTTCCTAGTTATGCCCTTTTCTGGCTGCTTTGGTTTGGTGCGTGTATGTGCCCAACTAATTTTCTCTATTGTTTGTTTCCCTTCATCAAATTAGAATTGCAGTCATGTTCTTAGATGAAAATATTTTAATTTTATTTAAAAATTATTTTGTTGAGAATTAGTAGTTTGGTTTCCCGTAAATTTTGTTTAAGGTGGATGGTTTTTTCTTTGTGGGTCTTCTAGTGATTTGAGATTTAGTTATAAGATTGAGGAGCATGGAGTTTTCAATATCATGTAGAGCTTCCGATATCTGCTTCCATATTTATCCATCATCTTTGTTCATATCTTTACATATGTATATGTTGAAAAAGAATTATGATAAAGCATACCTGTGAGTGTTTGTGAGTGTTGTTGGTATTATACAACGTCCTGTAAAATTTTAAAATTGTGGATTTGACTGCAGATAGAATATGTCTTACCAGCAGGCCTATCAATTCGATTATATGGCAGATGATGGGGATATGTCTGATTTTGTTGAGGAGGTGGAAGAAGAAAACCAGGGTGGAGATGTGGGTCTTGATGAATATGACATGGTTTGTTTACCTCATCTTGTTGCTCCCATTGTTTAATCTATTTTCTTCTTGTACTAAATGGATTTGAAATTCCTTATTCTTGAGCTCGATCAGCTTACAAAGGTGTCTGATACATCATCAGCACAAGCAAGAAAGGGAAAGGACATTCAAGGTATTCCATGGGACAGGTTGAACATAACGAGGGAAAAATACAGATTAACGAGGCTAGAACAGTATAGGAATTATGAGAACATCCCTTTATCTGGGGACGCCGTGGACAAGGTTTTCTACCTTTCTTTAGTATTTCGTTCATTTTCTTTTCTCAAATACCAAGTTAGTCTTGAAGTTAGTGGACACCACCTATAATATATTTTATCCTTGACTAGGAGTGCAAACAAATGCAGAAGGGTGGAAACTACTATGACTTCTTCCATAATACAAGACTGGTTAAACCTACAATCCTGCATTTCCAGGTTTGTTCAGTTGCAAGTGCCATAGTTGTTTGTTAATTTTACATTTTGAATTTATAGTTTACCACTAATTCCTACTCCCCTCTCTCTCCCTCTCCCTCTCCCTCTCTCTCTCTCTCCCTCTCTCACAAACGCACACACACACAGCACTGTGCGTATGAACTTCTTGACTGAGACGTTATTACGGTAAATGATGATTTTTTAATGTTATGAATGATTCTTACAACATAATGTTCTCCCTTCTGTTAGCTTCTATGATACATGAGTTTTGTGTTGCAACAAAATTATACTTTGTGACCTAGTTGTTAACCTTTCCTTATTTTTGCATGCAGCTAAGAAATCTGGTTTGGTCTACTTCGAAACATGATGTCTATCTCATGTCGAATTACTCAGTCATGCATTGGTCTTCCCTATCTGGAAATTTGTCTGAGGTTCTCAATTTTGCTGGACATGTAGCACCAACGGAGGTAGTACAGCCGCCTATGCATACATTTTATCATCTTAGTTCTTTTCAAAGAAAAGCGGAGGGCTGTTTTGTTTTGTGTTATTTTTTCTTGGTAACCATTTTTTTTTTGGGGTTTCTGCTCTCTCTCTTTTACAATACACACACACCCTTCCTCCTAGTTATGTTACTTATGTCAAATTGTTCATTTGCCTTTTGGTACTTGTCCTTTTATTCATGTACGCAGTTTTAAGTTTACCTAGTTTTATGGTCTTGCAGAAACATGCAGGAAGTTTATTAGAGGGTTTTATGCAGACTCAGATTAGTACACTGGCAGTCAAGGACAATTTTCTTGTTGCTGGTGGCTTCCAGGGAGAGCTTACTTGTAAGGTCAGTTTTTGTGCTTATGACACTAGCACATTGTCAATGCAAGTGTGTTCCGTTTAAATTTAATAATTTACACATTGGTTGTATTGTTAATTAAATCTGACATTGGCTGTTGTTTGGGTTTCTGCCATTATGATGTATTTCTTTGCTATGAGTGTCGTATCAAAAGAGAGCTAATACCATCAGTTGTCTGGAATACCTCAGATTACATGTCTTGACCTATCTTGTTTGTGGTGCTCTTAATTTCCTGTCTTGAAAATATTAATTCTACCGCACTAAAATAAGTGACAAGGGAGGTAAATAGATAAGAGATATTGTAATTCTTATTATCATATTTAGCTCTGATGCAATGATACTGGCAAGAATATCTTGTACTAATATCAAAAGAAACCTCTTTTGAAGGAGCAAATGCTCTATGCAATCCCAGTCCTAGAAATGGGAAAGTGATGAGAACAGTAAACTAAAAAATAAAGTAGGAAACCAAATTAAAATAACTTCCATATATCATCCTGCATTACTAGCTTTCTCAAGAGGCTTTCTTTTGGAATTATATTATAAAAGTGTATAACTAATATGGTATAGGGGGGAGTTGAACTGAGCTTGATCTTTGGAGTGGTAAGTGGTTTTGCTGCTCTTTTTTACCAAGAATGGGTTGCCATGGTCCTATCTTTGTGAGTTGATATTTTAGGTTTCTCCTATGGTTTTATTTAGTTGAAATGATTACATGCACCTACAGGTGCGACCAACTACTGGCATTCTTGGTTCTCTGTTCCGATGTTAGCTATCTTTTCTGGTTTTCTATAATTTTTCTTTGTAATTTAAATAATAACTTAATTAACACATCATACCATTTGCTTTAGTTATGTTAAAGGCTTATATCACATTGTTTGTCTTTGCTGCAGAGTCTTGCTAAACAAGGTGTAAGTTTCTGTACCCGGACCACATATGATGACAATGCCATCACAAATGCTGTTGAAATATATGATAGGCTGGGGTATTTTAGCTATTTCTGAATATCTGTTTGGCCTTGCTCTTCCTTTTAAAACACCAACTGATATAGAAACTCCTTTTCAGGGGTGGGATGCACTTCATGGCATCCAATAATGATTGTGGAATAAGAGAATATGACATGGAGAAGTTTCAGCTTGTGAACCACTTTCAATTCCCTTGGCCAGTGAATGTGAGTCATCTTAAGTACTCAATTGCTTGTTGCAGATTTCTGTTAGATAACCTTATATGTATCTCTGGAAAAAAAAAAATACATATTTTTCTATACCATTTCACATTCTGTATTTTCCATTGACTATTCTTCTTCTTCTATAACTAATAACATTAGAAGACTAATTTTCATGCTCCTAGTGGTTGTGCATTGAAAAGTATATTATGGCTGATATTTTGGGAATTATTGAGATTTCAACTAGGAAGTCAAGCTCTCAGTTTTATTTTTTATTTGTTTAATTCTTTAGTTGTGCCTTAGACAAGGACAATGTAAGATAGACGAGTGCAAGATATCTAACAGTGCTTGTAAACTGGAAGTTAACTACATTAGCCTAATATGTTGATTTCTGTGGTTACTGTAGCCACATTGATGCATTAACCTACTTACTTATTTATAATGGGGAGATCACTTTTGTTGCAGCATACATCAATGAGCCCAGATCGCAGGCTTGTTGCAGTGGTTGGTGATCATGTAGATGCATTGCTTATGGATTCACAGAATGGAAAGGTATCAAGTCTTCTATTCCTCAGGGATACTGGTTTGGAACCTATTTTTTGCATTTTTTTTAAGTATGTGTGTAGGCGTTAGGATTGGCCATTTAGTGTTTAAGACAAGGGGCTAATATGAAAGGGTTAGATTGCTCGAAATAGAAAGAGGTTTTATTTGAATGGAGTAGTGGTACAACAGGTAGTGTAGGACATAGTAGGACTTCTTAATCCCTTCACTTTCTTACAATACTGTTTATGAGAAAACAAGGTTGACTGTTTAGGACTTTGTAGCCATGATTCACGACAGAAACAATCATTAAGACTGTCAAGTTTAAATTTCAAACAGTTATCCTTCCTCCAATAGCTTTTTGTTTTTTATAATCCTGATTGTCCAGCATAGAGAATATTTACATTCTGTTGTTTTTGGCTATATCTTAATTCCCGATTAGATCCTACTTTAAAAATACCCTTTATTGACAAAGAAGTAATTTTTTGATCTTTCCAGACTGTTGCTAAGGTTGTTGGTCATCTGGATTACTCTTTTGCTTCTGCATGGCATCCTGATGGTCGCATATTTGCCACCGGAAATCAGGACAAGACCTCCCGAGTTTGGGACATAAGAAACCTTGCATCGCCTATTGCAGTTCTGAAGAATAACCTGGGTGCCGCTCGATCAATTCGCTTCTCATCGGATGGCCAGTTCATGGTTGTTGCAGAACCTGCAGATTTTGTTCATATATATAGTACGAAGTCAGATTACAAAGTGCGGCAAGAAATTGATTTCTTTGGGGAGATTTCGGGGGTATCAATGAGTCCTGACGATGAGTCCCTGTATATAGGAATCTGGGACCGAACATATGCAAGTTTGCTACAGTATAACAGAGGGCATACATATGGATATCTTGACTCCTATTATTGATTGATTTGGCTAAAGGGCTGTCCATCATGTTGGCAATGTGATTTATTAAGAAGCTAAGAAAGAGGAAGGAGGAAGGGTACTCTGAAGTTTCAGTCTTACCATTTTTGGATTCTCTCCCTTTTTCTTTAAAAAAAAAAAAATTATTTTGGGTTACACAGTAGAATAAGCCAATGATTTATTAGAACTTAGAATGTGTACAGTGAGGTGAAAGCTTTGCATGTAAACCAAATTCTTGATAAAATCCACTTTGCTTTCTTGCTCTTTTGTACTTCATTCTCAATTGTCCATGGTTTCATTTGTTTCTCGTGAACTTTCAACTTTGGAGACAGCATACATTGTTTCTTACAGCTCTGCCCTTGCGCAGGAATTCTCGAGTTCCTTGGGAGGCATCAAAGACTGATTAAAATGGTAGGGCACTAGATCTGAAAACATATGCGGGTATTCTTGCCAAAGACAGTATTTTTATGGGGTTGCTGATTCGGCACAATTGCAATTAGGTACTTATAAGGTTTAGGATTATTGGGCATGCAAACGTGACATTGTTACTTAACTCACCACAGAAGTAAGGAGCTGTAAGAGTATAGTGGAAATGCGATGCAGTTTGGGTCATTGTGGATCAAGTTTGCACATATTTAACTCGGTATAAATGAAAGCAACATATCACATAACAAATGGAAGATTACAAGTGCGTGTGGTAGCCTGGTCGTTTGGATTTGAATATGGGCTTATCTGGTCTTGAGTTTTGTTGTTGGTCTATTCCCTTAATTTGGGCTGAGATTGGCTTAGTTCAAGCTCTAATCTCTTGTTTTAGGTTTGGGGTTTTGAGCTTGAACTTATTTTGGATCATAGTTGTTGCTTAAGTCAGGTTAAGCCTTATGATTTTGTTTATAAGTTTATTTGTGGGTGCATCTTAGATTTCTTGCTTTTTCTAGGAGAAAAGTAAGATTCCTAGTCCTTACACCTCTACGCCTTCCTCTTCTGCTCTCTTTAGTCTGCTCCCCCTGCACTGGTGAATGGAAAAGACATCCCATGGGGTGCTTGGTGATTGATACAGGGCCTAACAACAACTTCATGTTCATTGAAGAAGCCACGTGGTTGACATCAACAATACGCCATACTAGTGTTTACATACATTGTGCATTCTAGATACATTGTGCATTCTCCATATGCAAGGCTAGACTGTTAGATCGTTGTATTTTAGTCATCCATCTGGGGCTGCTCTGATTAGAACTAGTATATAAGGGGAGACTTCATTTGTGCCAAATCACTTTGGAGCTGTCTAATTCTCCACACTAATACAAGATATTCTTTTTCCCCAATTCCTTTCACTGTTCTTCTTGTGTTCTTCATGTTGGCAACTATTGTTTGAATTAGGAATTAGTTTTTGGTTTAGAATTAGGAATTGTTACTTAACTATTTTGGTTTACTTGGTTCTTTGTTGAATAAGGATTAGTTTGCATAGTATTAGGAAATTTAGGTTGCATTATCTTTTTGGATATAGGATTTGTTGCCTATATAAGGCTTAACTTAGGCTTGTAAATTGTAACCGTTCAGAATCCTTTGTAATCGCATATAACAATATACTGATTGGTTCCTAAAGTGCTTGCATCCCCTATGGGTATGTGGAGTTTGTTTCTCCGTGCACCCATGGGCTACGAATTCACATATTGAGATTTTCACTGCATTAGTTTTAGTTTGTATTTATTTGTTTGACATGGTATGAGAGTGGGCTTGATCCGTCTCTTGTACTTTGTTTGTTCGTTCTGAAGTATCAATTTGACATGGTATCAAAGCAGTTTCGATTTCTCATACTGTCTTTACTACTTTGTTTGTTGGGCTTCCGCAATGGGTCTTCGTATTAGCATCGGCATAAGCAGCACGCGCATCAGCACCACTTTGGCATCGCATTGTATTGGCATCGCATCGGCATTGCATTGTATTGGCATCGCAACTGGAGCGCAGCGCATCTGCATCGCATTAGCATGGCATCAGCAACGCATCGGCGTAGCAACGGTATCTACATCGGCATCGACAGAAACGTTCTTAGCAAATTCAAGATGCAACATCATGAGTTTGACGGGGGTGTTGACAAGTATTGTTTGAATTAGGAATTAGTTTTGGCTTAGAATTAAGAATTGTTACTTACCTGTTTTGGTTTACTTGGTTCTTTGTTGAATAAGGATTAGTTTGCATAGAATTAGGAAAGTTAAGTTGTATTATCCTTTTGGATATAGGATTTGTTGCCTATATAAGGCTTAGTTTAGGCTTGTAAATTGTAACCCTTCAGAATCCTTTGTAATCGCATATAGCAATATACTGATTGGTTCCTAAAGTGCGTGCATCCCCTATGGGTGTGCGGAGCTTAGTTTCTCCGTGCACCCATGGGCTACGAATTCGCATATTGAGACTTTCACTGCATTAGTTTTAGTTTGTATTTGTTTGTTTGACATGGTATGAGAGTGGGCTTGATCCTCCTCTTGTACTTTGTTTGTTCGTTCTGAAGTATCAATTTGACATGGTATCAAAGCAGTTTCGATTTCTCATACTGTCTTTACTACTTTGTTCGTTGGCCTTCCGCAATGGGCCTTCGTATTAGCATCGGCATCAGCAGCGCGCGCATCAGCACCACTTTGGCATTGCATTGTATTGGCATCGCATCGGCATCAGCAGCACGCACATCAGCAGAGCGCGCATCAGTACCACTTTGGCATTGCATTGTATTGGCATCACATCGGTATTGCATTGTATTGGCATCGCATCGGCATCAGCAACGCGCACATCAACACCACTTTGGCATTGCATTGTATTGGCATCGCATCGGCATTGCATTGTATTGGCATCACAACTGGAGCGCAACGCATCTGCATCATATTGGTATGGCATCAGCAACGTATCGGCATAGCAACGGTATCTACATCGGCATCGACATAAACGTTCTTAGCAAACTCAAGATGCAACATCATGAGTTTGACGGGGGGTGTTGGCAAGTATTGTTTGAATTAGAAATTAGTTTTGGTTTAGAATTAGGAATTGTTACTTACCTGTTTGGTTTACTTGGTTCTTTGTTGAATAAGGATTAGTTTGCATAGTATTGGGAAAGTTAAGTTGTATTATCCTTTTGGATATAGGATTTGTTGCCTATATAAGGCTTAGTTTAGGCTTGTAAATTGTAACCCTTCAAAATCCTTTGTAATTGCATATAACAATATACTGATTAGTTCCTAAAGTGCGTGCATCCCCTATGGGTGTGCGGAGCTTGGTTTCTCCGTGCACCCATGGGCTACGAATTCGCATATTGATATTTTCACTGTATTAATTTTAGTTTGTATTTGTTTGGTTGACATGGTATGAGAGTGGGCTTGATCCGTCTCTTGTACTTTGTTTGTTCGTTTTGGAGTATCAATTTGACATGGTATCAAAGCGGTTTCGATCTCTCAGATCGTATTTAGTACTTTGTTCGTTGAAAACTTCTTTCCGCAAAACGAGCTCAATAGAAGAACTATCATCTTCAACTTCATCATCTTGATCATTTCCATTAATTAATATCTCGCTAAATTAATAGAATTCCTTGGTCCCAATGCAATAAATTATTAATTTATCGATTAATTAATAACTTACTAATTTATCAAGGTACTCCTAGTTTGGTTTGTTTATCTTTACCAATTGTGAGGTTTCCAATTCCTCGTTGATTTTATCGTAGTCTTTTGGAGGGTTATGAAATTGGGGAACCAAATCTAGAAAAGATAAACGGTTTAGATGCAATGAATCTTGCAATTTCAGCTTGGCCAATAGATTTTAAGGGTAATACAATTGCAAATTGCTTTCGACATTGTACAATTCAATCTGCAGATAACAGGGCTTCAAGGAATTGGATGAACCGTTAGATGGTGGAGGCATTTAAGAACTACAAAATGTAATCAAAGAGTTGAAGTATCATAGTGGAATGGATGTTGAGGACCTCTTGAACTACCTTGAAGAAAACAACACAGCTTCAAAGATGTTGACTGAGGAGCAGATAATTGAGAGCGTCATGGGAAATGATCAAGTATGAAGTTGAAGATGATAGTTCCACTATCGAGCTCCTATCCAAAAAACAAAACTCTCGAAGCGATAATAATATTAAATAATTTTCTGTTGTAATACTAGAAAATCACACCATAATTTCTTACCAAGTTAAGAAAAGTTAGATATGAGGTCCAAGGTGCCATCAATTTCAAGAAGAAACAAATAATGATTGAGTGTAACGACCCGGACCAGAAATTAAATTATTTTGAGAATTGGACGATTTTACCCTCGATTTTAGACGGGTTCAAGAGTCCCTTTTTGACTGGCAGTACTTTTGGGAATTTTTCTTGGGCCGTTCCGTAAGTCTCGAACTCACGAGTTCGTAGACAGGCGGCACGCAGAAAACGGAATTCGTGTACGAAAGTTATGGGTCTAGATGTGCAAGGGCATTTTGGTAATTTTGGTTTGGGAGAAGATATTTTAACCCCAATCATTTTACATCTTCATTTACATCTTCCCTTCATTTATCATCTTCATCTCATTATCAGCTCTCTCTGAAAAACAAACACACACCCCGAACCCGTGAGAAAACACCCCAAAAACCCACAAAGTCAACTTTTGATTCAAGGCTTTAGCTTCCATTTTTGATCCACTAATCATATTCTACCCCTTCCCACGATCACAACCGTACCAACCATCGAAGGAGAGGACCACGGGGGAAGCCGAACCGAGTATAGGAAGTTTCGGATCTTCCGATTGATTTTCCGGCTTACACAGGTACGTGTTTGCGGTTTTGAGGTCATATTTGGATTGTTGGGTTTGAGTAGATAGATTTAGACATAAAATTTGCGAAAAATGGTTGAGTTTTGAAGTAGTTATAAAAGCTTGAAGTTTCGGCCGGAAATGGGGGATTCCGGCAAAACCAGACGGTGGCGCCGGCAGCCGGTCGTCTTCTCCAGCGAGTCACCGGTGACGGCTCGGGTTGAGTGAACCGGTCAGGTCGAGTTGAATCGGCCGGGTTGAGTGAACCGATCGGGTCGAGTTGAACCGGTCGAGTTGAGTTAATCGATCGGGTCGAGTTGGACCGGGTCGGGTCGAGTTGGACCGGTCCAGTGCGTGAACACTGTAGCAGGCGCGTGACCGGCGCGTGGGCTCGTGTTCTGAACTTCCGGTGGCGCGTGGAACTGTTCCTGATGTCCCGGTGGCTCGTGACTAGGGTTTTGGGACATTCCATATCAGATTTTGTTGGTTTCGAGGCCATAGGAGTTCGTTTAGGGCCTGATTGGGAAATCCCAGCGGGAATGGTTGACCGTGGAGCAGGTTTTGAGCTCGGAAAGTCAAGTTAGTTTGGTCATTATTGTGCATGTGTTCCTTGGGCTAGAGTGTCCATGAATTTTGGGTTGGATGATATATGTGAGTGGACTTTTGATTTATAAATTGAAATGCATGCATCAAAGTATCTTTGTTTAAATAATGTTATGTATTGTGGCATTGAATTTCCGGATTTTAGAAATGATTACTGGACACATGTTTTCCACTATTTCTGTTAAATTGTGATTTGAGAAATATCACGAGTTTTGGACTCGGTTTTAATATCGTTTTGACATGCAAATTATTGAGTCCATGATTTGGGTTTTGACCCAGTTGTATGAGTTTATCGGATTTGGCCATATTTGAGGGAGACTAGGACCCGGGACTAGGATCCGTTATTCGCGATGAACCCGGTGAACCTCCAAGATAAACATATTTGAGGAGGACCAGGATATGGGACTAGGATCCGCTGTTGACGGTGAACCCGGTGAATCTCCAATATAATTGGTTACTATTTCTCCGACTAGCGTGGAGAGTTTTGCTCTGCTGGTTCGTGGAGTGCTCCGACTCTGGCATCGAGGAGTTTTGGCTCCGCCGGGTCGCGAGGCTGTCTATGCATAATACAGAGAGTTGTGATACAGGACTAGCACACCCCAAGGGATACCTTGGTGGCTAGGGATATGCCAGTCGAGGGATATGCCGACTAATGTGATAAGATATCCGAAGGTTATACCGGCTGATGATATGATATGATAGTCGAGGGATATGCCGACTGATGTGATATGATAGCCGAAGGTGATACCAGCTGATGATATGATATGATGGTCGAGGATACTTTCCGACTGGTGTGATATGATAGCCGAAGGTTATACCGGCTGATGATATGATATGATAGTCGAGGGATATGCCGACAGATGTGATATGATAGCCGAAGGTTATACCGGCTGATGATATGATATGATAGTCGAGGGATATGCCGACTGATGTGATATGATAGTCGAAGGTTATACCGGCTGATGATATGATATGATAGTCGAGGGATATGCCGACTGATGTGATATGATAGCCGAAGGTTATACTGGCTGATGATATGATATGATAGTCGAGGATACTTGCCGACTGATGTGATATGATAGTACAGAGAGTTGTGATACAGAACTAGCACACCCCAAGGGATACCCTGGTGGCTAGGGATATGTCAGTCGAGGGATATGCCGACTGATGTGATATGATAGCCGAAGGTTATACCGGCTGATGATATGATATGATAGTCGAGGGATATGCCGACTGATGTGATATGATGGCCGAAGGTTATACCGGCTGATGATATGATATGATAGTTGAGGATACTTGCCGACTGATGTGATATGATAGCCGAAGGTTATACCAGCTGATCATATGATATGATAGTCGAGGGATATGCCGACTGATGTGATATGATAGCCGAAGGTTATACCGGCTGATGATATGATATGATAGTCGAGGGATATGCCGACTGATGTGATATGATAGCCGAAGGTTATACCGGCTGATGATATGATATGATAGTCGAAGGATATGCCGACTGATGTGATATGATAGCCGAAGGTTATACCGAATGATGATATGATATGATAGTCGAGGATACTTGCCGACTGATGTGATATGATAGTACAGAGAATTGTGATACAGGACTAGCACACCCCAAGGGATACCCTGGTGGCTAGGGATATGCTAGTCGAGGGATATGCCGACTGATGTGATATGATAGCCGAAGGTTATACCGGCTGATGATATGATATGATAGTCGAGGGATATGCCGACTGATGTGATATGATAGCCGAAGGTTATACCGGCTGATGATATGATATGATAGTCGAGGATACTTGCCGACTGATGTGATATGATAGCCGAAGGTTATACCGGCTGATGATATGATATGATAGTCGAGGGATATGCCGACTGATGTGATATGATAGCCGAAGGTTATACCGGCTGATGATATAATATGATAGTCGAGGGATATGCCGACTGATGTGATATGATAGCCGAAGGTTATACCGGCTGATGATATGATATGATAGTCGAGGGATATGCCGACTGATGTGATATGATAGCCGAAGGTTATACCGGTTGATGATATGATATGATAGTCGAGGATACTTGCCGACTGATGTGATATGATAGTACAGAGAGTTGTGATACAGGACTAGCACACCCCAAGGGATACCCTGGTGGCTAGGGATATGCCAGTCGAGGGATATGCCGACTGATGTGATATGATAGTCGAAGGTTATACCGGCTGATGATATGATATGATATTCGAGGGATATTGTAACAACCCGGAATTTTAATTATTGGGTTTACCCAATTATTTTTGTAAAATGACGATTTTACCCTTGGTCGGTAAAGGGCATGGAAATCAAGTTTTGTTTCGAGACACTTTTTGTGGTGTTTTGGGTACCGTTGCGTAGGTCTCGAACTCACGAGTTCGTAGACAGGCGGCGCACAGAAAACAGAGTTCGTGGACGGAAGTTATGGGTCTAGATGTACAAGGGCATTTTAGTAATTTGGTTTTGGGAGAAGATATTTTAACCCAATCATTTTTATCTTCATTTCATTTTCCTCTTCATATCATTATCTCTCATTCTCTCTGTGACAAACACAAAACACACATCGAACCAATCCGTGCGAAAACAACCAAGAGAAAAACCATAAAGTCAACTTTGATTTCAAGGCTTTAGCTTCCCGTTTTGATCAACTAATCATGTTCTACTCCTTCCCACGATCACAACCGTACCAACCATCGAAAGAGATGACCACGGTGGAAGCCGAACCGAGTAAAGGAAGTTTCGGATCTTTGGATCGATTTTCCAGCTTACACAGGTACGTGTTTGATGTTTTAAGGTTATATTTGGATTCCTGGGTTCGAGTAGATAGATTTAGACGTAAAATTTGTGTAAAACGATTGAGTTTTGAGGAAGTTATAAAGCTTGGAGTTTCGGTCGGAAATGGGGGATTCCGGCGAACCAGACGGCGGCGTAGGTGTCTGTCCGGTCAACTTCTCCGGCCAGTTTCCGGCGACGGCGACGACAGTCCGATCGTCTTCTCCGGCGAGTCACCGATGACCGGTCGGGTCGAGTTGAACCGGTCGGGTCGAGTTGAACCGATCGGGTCGAGTTGAACTGGTCGAGTCGAGTTGAACCGGTCGGGTCGAGTTGAACCGATCGGGTCGAGTTGAACTGGTCGGGTTGAGTGTTCGGTTGGGTCGAGTTGGACCTGGTCAGGTTGAGCCGGACCGGGTTGGATCGGTCCAGGCGTGTGAACATTGTAGCAGGCGCGTGGCCGTCGTGTGGGCGCGTGTGCCGACCTTCCGGCGGCGCGTGGGGTCGAGTCTGACGTCATGGTGACGCGTGGTAACTAGTTTTCGACGTACTGAATCTGTTGGTACAGGTTTCAGGTTGATAGGACATCATTTAGAGGTTGATTTGAGTGTCCGAAGCTGCTGTGTTTTCTAGAAACAACATGGGTAGACTTCCCGAGGTTAGGAAGTTGTTATAGAAGAGTCTTATTACTAGCCGGTAATCCCGATTGTTGTTTTTGACAGGCGATATTGTTCCGGGAACCTCAGAGGAACGAGCGAGACGGGATTGAGCTAGCTTGAACAGGTTTGTGAGTGGACTTTGGTTTTATAAACTGAAATGCATGCATCAAAATATATTTGTGTAAATACTGTTATGTATTGTGGCATTGAATTTCTGAATTTTAGAAATGATTTCTAGACACATGTTTTCCACTACTTCGATTAAAATGTGATTTGAGAAATATCATGGTTTTTGGACTCAGTTTTGATATCGTTTTGACGAGGAAATTATTGAGTCAATGATTTGGGTTTTGACCCTGTTGTCTGAGTTTATCGGATTTGGTTATTTGTGAGGGAGGCCAGGACTCGGGACGAGGATCCGTTATTAGCGGTGAACCCGGTGAACCTCCAAGATAAACTCTGATTTGAGGGAGGCCAGGACTCGGGACGAGGATCCGTTATTAGCGGTGAACCCGGTGAACCTCCAATATAATTGATATGATATGTCAGTTGAGAGATATGCCGACTGATGCGATATGATAGCTGAAGGTTATACCGGCTAATGATATGATATGCCAGTCGAGAGATATGCCGACTGATGCGATATGATAGCCGAAGGTTATACCGGCTGATGATATGATATGATAGTCGAGGATACTTGCCGACTTATGAGATATCATAGTACATGGAGTTGTGATACAGGACTAGCACACCCCAAGGGATACCCTGGTGACTAGTGGATGTGTCGGGAACAGTGGATTTGAGATATTATGTGTCTAGGTTGAATTAAATGATTTTGAATTCCTTTGAGGATGATTTTCAAACTAGATTGTGGATCACAATTTGTTTTCCTTATATGGATTTTGTGTGAGTCCTACTGAGTGGTTTTAAAGAGAATGGGAAATGGCGGTGATTTAAAGATGATGTTTTTATAACATGAACTGTTTATGTGATGCATGCATGGTTTTATAAATGGAGGGGGAAAAAGGTAATATTCCTTGGAAAATGATTTATAAACGATTATTTTTGTCCACTCACAACTTTTGTGTTTAAACCCCCTTCAGGCAGTAGAGTTGACGCGGCCATTATCTCGAGGCAGAGGCTCTGATATTATGTTGTATTTGAGTAGGATATCTAATTTGTACTTGAGTAGGATATCTAATTTGTATCTTGATTCTACTTAGACGCTCTGATATTATGTTGTATTTGGTTGGTAATTACTTACGGGAATTTTAAGTGCTTAAATCCCATGTCTGACAAGTGAAAGTATTTATTATTATTATAATTTGTAAGGATTGAAGGGTATTTGGGAACCTTTCCTTAGGTTGTCAGACGGGATTAGGGTTCTTCCCGGGTTTCGAGGGGAAATTCGGGACGGGTCCTGACAGATATGCCGATTGATGTGATATGATAGCCGAAGGTTATACCGGCTGATGATATGATATGATTATCGAGGATACTTGCCGACTGATGTGATATGATAGCCGAAGGTTATACCTGCTGATGATATGATATGATAGTCGAGGGATATGCCGACTGATGTGATATGATAGCCGAAGGTTATACCGGCTGATGATATGATATGATAGTCGAGGGATATGCCGACTGATGTGATATGATAGCCGAAGGTTATACAGGCTGATGATATGATATGATAGTCGAGGGATATGCCGACTGATGTGATATGATAGCCGAAGGTTATACCGGCTGATGATATGTTATGATCGTCGAGGGATATGCCGACTGATGTGATATGATAGCCGAATGTTATACCGGCTGATGATACGATATGATAGTCGAGGATACTTGCCGACTTATATGATATGATAGCCGAGGATATTTCCGGCTCTAATATGGTTTGACGACGATTGTCATGTGCTTAATCAGCCTATGAAAATACTTCTTCATCTGGGTCTGTGGGTTGGTGTGGGCAGTGACCCAGAGTGACGAATTATTGTTGGTTCACAAGTATCTGACTAGTCGGTTGTCTTGTGGTATTCCAGTAGATGTGTCAGCAGTGTCTGACCTACTGACATTTGGTGTCAGAGGGTATTCCTATTTGGACCACCACTATTCCGATGTCTTGGCGTTGACCTGTATGCTATCCTACGTCTGACAGGTAGGAGTAGTCAGTAAGTACAGAGGTTCTGTCGGGAACCTTGTAAGGTTTACTAAAAATTATTTAAGGGTATAGGTATTCCTGGTATTTAATTTTTGAGGTAAAAGAGCTGCAGACGGGATAAGGCTTCTTTTCGGGTTTCGAGGGAAAATTCGGGAAGTGTCCTTACATCGAGTCTTAGTTTAGAAAGGCTTAATTAGTAGTTGAATCATAAGCACTATGTATTAAAAAATAATTAATTCAAACATTACATGAGACCTATGCGAATTTTTAATAATGTATTATCTTATAAATTTAGCGAATTATTAATTTAACATGTTATCTCCAAGTCGGAACCGACGAAAAATATTATTTAACCGAGATTATTAATTTATCAGATATTAAATTATCGAGTTTCTAGTGTACATAAAGTGCAATCCTACAAACAACATAAACACAAACAAAAGCATCGATGTCATATGAAAAAACAAGTTTTGGAAATCAGAAATCAAGAAAATAGATTGTGGGACTTACCATAAAACTGACTAGTCTCCTCGAGGTTCATGAGGCACTGTCATCTTCGATTTCGATGGAAAATGCAGTTGCCTAAAGCTGCGATTCAAATCTCCACAATACCAATAGTTGATCATGAACCAATTGATTTCCTCCGAATCACTTGCAACCCTAAAGTTTTCCCAATTCGTTTCCAACCCTAAAGTTTTCCCAATTCATTTCGAACCCTAATTTTCTTCAAAATGCAGTTTCAATTCAAGTTAACCCCAAAAAATTTCCTATCACGCGCTCTTATGCGAATACAAAAAGGTGCGATTACTTTACAAAGTTAGGTTAACAATGTGTTTTAAAAAAATTTAACCATTGAATTGGAAGATAATGTAAGGGGGAAAATTTCATAAATGAAGTTTCTTCAAAGTTGACAAAATAAATCACAAAGTAATAAATCGTTACCACTCGATTGAACTGACCCTGTTTGTTTGCTTGGAATTTAGACTTGGAATGAGAAATAAATTCATATTCCATCAAATTATCATGTTTGGCTTAACATAGAAAGTGAAAAGAGGAATAAGTTGATTGGAATCAATTTCACTTAAGAGTTGGAATATGATTACTTCCAAGGAGGTGATATTGTAATTTCATGCTACACTTGGAATCTAAAATTACAAGAATACCCTTTCATACTATTTATTTCTTATTACTTGAAAGTTGAAATAATTGAAATCTACTGTATTTTTCACAAAAAATAATTCTACTGTCTTGGAAGATTAAGACCAAAGCTTGGGCCTCCGCGATAAGGAAGATGGTTGGGTGGTGGCTCTAATGGGGAAAATATTGGAGATGTGAGATGTGGTTGGGTGGAAAAGGATATGTAAAATAGTGGATGGGACCTGCAACATAGGTGGCTTGGAGATTTGATGGAAGATCATCGTTCTTTCAATTACTTTATCTAATTTTTTTGTTTTGATGTTCTAATCTTGGTCATAAAATATAAGAAACATTTTCTGCTTCTTCCTCTTCCTACCATTTTTTTTTTTCTGAACTTGGTAGATCAGCCATGGTCGGCTTAGGGCAAAATGGATTGCTACTTTTTATTTATTTTTTAAATAATTGGGTGAAGGATAAACTGGGAACATAAATTATTTCTTTTTTATGATTCCTAAATTAATTCAAACACTAAAGTGAAAGACTAGTATTTTTTATTTATTTATAGTCCATCAATAAAAAATAAATAAAAATTATGTGATAATCAACTTACTAGTATTCATGGGTGGATCAAATAATAAAGTAAACTACTACTCAAAGACAAGGAATGTGGCCCATCTCGATCTCCTCCTATGTTATTCAACATTACGGAAAAGCAAGATAAATAAAAATAAATATTTAAGTTGATATAGTAATTTGATGTATAATTCTGTTCACTTAATTCTTTATTGTCATTGATATATCATTTTAAAAAGAACTGATCAACATGTAATTAAGTCTCCGATGGATCTATCTCACGCGAGTTGAAAGTCGATCTGAATCCTTCCAGCCGATAAAGGGGCAATGGATTGGAAAGCTTGCCGAGACAAGTGGAGTTGATTTGGTTCACAGCCAGGTCGCATACACCACTTTATTCCCTTTGCATGAAGCACTTAGGCATATAATCTCCCACAAGCACCTCTACGGACTGCGGTCGTACATTAATTGTCCATGTTTCTCCTTCCATAACAGGCAGAAGCTACATATACAAAATCCAAAAATGAATATTTAATTTTATGAGGCCAACTTACTACATTAATCCTCAATTTAATCCATGTGATAAGCTTCGTTATCAATTTCCTGCAAAATTGAGAATTTCATTCATAATCCATTAACTTTTTTTTTTTTTTGCCAAGATAATCCGTTAATTTATAATAGTAAAATTGTCATTTTATGTCTAATAAAAAATTGACCTCCTATTTCAAAGTAAATGGTACCAAATTGCTTAAAATATTAGTTAGAATCCAACTTGCAATATTTATGTAAAACATACATGAAATACGAGGTAAAGAAGGTGAAAAAAAAGGTGTAATAGGAGGTCAATTTTTTACAAATTGTTGTTGCTTGGAAGAAGAGATAACAAATGCAAATATATTTTTCGTAAAACAATAAACCACGCAAAACTTACTTAAATTTGTTAATTTTCTTATTTTTGCATTAGATTCGACTTTAGGAAGAGCACAGTTTCCAATTTTTTTTTTGTTTTTTCTAGAAAATATAGCTATTAATTAATAACTAAATTCTTAATTCTTAACCATGCCTCTTTATTTTCGAAAAATTTGCTATGTAATCGGTTGTATATCACTAGTAACGTGTTCATCTTTCTCGTATATATAATCATGTGATAAGAAAAAAAAAAATATATAGTGATATACAGCCGATTACACATATCCAACGATAATATAAATCACATTAAATGTACTAGGTTATACAGAAGATTACGGGTATAGGGAGGACCATAGTATATTGCAGCACCTATTGTTCTAACAGATGACCATGATAAAAAAAATTAACAAAAGATAATTAATGTGATGAAGATGAAGCTTTTGTGTGACATTTCCATCACAAGCTAGTTTCTGGTGAATTATATATTTTGGTAGTGATGATTTTTTGGCTTGGAAAACCCATTAATTTATAGATTTTTTAATTTTTGTTTTGAATATATTATACTAGAGCTTTCGATCACATATAAATAAGATTCTGAATCCTACCTTTTGTCTTTAAACAATTAAAAAATAAAAAACAATCAATTGAGACATCTTTACATGTGGATGTTAAATATTCTTCTTGTTACCTGTATGCTACTAAAAATTTCAACTCTTTTTTCTAAATTTAATTAGTGAGAGCAGAAATTACTGGAGGCGGACTTCTTGATTTTATTATGTAGTAGGTGAAAGGTAGTCAACCCTAAGAGTATGTCTATGTCTAGTGGTACACACAAAGGTAAGGAGTAAGAGGTAAGATTTTGAATCTCAAATGATACTATTCATGCAATATGCGTAATGATATTTTTTATTGTCTAACGGAAATTGACAAGGGTAAAAAATTAAAAAAAAAATTGAATTATTTTCTTAAAAATAATATTATAGAAATCTTACATCATATCTCCGAAATACAATTTAATTCTATTTATCTTATTTGATTTGTTTTAATCTACAATCTGAAATGATATATTATCTTATACTAGATTTTCATACCACAATTTTATGAACTGTATCATCTTATCTGCATTTAAACCTCAATAAATAAACTTATTCTCCGTCTTCTTATCACAAACACTATGTTCTTCAAATCAAAATTCAACACTTCCATACTTCTCTTACTAAATTTAGTCATAAAACGTTTGATGAAAAAAATAAATCAAGATCATGAGGATGATAACGAAAATAGACATCAAAGAAACATGCTTATCGTTGGCGCTATGGCGAATTATCAAACTTAGAACTCTTATGATTCTCTACGAACCTTTCATAAAACATGAAAGCTCATGAAACGTGCTTATGCATGTCCATAACTTATAAAATGACGTAACTTATACCAAGCAACAACATACAAACAACATAGTTTATAAACAAGCTTATACACTTATAGCCATAAACTTACTTACGTCCTCGCAGACACACACATAATTTATCATGGTTCCATAAAAAGTCTAAGATACTTACTTTGTTTGGAAGCAAAGAAAAATTAAATTTTGAACAAGGAGTCTTAAACATGTGATTAGCGTATCAAATAAAACACAAACATAAGACATTATCCCAAAGTACCACAATCTACCAAACTAAAATCCGACAATACCTACGATACTCATTTGTTTCATGTGTCGTGCTCGTGCCGACTCATTTAATAATTGTGTTGCTGTACATGTGTCGACACATTTCGTTAGATCTAAACCTAACCCAATTCTTAGCATGAATTATATTCGTGCTTGTGTTGTGCTTTAAATAGACCGATCTTATGACAGCAATTTTATTCTTGATTATTAAAATTCAAAATATATACTGTATGAAAAGAAAAAGATTCAAAATATATAATATATTTTTAATTAATATAATTAAATGCGTAAGGAATTTTTAACTTAAAAGTTGAATTTTTATTGTATAAACGTCTATAAAAAGGGGAAAAAAGTGTGTTGTGGTTATTTGGTGCAGCGTTCGTGCCGGTCATATAGCGTTTGTGTTGTGTGTAATGGGCAAAAAACTTACGCCCAGTTCAGCCCAACTCATATCGTGCATGAGGCAATGCCCGTTCCGGATCGGTCCGGCCCGTTTGACACCTCTAAAAGTCCTGGAATATTTAATTCGTTTGTATTTAAATTAGAGTAAATTACAGTTTATTACCCTGTAGTTTACCTCAAATAACAAAGTTATACTTACACTTTCAAATCTTTCATTACACACCCTCAACTTTCTATTTTATTTCAATCACAACTCTCCGTTAAGTTTTATGTTAAAAATCAGTTAACCGATGATGTGTCAAATGTGAGACTTACCTTTTAAGCTTATGTGGAGATTGGGTAGTCGTAAGGACCCTTCCCGAATTTCACCTCGAAATCCGCAAAATGCCCTTACCCAGTCTGACAGCTCTTTTTCATCAAAATTTAATACCAGGAATACCCTTTATCCTCAAATATATTTAGAAAACCTTACAGGGTTCCTGACAGAACCTCTGTACTTACTGACCACACCTACCTATCAGACGCATGATAGCTTACAGGTCAGAGCTGAGACCTCGGAATAGTGGTGGTCCAAAAAGTAACATGCTTTAACACCAAATGTCAGTAGGTCAGACACTGCTGAAACCCTACTGGAATAACACAAGACAACTAACTGGTCAACCACTTGTGAACCGTCCCTAACTCGTCACTCTGGGTCACCGCCCACACCAACCCATTGATCCGGATGACGAAGAAACCAGACTTGATTAAATTGAGTCTCACTGACTCGCCCCGAGTCAAACTTGATATCCCGGCTCGTCCTAAGCCCCTGAGTGGTAACTAGATATCCCTGCTCCTCTAGAGCACTCCGAGTGATAACTCGATATCCTTGCTCCTCCAGAGCACCCCGAGTGATAACTCGATATCCCTGCTCCTCCAGATCACCCCGAGTGATAACTCGCTATCCGTGCTCCTCTAGAGCACCCCGAGTGATAACTCGCTATCCCTGCTCATCCAGAGCACCCCGAGTGATAACTCGATATCCCTGCTCCTCCAGAGCAATCTTGGACCTCAACGATATGGCGGAGAAAGATCCCTTGAACGCCAACATTGGAGAACCACTCGACGATCTGGCAGAGACAAAACCTCGAACGCCAATCGGAGAACCCTCAATAATGTAGCGGAGAAAACACCCTCCACGCCAATCATCGGGAATCCCATGGTATAACCCAATACCTAGAATTATGCATACCCATGCAATCTCGGAACCCTAGTCCGTTCACAATGTGAATAAAATACCAAATCATGGACGCCCTAGCCCCAAGGAACTCTTGACACATTAATGACCCAACTACCTAGACCTCATGAGCTCAAAACCCGCTCCATGGTCAACCGTTACCACTGGGATTGCCCAACCGAGGCTCTAAACGAACTCCTATGGCCTAAAAACCATCAAAATCCGATCCGGAACGTCCCAAAACCTTAGCCACGCGTTGCCGTGAACCCAGATTCCGCTCCACGCACCGCCACGCGCTCGCAGAAGGCCGGACCACGTGCCGCGGGCCAGCCTCGCGCCGTCACGTGCCCCCACTCGCCTGCTACAGTACCCCACACGCTGACCCAGTCTAACTCAGCCCAACTCGGCCTGACCCGATCCACTTGACCCGATCAGTCCACTCAACCCGATCGATCCACTCAACCCGATCGATCCACTCAACCCGATCGATCCATTCGACCCGACCGATCCACTTGACTCGACCGGTCCCTCGACCCGACTGGTCCACTCGACCCGACCGATCACCGGTGACTCACCGGAGAAGATGATCGGACAACCGTCAGCCATCGCCAAAGACCAGCCGGAGAAGACGGTTGCGCCGCCGTCCGCCTCGCCAGAAACTGGAATTTGTCGCCGGAAATTGCCATTTCCGGCGAGCTTCCAACTCCTTCATTCCCTGACCGATTTTCACGATACACACATGTAAATTCATCTATTTTTCACCAGGAATCCGAAAATAAGGTCAAAGTTCTGAGATCATACCTACTTTGGACGAAAATCGGCCGAGAAGTTTTGGTCCACTTCCCTCCTCCATCTGTCGTCTACGGCGGTGCTCCCACCTTGATGGTGACCCCAAAATGCTCGTTGAGTCGTGGGGAAGACCTTCCCTGCCTTGGTTTTGGTCGAGTCGGACCGAAATCCGTCCGATGAGAAGGGGGGGTTCGGTGTTCGCACGGAGAGGGTCGGGTAGGAGAGAGAGACTGACATGGACCAATATCCCGAAGAGAGAGAAAAATATCATATTTATAGTTAAAACTTTTCCAAAATTACCAAACTGCCCCTGAAGCTTCTAGACCCGTAACGATCTCACCGGGTCTCCGTTTTTCGCATGTCGCCTGTCTATGAACTCATGAGTTCGATACCTACGCAACGACCCAAGAATAATTCCCAAAAGCACTTCCAGTCAAAAAGTGACTCCCGAACCTGTCCAAAACTGAGGGTAGTGCCCAGGATAAAAAAATAATAAAAAATTCTTATTTGTTTTAAAATATTTTAAAAACCTAAAAAAGTTGTTAAAAAATTTTGTAGAAAGAAAATTCTATTAGATCACTTAGAAGTTAGATCCCATCAAGAATATCTTCCCTGAAAATCTAGGAGAATGTCTTCTTCAACCTTCAGCGGCGATGAAACGACACCGTTCTTTGGGTTCCTTGGCATAGCCACGACTCTCGTCTTCTCCTGTATAGGAGCAGCCTACGGAACCAAAAAGAGCGGGGTAGGAGTGGAGTCAATGGGAATGATGAGGCCTGAGCTGGTGATGAAGTCAATCGTTCCGGTGGTTATGGCTAGAGTGTTGGGTATTTACGACAGGACCCTTCTCGAATTTTCCCTCGAAACTTCTGAAAGACCCTGCTCCTGTCTGACAACTCTATTTAATTCATGAATTACCCTTACTACCTTACAATTACTCTATGAGATTTCCACCGAAAATCTGGCAGAATCTCCACTGTAATTTGGTCGAATCGTCTTCTAACTGTCAGACGAATGATTCAAATACTAACCTATAATCCAAATAGTCCAGATCAAGTCACAACCAACCAACTCTAAGTCCAAGACAACCAAGCTACGGAAATAATTTACAAAAATCCCAAATGGTTAATCAGAGCAACTAGGTTATAAAGTAAAATTTACAAGTCTGACAAACCCTACTAGAAGATAGAATGGTAATAGCCTAGCGAGAAAGTGATGTCTCTGCCTCAGAATGTGCCCTCGTCGAATTCAACGACCTTGAGGGGACGCAAAAACAAGGAAGGTGTGAGTGGATAAAAATAACCAAGTTCAACTACCAATTTCCGAGGAAAACATACATTTCCCCTCCATAAGTAAAACCATGCATGCATAATGTTGAATCATTTTTAAGTAGCTAACTAAATAAAAATAACTACTAGAGAACTTACCAGAAATCCATTTATGAATTAAAAACTTGGCAGGACCCACGAAAAATCCACACAATATAAAATACCTCGTGGTCCACGATCATACTTTGAAAACCCTCCTCGAAGGAGCTTAAAATCATAAGAACCTGGATATTTAAACCATGAAAACATTCCACCGTCCTCTATTGTAATCCCGAGCTGGAGTTCAATATCTGGGCAGTCCAACCCAGTGATATGCCCTCCTAACCACTACCGAAAATACCTCAAAGCAATGGCCACAACACGAGGGCCTACTAGCCAAACACGTATATCTGAAAATACCTCAAAGATATGCGGTTGAAATCCTACGCGCGTAAATAAACTCGACGAGCACATGACCAAAAATACCTCAAAGTCGTGTCGGAGATGAACTCGCATGATCGAAAATACCTCAAAGTCATGTCGTCACAGGACCGAAAATACCTCAAAGTCATGTGTCATAAATACCTAAACGAATAAATGATCGAAAATACCTCAAAGTCATGCGGTAGGAGAAATGCTATAATAACCGAGGATGGTAAACCGTAATGTAAATCCGAAATCCAATTTGAAATCCTTTTTGCCTGGCCTAAGCCAAAATCATAGAAAATCTAGGCCGAAAGCCCAAAAACATATACTCAGCCGAAGCCAAAATTCGTAAAACCGAAATCCATAAAATAAAAAATCCATAAAACCGAGCCATAGCCCAAACTTCATAACCGGGCTTAAACCCAAACCATTTAAAATTCATTATCAAAGTCCAAGGTCAATAAGAAATCATTTCAAAATAATTATTCATTTTATCGAATTTCATAAATGATAATAAATTATCTAAAACACGTAATTATGCATGCATTATAGTTTAGAAAACAAAGTCCACTCATCGGAAGCTCAAATAAGCTCAACTCTGAGCTGTACGGTCCTCTGTAGTCCCCGGAGTAGTATCGCCTATCAAAAATGACAACTAGAATCAACAAACCAGAATTCTAGGCCTTACATCTGGGTCCCTAACCCCTGTAGGTGCCCACATGTCCTTAAACGGTCCGAAACTAACTTAAATTATCAATAAACGAAACTAAATTGAAAATGACTACCCGAAAGTCAACCAATTATTTTAGGTTACAATAATAACCAAACTACGTTGATAATTGCATTGTGATCCAAAAATAAAAGAGTCAACTAAAAGTCAACACTCATACGACTCAGCCTGATTTCGGATCAAACCACTAGAAATCCAATTCAGAGTCTATGGGTCTCGGATTTCCAATCTGAAAGCTTCAACAAGTCAATAATAATTCCACAATCATACTACTGAATTTTAAAAGGAACCCAACGGTCGGATTTTCATTAATCGGGAAAACAGTCGTTGTTCAATAAGGATTAATACTCTCAATTTTCTAACTCTCATAAAAATCAAAACCAATTATACCACTACGTAGAACTCAATGAGTAAATGAACTTTCATACATAGGCCGAAGGCCAAAAGTGATATGAAATTACCCAAAAAATGTGAAAAACAGTCAGAAAATTTGAAACTTCTCGGGTTAAAACTGTAAAAATGAGCAACTATTTCAAAAAACCGAAACTACTGGATTGTTGGGTTCGGCGAGATAACACAAAGATACCAACCTTGTTACCTGAGGTGGCAAAAAATGCCAGAAACTGTGGGTGGTGGCGAGCGGCGGCGAGTGCGTGCCGCGGGTCTGAGTACTTTGATTTCTTTTAAGTGTGACTCTTCATTCCATGTATAAATGGAATTGATATGTATAATAGGCTGTGCAAGTAACTTCATGTTCTTCTTGGTTTGTGACACTTGCCACAGATCAAGTAGTCCAAATATGAAATAATAGGGGAATGTTCCAAAATCCCTCATTTGCTAAAAAACAATCCCAAAATCCCTCCCTTTTTTTTGCAACCAAAACAAGAAATTAAAAAGGGGTATTAGCATTTTTGACCCAATCTATATATATCCTCCAATAATTAATTTGTAATTTCTCATCTCTCTCTCTCTTTCTCTCCTATCTTCTCTTTGATTTCTCTCTTCTTTTTTTCTACAAAGAAGGAAGACATGTGATGAAGTTGATGAAGATCTGATGAAGATGATGGGGAAGGTTGCGTCTTCTTCCTTTGTCTCTGCATTTTTTTCTTTTTCTTCATCTTCATGGGTTTCTAAGTTTCTGGTTATGTAACTAAGTGGTAGCTAACTTGTATATAAGTGGGAATTAATCGGTAACTAACCAGAAACTCAGAAACCCATGAAGATGAAGATGAACATGAAAATCTCCAGATGAAGAAGATGAAAATCTCCATATGTAGATAAAGGGGGAGGTTGCGTCCTCTTCGACTTTTTCCTCTGCCTCTACGTTTTCTTTTTTCTCTTCATCTTCATCTTCATCTTCATCTTCATGGGTTTCTGGCTAGTTACCGATTAATTTCCACTTATATACCAGTTAGCTACCACTTAGTTACATAACCAGAAACTCAGAAATCCATGAACATGAAGATGAAGATGAAGAGAAAAAAGAAAACATAGAGGCAAAGGAAGAAGGCACAACCTCCCCCATCATCTTCATCTGGAGATCTTCATATTCTTCTTCATTTGGAGATATTCATCTTCATCTTTATCTTCATCTTCATGGGTTTCTGGGTTTTTAGTTTTCTGGTTAGTTACCGATTAGTTCCCACTTATATACTAGTTTGCTACCACTTAGTTACATAACCAGAAACCCAGAAACCCATGAACATGAAGATGAAGATGAAGATGAAGAGAAAAAAGAAAACGCAGAGGCAAAGGAAGAAGACGCAACCTTCCCCATCATCTTCATATGGATATCTTCATCTTCTTCTTCATTTGGAGATCTTCATCTTCATGGGTTTCTGGTTAGTTACCGATTAGTTCCCACTTATATACCAATTAACCACCATTTAGTTACGTAACCAGAAATTTAGAAACCCAGAAACTCATGAACATGAACATGAAAAGAAAAAGAAAACGCAGAGGCAAAGGAAGAAGACGCAACCTTCCCCATCATCTTCATCTGGACTTCTTCATCTTCATCTTCATAAGATCTTCATCATCTTCATCACATGTCTTCCTGCTTTGTAGAAAAAAAGAAGAGAGAATATAGAGAGAAGAAAGGAGAGGAGAGAGAGAGAGAGAGAGAAATGAGAAATTGTAAATTAGTCCTTGGAGGGTATATATATGTTGGCCAAAAACTGCAAATACCCCTTTTTAATTTCTTGTTTTGGTTAAAAAAAAAAGAAGGGATTTTGGGATTGTTTTTGGGCAAATGAGGGATTTTGGACAATTCCCCTAAATAATGGCTATATTGTAAAAGATCAAAATGCCCCTCTAACTTCATACCTTCGTAACTTCTTCGTTTCAACTCGGAACTGCACGTCTTTTGAGCCCACACGGTCGTATAGGCGAGCTCTATTTAATGGTACCAAACTTGAAATTTAAATCTCAACTTAATAAACTTGTCCTGGGAAACACCAAGACTTCTCTAGTAACGGTAATTTAGTCAATCTATTTCTAAAACTAACTTTTAAATTTGAATTATGGTTCAAAATGTTACAATTTACGGTCTCATCATTGATGTCGTCATTAGTACTGGCATCAACCCCAAGGCCAAATCCTATTACCTTTCCGATAGCTATACCCATTGTTGATGCCAAAAATGGACCAACTTAGAATTGCCTCGCTGAGCTCTCTCCTCGGAGGTAGGAAGACCTGCAGGGGAAAGGTAAGAGCAAAGGGATACCAGTGGGGTGCCGGCCTAGCAGCCTCCGATGCTTAAGTTAGTTAAGTGTGGAGGGATTTAGGCAGTGTAAGGGCAAATATGTCATTACCTTTTTGAGGGGAGGTGCCCTTATATTTATAGTGGCATGAAGTGCTGTTGGTGGGATATTTCGATGTGGGATAAAAGTCCCTGTCTCTGGAGCTGACGTGTGTCCTGGTGGTCCCGATCTTCGTGGCCGTGTTGATACGGTCAGCGGAAGGGTAGGCCGATCAGATCTGGTCGGCCTAGAAGATTTTGTCTTTTGCCTAAGGTTGGTGGGGTGAACTTGGTGTTTTCTGGATTTGCATTGTTGTAAGGACCCATCCCGAATTTCCCCTCGAAACCCGGGAAGAACCCTTATCCCGTCTGACAGCTCTTTTACCTCAAACATTAAATACCAGGAATACTCTTTATCCTTACAAAAATAATATTTAGTAAACCTTACAGGGTTCCCGACAGAACCTCTATACTTACTGACCACTCCTACCTGTCAGACGTAGGATAGCATACAGGTCAAAGCCAAGACCTCGGAATAGTGGTGGTCCAATAGGAATACCCTCTGACACCAAATGTCAGTAGGTCAGACACTGCTGACACCTCTACTGGAATATCACAAGACAACTGACTAGTCAGATATTTGTGAACCAACAATAATTCGTCACTCTAGGTCACCGCCCACACCAACCCACTGACCCGGATGACGAAGTATTTCCATAGGCTGATTTATCACATGACAATCGTCGTCAAACCATATTAGAGCTGGAAATATCCTCATCTATCATATTACATCAGTCGGCATATCCCTAGCCACCAGGGTATCCCTTGGGGTGTGCTAGTCCTATATCACAATTCTCTGTACTATGCATAAATAACCTCGCAACTCGGCGGAGCCAAAACTCCTCGATGCCAGAGTCGGAGCACTCAACGAACCAACGGAGTAAAACTCTCGATGCTATTCGAAGAATAGTAACCAATTATATTGAAGGTTCACCGAGTTCACCGCCAATAGCGGATCCTGGCCCAGATCCTAGCCTACCTCAATCAATGTTTATCTCGGAGGTTCACCGAGTTCACCGCCAATAGCGGATCCTGGCCCAGATCCCAGCCTCCCTCAATCAATGTTTATCTCGGAGGTTTACCAGGTTCACCGCCAATAGCGGATCCTGGCCCAGATCCTAGCCTCCCTCAATCAATGTTTATCTCGGAGGTTCACCGGGTTCACCGCCAATAGCGGATCCTGGCCCGGATCCTAGCCTCCCTCAATCAATGTTTATCTCGGAGGTTCACCGGGTTCACCGCCAATAGCGGATCCTGGCCCAGATCCTAGCCTCCTTCAATCAATGTTTATCTCGGAGGTTCACCGGGTTCACCGCCAATAGCGGATCCTGGCCCGGATCCTGGCCCCCCTCAAATCGGTATTGTTTATTTTGGAGGTTCACCGGGTTCACCGTCTCAGCGGATCCTAGCCCCGGATCCTGGCCTCCTCAAATCGGTATTGGATCAAAAATCAAGTATTTTATAATCACAAATACGGTATCAACTTCAAATCATGGACTCAAATAATTACCGCGTCAAAACAATATCAAAATCGAATCCAACAACCATGCCATTTCTCACAACACACTTTCACTGAAATATTGGAAAAACAAATGTCCAGCAATCAATTATAAATTCAAGGAAATCATTGCACCCATACATAATAGTATTTAAATCAAAGATACATTTATGCATGCATTATAGTTTATAAACCAAAAGTCCGCTTACAACATCAGCCAACCCAAAATTCATGGACGCTCTAGCCCAAGGAACACCTTCACAAAAATAACCCAACTACCTTCACTTTCCGAGTTCAAAATCCGCTTCAAGGTCAAACATTACCGCTGGAATTGCCCAAAACGACCTCTAAACGACGTCCGATCAACCTGAAACCTGTACCAACAGATTCGTAATGTCAAAAACTAGTTACCACGCGCCGTCGTGACCTCAGACTCGGCCCCACGCGCCGCCACGCGCCGTCGGATGGTCGGCACACGCGCCCACGTGCCCTCACACGCCGGTCACGCGCCTGCTACAGGGTTCACGCGCCTGGACCGATCTAACCCGGCCCGACTCAACCTGACCCGGTTCAACTCAACCCGATCGGTTCACTCGATCCGATCGGTTCACTCAACCCGACCTGTTACCGGTGACTCGTCGGAGAAGACGACCGGACAGCCGTCGCCGTCGCCGGAGGATGGCCGGAGAAGATGACCGGACCGCCACCTCCGCCGCCGTCTGGTTCGCCGGAAATTGCCATTTCCGGTCTATTTTCAAGGTTTTCTAACTTCTTCATTTCTTAACCATTTTTCAGGATCCACACATGTAAATTCATCTACTTTTCACCAGGAATCCAAATATGAGGTCAAAGTTCCGAGATCGTATCTGGTTTGGCCAGAAAATGGCCGAGAAGATTTGGTTCCCTCCCTCCTCTGTCCGTCGCCTACGGCAGTGCTCCCGCTCCAATAACTACCCCAAAATGCTCGTGGGGTCCCGGGGAAGATTCTCCCGACCTTGGTTTCGGTCGAATCGGATCGAAATCCCTCCGATGAAAATGGGGTCTTTGGTGTTCGCACGGGGAGGATTCGGGTAGGAGAGAGACGGACCAATCTACCGAGGAGAGAGAAAAATATCTCCTATATAGGTCCAACTTTTCCAAAATTACCAAACTGCCCCTGAAGCTTCTAGACCCGTAACGAACTCACCGGGTCTCCGTTTTCCGCATGCCGCCTGTCTACGAACTCGTGAGTTTGAGACCTACGTAACGACCCAAGAAAACTTCCCCAAAGTACTGCCAGTCAAAAAGTGACTCCCGAACCGGTCTAAAATCGAGGGTAAAATCGTCCAATTCTCAAAATAATTTAATTTCTGGTCCGGGTCGTTACAATTGTTGTGCTTTTTTTTTAGCCGAGGGCAAGTATGGTTTTGGAGGGCTTTGGTAGGCCTTTACCAGGTTGATCAAATTTGGTACATAGAGGAGTCCCCCTAGTCGTTGACTGAGGTGGATTTCCTCGGTTGAGGGCTTGTTCTTCTTTTGTCAACCTGTGGGGATTCGTCCCATACTAGTCCCCAGTCCCCCAAGCCCTTGGCCGAGGTGATGTGCCGTAAGCTAATCATTCAACAAGGATGTGACATTTTTTTTTTTTGGGGCGACGGTTTCTTGGTCGGCCTGCTTGGGTGGAATCTCGCACGATCACGTGGCTGATCGGCTTGAAGGGTGTCCTTGGCCGATCGAGTGTGATTCCGAGGTTGATTGTATGTCACCTTGGTCGGCCCGTTTGCGCGGAACCTCGAATAATCACGTGGCTGATCGCCTTGGAGAGTGTCCTTGGCCGATCGAGTGTCATTCCAAGGGTGATTGTATGTCTCCTTGGTCGGCCCGCTTAAGCGGAACCTCGCACGATCACGTGGCCGATCGGCTAGGAGGGTGTCCTTGGTTGATCGAGTGCCACTCCAAGGGTGATTGTATGTCACCTTGGTCGCCCCGCATGAGCGAAACCTCGCATGATCACGTGGCCGATCGGCTTGGAGGGTGTCCTTGGCCGATCGAGTGCCACTCCAAGGGTGATTGTATGTCACCTTGGTCGTCGGCCCGCTTGCGCGGAACTTCACATGATCACGTGGCCGATCAGCTTGGAGGGTGTCTGTTGGTGGAATTAAAGAGCAAGAAATATGCAATTTGATTCTAACAGTTATAAAATCCTTGCAAGAGCACAAATCGATAAGAATAGTATAGTAGCACAGCAAGAGTCGATCCCTCGAGGACTTGTATCAACGTTATGACCACTTTAGTTCAGATTTATTAACTTAGTGAAAACACACACACACACACACACACACACACGCAGGACGAGGTTTATGATGTGAGAACTGAAATTTAAAGACAAGTAAAATAAAATGAAGAAAATAACAATGCAAGAATTAACGGTTGATTGATTATTAACTAAGGCAAATTAAGGCTTACTATCCACTCTAACCAATTATAGTTACTAATCAGATTTCCTTGACCTAATTACTATGCATTTTCTGAATTAGGTGCCCGTGCCGAGGACCTGGCGTTAGTTCACTAGACACATCTTATTCCCTCTTACTTAGCATGTTCTAAACAGGGCATATGCCTAGAACGTCTATCACCTACCTTTTAAGATGATGCATGAAGTTCAAAGAGAATTTAATGACACCACATTAGCCTAGCAAAGTGACATGCAATCCTAGGTCATTATGAGTTAACATTACAAGTAAGAAAACTTTCGATGCTCCAAATCACAAGATGATATGACGGTCACTCAAGCAATTACATCAATAATTATATGCAAACAAGGTAGCTAATCTTAGAGGCATAAATTAAGGTCATTAAGCACAGTAATCCAACTTATTCAGCATGCATAGCAATCATAATCAAGAGCCAGAAATCCAATCAACAAGCTAACATGGCTAGGGCTTCAAGCAACCCTAATCCTAACGACTACTCACACATAACTGAATTGAAACAAATATAATTGAATTCATAGGTAAATTGCAATAATGAAAATAAGGGTACAAAAGATATTGTGAAGAACAGGTGCAGCAGAAGACACGGCAGAGCCTTCTTCTCCAAGCTCCACGTCCAACACACTCAACTTCGGGAAGAACAAAGCTTTTGCGTAAAACTCTAAAAAATCAATTACTATTTGCAGCTCAGGTCTCTGTTTTTTTCCACAAAGCCAAAAACGGAACTTTCTCTGATTCTCCCTCTCCTCCCCTTAAAACACTGAACAAAGGCTCCTTTTATAGACAAAGGGAAAACCTTGTTCTATAAGGATTGGTAATACCTTGTACTATAAGGATTGGTAATACCTTGTTCTATAAGGATTGGGAAAGTTATTGTACTTTTAAATTAATTACAAAGTCCTTAAAATCTATTAGAACCAATCAGAGCAAGGCTGGGAGTGTGAATGCAAGCTGGCAAGTGGGAACGCAAGCTGGCCAAATTGGATTTTGGACTGTCTTCGTAATCTGGATCTGGGACTGCGCTTTGGAAACACATCATGTGTATAGTAGAAGCGCATTTTCATTCAGGCTTGGTGCAAATGTTGTCAGGCTTAGCTCAGAGGGAGAACCTCTGATCCACCGCTGGCGGAACAGGGACCCCGGGCTTAGGCGCACATCTGGGCTTGGATGGGAGTTCTTGGGACATGTCCTCAATCTGCATTGGCGCGACCTTGGCACTTCTAGGACCTGACCATGGCGTGATGAAACACAGGTTTGAGACCCGGAGGGCCCTATATTGAAATTAGGACATCTCCTTCATCTGGACTCCGATTTGAGTAATTCTTTTTGCGTTCTTTCCAGATTTTACCTATCTTTCTAACTCTACACAAGTTCCACAAGATTGATCATTTTCTACTATTGATGGCACGAAATCATTCAAAAGACATGTAAGAGAGGCATATAAAGACATCAAAATAATGCATAAATAACGACTGATCAAATACCCCCAAACCTATCTTTTGCTAGTCCTTGAGCAACACAAACTTTAACAAAATAAAAAGACTCGATCTTAGTTAAGATAGAACATTTAAACCCCTAGGTTCACCTAGTAGGAGGAGTTTTGTCTCCTGAGGGTTATAGCAGCATGATACCCACAAACGTTTTACTTAGACAAATAAGATGCTAGAGATAGTACTTTTAACAAGCTAATAAGAATCAAAGTAAGTAGACATGCTTTTCAGAACTAAAAGGAATGCCAAAGCCTTGAGTGTCATGTGAAGGTGTACGTGTATAAATACCAAAATTTCGAAGTGATCATGTTTGAAAACAACTTCATCTAAGTGGCCTAGAAAGATTTCACCTCGACTCTAATCCTCACTAGGAAATTCTCAATTCGCACAAGAATCCTAGGCTTTCACTCTTTTCAAGCATATGTGATGAGTTTATGTTACGAAATTCAAATTTAATCACATATGAGTAACAATGAAGAATAGAAATTTATGGAAATAAAGATCTCATGAAAGGAATTGAACTTTAAGAACATAAATACGTACCTTAATCCTCAGCATGATGGTCTATAAGATCAGTTAGGTCTTCCTTTTTAGGTTGTAATGGGGCTAAGCTTTGGGGTTTAGCAAGGAAGGGTGGGATTCAAAGAACCTGAGCTGTGCCAAGGCATGAGAAGTCATGACTTGAACTTGGAATTTCTGAACTGAATCCTTTCTTAAGGCCCACGGCATTGTGCTTTCTTGATGGCTTATTTTGAGGCTCTTGTGGCTTATTTTGCGGCTCTTGGCTCAATTCACTTTATTTTTCACTTTTGCTCAATGTTTCTTTCTTTCTTTTGATTTGAACGTTTTTTTTCTATTCTTTCTTTTGAATTGAATTGAACCAAGATCATGCAATGATTTCCTCAAATTTTCGTGTAGCTTGCAACTTGTAAAGCTTTTCTTTACTTTTGAACTTTGAATTGACGCCAATGTCCTTTGAATTGGGCAGCATCTTCTTTCACCTCTCATTCTCACCATGAATCTCATTTACGGCAACCTTAGCACAAACTGAGGTTATATGGTATGGCTGTGATGAATGGCTAAGTATTTCGGTTAGGTTATACTTTGGGTGATGAAAGAAAAGGCTGAGTGTTTGGCTTCAAAATTGGCTTAGGGAGCATGAAATAGGGTAGGATAAAGCCTTTAGAGGTTAAAGCATACATAGCCTACATCACTTCTTATGGCAAACCACACATTAAATCAAGAGTATCTAAATGATGTTAGTTCTTTAAAATTCAATGCAAATATGAGGTAATGAGATCGACAATTAAGAACAAAAGTGATGAGTGTTTAAGAGTAGAAACAAGTATATCCCTCAGAAAGAATGGCAATTAGGCTCAAAGATCTCACAGGGAAGTCTCCACTAATTTTCTAAGTTTCACTCAAATTCAGTTATTTCATTCACTTAATCACTTAAAACATGGCATTGTGAAGTGCAAATTATGAACTACTTGACCATGGCATGACTCTTTGTAAAGCAAAGATAGTTAACTTAGCATATACATTCCTATTAACAAGTTATCATACTAATCACAAGCAGAAATTTAAATGTCCTGGCCGTGTATCACCCCTAAACCTACTTGTTTCTATATGCAAAATTGTAAATCCACACCCCCAAACCTAAACTGAACATTGTCCTCAATGTGATAAGCAGTAAGCATGACAACAGTAGAAAGGTTTGAGAGATATAACGGGCAGAAACAAAAAAGGAAGTGAGAAATACAAACCAGGGCTAGGTTGCCTCCTAGGAGCTCTTTATTTAACGTCTGGGCAAGACGGGGTTGGCATGCTAGGAGCTGGGCGCATGCGGAGTTGCAGGGTTGACTGCACTTGGATTAGAGAGGTCCTTGAAGTAGTGTTTGAGGCGATGGCCATTTACCTTGAACGGATCCTTCCGTTCCGGGTGCTGGATTTCAACTGCACCATGAGGAAAAACGTTAGTAATAATAACTGGTCTAGTCCAACTTGAACGCAACTTACCTGGCATTAGTCTGAGCCGGGAGTCAAAGAGGAGGGCTTCCAGTCCGATGTGAAAGTCCTTGGGCTGAATGCGCTTGTCTTGGAAAGCTTTGGTCTTTTCCTTGTAGATACGAGCACTGTCGAAGGCCTCGTTTCACAACTCCTCTAATTCACTTAGCTGAATCTTCATATGTATTCCAGCATCATCGATGTTCATGTTCATCTGCTTAATAGCCCAGAATGCTTTATGCTCCAATTCCAGTAGTAGGTGGAAGCCATTTCCAAAAACAAGCCGGAAGGGAGACATGCCAATCGGGGTCTTGTATGCGGTCCGATAGGCCCACAGCGCATCATTCAATTTACTGGACCAATCTTTACGGTTAGGATTTACCGTTTTTTCCAATATGGCCTTTACTTCCCGATTGGACACTTCCGCTTGGCCACTCGTTGGAGGGTGATACGGTGTTGAGACCTTGTGGGTGATGCCATACTTCTTCATTAGGGCTGCAAACGAATGATTGCAGAAATGTGCCCCCCCATCACTGATGATTGCCCTAGGTGCGCCGAATCTGGCTAAGATGTGACTCTGCAAAAAGCGCACCACTATTTTGGCGTCGTTAGTTTTGGTGGGAATTACTTCCACCCATTTGGAGACATAATCAACTGCAAGCAGAATATAAAGATTGCCAAAGGAATTTGGAAAAGGCACCCATAAAATCAATGCCCCATACGTCGAAGATTTCGACCACAAGAATAGGGTGTAATGGCATTTGATTTCGAGGGCCGATGTTACCTAGGCGTTGGCAGCGGTCATAGGTGAGTACAAATTTGTGTGCATCCTTGAAAAGTGTGGGCCAGTAGAGTCCACTTTGTAGTACCTTGAGGGCTGTCTTCTTAGCTCCAAAATGGCCCCCACATGCCAAGCTATGGCAAAAGGTCAAGACGGATTCCATCTCGTCTTCGGGGATGCAGTGTAACGACCCGGACCAGAAATTAAATTATTTTTGAGAATTGGACAATTTTACCCTCAGTTTTGGATGGGTTTGGGAGTCACTTTTTGACTGGTAATACTTTTGGGAATTTTTCTTGGGTTGTTGCGTAGGTCTCGAACTCACGAGTTCGTAGATAGGCGGCACGCGGAAAACGGAGACCCGATGAGTTCGTTACGGGTCTAGAAGCTTCAGGGGCAATTTGGTAATTTTGGAAAAGTTGGAATTATATAGATGATATTTTTCTCTCTCCTCGAGAGATTGGCTCGTGCAATCTCACTCCACCCGAAGACACCCCCGTGTGAACATCGAAGACCCATTTTCATCGGATGGGTTTCGATCCGATTCGAACAAAACCAAGGCCGGGAGGATCTTCCCCGCGACTCCACGAGTCTTTTGGTGTAATTATCGGAGTGGGAGCACCTCCGTGGGCGACAGACGGAGGAGGGAGGTGAACCAAACCTTCTCGGCCATTTTTCGGCCAAACCAGGTACGATCTCGGAACTTTGACCTCATATTTGGATTCCTGGTGAAAAGTAGATGAATTTACATGTGTAGATCGTGAAAAACGGTTAAGAAATGAAGAAATTAGAAAACCTTGAAGTTCGGCCGGAAATGGGGGATTCCGGAGAACCAGACGGCGGCGGAGGTGGCGGTCAGGTCATCTTCTCCGGCCAGCCTCCGGCGACGGCGAGGCCGTCCGGTCGTCTTCTCCGGCGAGTCGCCGGTAACCGGTCGAGTCGAGTGAACCGGTCGAGTCGAGTGAACCGGTCGAGTCGAGTGAACCGATCGAGTTGGACCGGTCCAGGAACGTGAACACTGTAGCAGGCGCGTGACCGGCGCGTGGCAGCGCGTGGGCGCGTGTTCTGACTTTCCGGTGGCGCGTGGCGGCGCGTGGGACTGTTCCCGAAGTCACGGCTGCGCGTGACTGAGGTTTTGGGAAGTTCCGGATCAGATTTTGTTGGTTTCGAGGCCATAGGAGTTCATTTAGAGCTCGGTTGGGCAATCCCAGCGGTAAGGATTGACCGTGGAGAGGGTTTTGAGTTTGGAAAGTCAAGGTAGTTGGGTCATTATGGTATAGATGTTCTGAGGCTAGAGCGTACATGAATTTTGGGTTAAATGGTGATGGTAAGAGGACTTTGATTTATAAATTGTAATGTATGTATAAATATCTTCGATTTCATCACTGTTGTGTATGGTTGTATTTATAAATTGTGATGCATGTATTAATATCCTCGATTTAATTACTGTTGTGTATGGTGGTAATTATAAATTATAACGCATGTATTAATATCCTCGATTCAAAAATGTTGTGTATGGGTGCAATGATGGCTGGATAATTGTTGTTCCAATATTTCAGTGGAAGTGCGTTGCGAGAAACGATATGATTGTTGGATTCGGTTTTGATAGTGTTTGGACGTGGTAATTATTTGGGTACATAATTTTGAGTTGAAACCGTATTTGTGATAAATGATAAACAAAATATATACTTGATTTTGGATACAAAACTGATTTGAAGGGGCCTAGGAGCCGGGCCTTGGTTCCGTGTTGGCGGACTCCCGGTGAACCCCACTATAAACAAAAATGATTTGAAGGGGCCTAGGAGCCGGGCCTTGGTTCCGTGTTGGCGGACTCCCGGTGAACCCCTAATATAAACAAAATCGATTTGATGGGGCCTAGAAGCCGGGCCTTGGTTCCGTGTTGGCGGACTCCCGGTGAACCCCAATATAAAAGGTGATTTTGCAGAAATTGTGGTCGAGTCCAAGTAGTACATATTCTAGAACACCCCAAGGGATACCCTGGTGGCTAGGAATATGATAGCAGAGATATATGCCGATTGATATGTTATGATAGTCGAGATATATGCCGACCAATATGATATGATACATATTCTAGTACACCCCAAGGGATACCCTGGTGGCTAGGAATATGATAGCAGAGATATATGCCGAATGATATGTTATGATAGTCGAGATATATGCCGACCGATATGATATGATACAATATGATAGCCGAGGATATTTTCGGCTCTAATATGAACCAGACGATAATTGTTATGGGCCTAATCAACATATGAAAATACGTCGTCATCCGGGTCAGTGGGTTGGTGTGGGCGGTGACCCAGATGGACGAATTATTATTGGTTCACTAGTGTCTGACTAGTTTGTTGTCTTGTGATTTTCTAGTAGAGATGTCAGCAATGTCTGACTACTGACGTTTGGTATCAGAGAGTCTTTCTATTGAACCACCACTATTCCGAGGTTTTGGTTTTGACCGGTATTTTATCCTGCGTCTGACAGTAGGAGTGATCAGTAAGTACAGAGATTTCTGTTGGGAACCATGTAAAGTTTAATAAAGATTATTTAAGAATAAAGGGTATTTCTGGTAATTAAATGTTGTGGTAAAAGTACTGTCAGACGGGATAAGGGTTCTTTCCGGGTTTCGAGGAAATTCGGGAAGGGTCCTTACATGCAGTGCCGAATGATTTGGTTTGGACAATGCTTCCATTGGTACGGCTCATCCCATATGAAGTACTTAGCTTGTTTAGCCAGCTTGTCCTTTTGGTACCTGTTTAAAGATGAAGGAATTTGTTTAGTGACAAGGTAATTAATGAGATCGGCGTACCATGGATCAATAGCTTGGAGTGCGAAGAGCTGTTTGTCAGGAAAGGTCTCGAGGAGGGGCAACTGATCAGCCTCTTTATTGGAGCTGTGAAGGAATCGGCTCATATGGTCAGCGACCACATTTTCGCTGCCCTTCTTGTCTCTGATTTCAAGGTCGAATTCCTGGAGCAGTAGCATCCAACGTAGCAACCTTGGCTTGGCGTCCTTTTTAGTGAGCAAATACTTCAAGGCAGCATGATCCGTGTATACTATGACCTTGGTTTGAATTAGATATGAGCGGAACTTCTCAAGGGCAAAGATAACAGCAAGGAGCTCCTTCTCGGTGGTGGAGTAGTTCAGCTGGGCATCATTCAGGGTTCGACTTGCGTAGTAAATGACATGAGGGAGCTTGTCGACACGTTGTCCCAAAACAACTCCTATGGCGAAGTCCGAGGCATCACACATTAGTTCGAATGGTAAGTCCCAATTCGGTGGCATGATGATGGGTGATGCCGTGAGCTTTGCCTTGAGTGTGTTGAATGCCTCACGGCATCCCTTAGTGAACTCAATTGTGGCCTCCTTGGCTAGAAGATCACAGAAAGTTCTTGTGATTTTCAAGAAATCTTTTATGAATCTGCGTTAAAAGCTAGCATGCCCTAACGTCCTGGACTGGGCTCACCCACTTGGAGTCACTAATTGGATAGATGATTCCAACGTCCAGAAGCTTTAGCACTTCTTTCTTCACGACCTCCTTCATAGGTGGATGCAATCACCTCTGCGCCTCCCGTGATGGTTTGGAGTCTTCCTCCAGCAGTATCCGATGCATGCATTTTGTGGGACTTATGCCTTTGATGTCAGCTATTGGCCATCCAATTGCTGTTTGATTGACCTTAAAGACGTGAACCAATACCGCTTCCTCTTTCGTACTTAGGGTAGACGCAATGATGACTGGAAGGGTTTGATTGTCGCCCAAATATGCATACTTTAAGTGCTCGGGCAAGGGTTTCAGCTCGAGTTCAGGAGCCTTTATGATGGACGGCAGGGTTTTCTGACTTGTGAGTGGTAATGCTTCGAAGGGAGGCCTGTGGAATGGGAGGGCTAGCATGATGTCAAGGGCTCGTACCTCTTCGATCACGCTATCTGCAAGTGAATCCACAGTGTGTGGGTTACTAGTAACGGCCTTCTCAAGGTCATCCGTCATGCAAGACTGAGCAATTGTCTCCCGTAGCAGTAAGTCCATTGTGTTTAACGGAACAATAGGCTTGGCAGGGTACTGGATGGTGTCATGGATGGAGAATGTCTGAAGCTGGTCCAGGACCTTGATGGAGACCTGGCCCTTTCTGACGTCGATGAGGCACTCGGCTGTGGCTGGTAAGGGTCTTCCGAAGATGAGGGGAGGTTCCTCACTTTTATCAATTCTGTCCGTTCTTAGTACGTAGAAGTCTGCAGGGATGCATGTATCTCCGATTTGTACCAGAACGTCCTCAAGAACCCCCATTAGGTTGGTTGCAGAAGCGTTAGCTAATCTGACACATAGGTGCGTGGGTTTGAGTGCGCCTAGGTTGAGTGACCTGTAAATGTGGAATGGCATGATGTTCACTGATGCTCCCGTGTCGCAAAGGCAATGTTCGAATCTTGTTGACTGAATGACACATGGAAGGGATGGAGGCCCAAGATCATTGGCCTTAAGGGGCATGCGCAAAAGGGCAGCCGAGCAGGCCTTAGGGATGTCAATGGTGTCCATGGAGCTAAGACCACGCTTTCCTGCAACTAAGTCCTTGATTAGCTTCGCAAAGATAGGCATGTGCTTGACTATTTTATGGAAAGGCAGTGTGATCTGAAGCTTCTGCAACATGCTGATGATCTCTTCCTCAAAGTCCTCCCTTTGCTTATTCCTGTTTTGGAACCTGCGAGGAAATGGATAATCAACATTATTAGCTAACTCAAAAGTGACTTTTTTAGAATTGGAATTCTGAGGTTTAGAGTTAGAAGTATTCGAGTGCTGCGACTTGGGCTTAGGAGCAGGTTACATGCCAGCCGTGGTCGAAGTAGGCGCAGTGTCAGGTCCTCCTTGTGGTAGGGCACTTGGTGACTCGTTGGACCGGTTTTAGGCCAGAGGTGTTGGTTGTGGCATGTTTTACAGTGCGCCCTGGTCGGCCATCCTTGGCAGAGTAGGTTGAGGCTCGGTTTCAGGTCCTCCGAAGGTCGCATATGTGGGATCTTGAAGTGGTGTTTCCCTTTGCGGCGTGATGGTATTAGCCGTAGGATTGTGAAATCCTTTCGGATTTACCAGGACTTGACTTGGTAGCTTGCCCTACTCTAGCTGATTTAGTTGGTTCGCCACTTGTCCCATTTGACGATCCAAGTTTGCAATTGCATTTTTCATGTCTCCCGTCTGACTCTAGCTATCTTGCATGAATTTTATGAATTGAGCATGCTGTTGAGTCAGGAAATGGAGGGAGTCCTTGACAGACTTGCTTTCGCCATTCTGGTTTGAGGAAGGACCGTGGGAGTTCCCCTGAGGGCCTGCGGCTTGCTGCTCAAATCCAGGGGGTGGCAAGGGATTTGCGGATGCTTGATTGTTGTTCCAACCGAAATTTGGATGATTTTTCCACCTCGGATTGTAAGTGTTGGAATATGGGTCATTCCGGGGTCAAGAATTGCTATTGAACCCTCCAGCAAAGTTGGCCTCTTCCACAACCGGGCAGTCCTGGGATGTGTGGCCCTGAATTGAACATACCTCGCAGATGTGAACTCCTTTGGCTTTCTCGCTACACAACTGTTTCACCATTGCCGTGAGCTGAGCAATGGCGTCATCTTTGTATTTGGAGGATGCATCACCCGTAGCTCTAGAGGAAGGCCCTGTAGCTGAACTGTTTTTCCCTTTGATAAATGTTCTCAAAGGAAGTCCTTGCTTCCTCGACTGTGCCTTCTAGAATCCCTTGGGATTGAGAGTCCACCATTGTCCGATCGCTAGTCTTCAAGCCTCCATAGAAGTATAGCATAGGACGATGGGCATCAATATGGTGGTGGGGGCACGCCCGTAGCATCTGATTGAACCGGTCCCAAAACTCGTAGAAAGACTCCTCCTTGTCTTGCCGTGGGTTCATGATCTTGGACTTTAACTCATTTGTCTTTTCCACAGGAAAGTACTGTGTTAAGAATTTGGACGTCAAGTCCCTCCAAGAGTGAATGGAAGCCGGCACCAGTGAATGAAACCATGTCTTGGCGTGATCCTTGAGACTGAAGTGAAAGAGCTGTAGGCGGATTTCAGATTCTGTCATACCATTGATGCGCAGTGTTGAACAAACCTCAACAAACTCCTTGATATGAAAGTGCGGGTCCTCGCCAGCAAGGCCGTGGAATGTGGGAGCTTGTGAATTGTCCCCGACTTCAATTCGAAGTTTGCCACTGTTGACTCGGGAAAAACAATTGGAAATTGATCCTCTGAGACATGGGGAATGACAAAATCCTTAAGGCGCCGTGGGGCTTGCGGTACTAGGCCACGTTCCAGGCCCTGCTCTTCTCTGTGGTCCGCCATCCTCCTTGGGCTTGGTGGCTAGGAGTCGTGGACTGAAGATGCTTGCGATGACGGTCCACTTGATGACCCGTGCACTGAACCTAATAAAAAGAAAAATGAAGTTACAAATCTAAACTTGAATGGCCACCGTTGAGGGACAAATCCCAGGCAACGGCGCCAAAAACTTGTTGGTGGAATTAAAGAGCAAGAAATATGCAATTCAATTCTAACAGTTATAAAATCTTTGCAAGTGCACAAATTGATAAGAATAGTATAGTAGCACAGCAAGAGTCGATCCCTCGAGTACTTGTATCAACGTTATGACCACTTTAGTTCAGATTTATTAACTTAGTGAAAACACACAGACACACACACACGCAGGACGGGGTTTATGATGTGAGAACTGAAATTTAAAGACAAGTAAAATAAAATGCAGAAAATAACAATGCAAGAATTAACGGTTGATTTATTATTAACTAAGGCGAATTAAGGCTTACTATCCACTCTAACCAATTATAGTTACTAATCAGATTTCCTTGACCTAATTACTATGCATTTTCTGAATTAGGTGCCCGTGCCTAGGACCTGGCGTTGGTTCACTAGACACATCTTATTCCCTCTTACTTAGCATGTTCTAAACAGGGCATATGCCTAGAACGTCTATCACCTACCTTTTAAGATGATGCATGAAGTTCAAAGAGAATTTAATGACACCACAGTAGCCTAGCAAAGTGACATGCAATCCTAGGTCGTTATGAGTTAAGATTACAAGTAAGAATACTTTCGATGCTCCAAATCACAAGATGATATGACGGTCACTCAAGCAATTACATCAATAATTATATGCAAACAAGGTAGCTAATCTTACAAGCATAAATTAAGGACATTAAGCACAGTAATCCAACTTATTCAGCATGCATAGCAAACATAATCAAGAGCCAGAAATCCAATCAACAAGCTAACATGGCTAGGGCTTCAAGTAGCCCTAATCCTAACGACTACTCACACATAATTGAAATTGAAACAAATATAATTGAATTCATAAGTAAATTGCAATAATGAAAATAAGGGTACAGAAGATATTGTGAAGAACAGGTGCAGCAGAAGACACGGCAGAGCCTTCTTCTCCAAGCTCCACGTCCAACACACTCAACTTCGGGAAGAACAAAGCTTTTGCGTAAAACTCTAAAAAATCAATTACTATTTGCAGCTCAGGTCTCTGTTTTTTTCCAGAAAACCAAAAACGGAACTTTCTCTGATTCTCCCTCTCCTCCCCTTAAAACACTGAACAAAGGCTCCCTTTTATAGACAAAGGGAAAACCTTGTTCTATAAGGATTGGTAATACCTTGTACTATAAGGATTGGTAATACCTTGTTCTATAGAGATTGAGAAAGTTATTGTACTTTTAATTAATTACAAAGTCCTTAAAATCTATTAGAACCAATCAGAGCCCGGCTGGGAGTGTGAATGCAAGCTGGTAAGTGGGAACGCAAGCTGGCCAAACTTGGATTTTGGACTGTCTTCGTAATCCGGATCTGGGACTGCACTTGAAACACATCATGTGTATAGTAGAAGTGCCTCTTCGTTTAGGCTTGGCGCAAATGTTGTCAGGCTTAGCTTAGAGGGAGAACCTCTGATCCACCGCTGGCGGAACAGGGACCCCGGGTTTAGGCGCACATCTGGGCTTGGATGGGAGTTCTTGGGACATGTCCTCGATCTGCCTTGGCGCGACCTTGGCACTTCTAGGACCTGACCTTTGCGTCATGAAACACAGGTTTGAGACCCAGAGGGCCCGATATTGAAATGAGGACATCTCCTTCATCTGGACTCCGATTTGAGTCATTCTTTTTTCGTTCTTTCCAGATTTTACCTATCTTTCTAACTCTACACAAGTCTCACAAGATTGATCATTTTCTACTATTGATGGCACGAAATCATTCAAAAGACATGTAAGAGAGGCATATAAAGACATCAAAATGATGCATAAATAACGACTGATTAGTGTCCTTGGCCAATCGAGTGCCACTCCAAGGGTGATTGTATGTCACCTTGGTCGGCCCACTTGCGCGGAACCTCGTACGATCACGTGGTCGATCGGCTTGGAGGGTGTCCTTGGTCGATCGACTGTCACTCCAATCTCCGACTGTAAAGCGTTGATGTGTGACAAGTGGCATGGTATGCTGTGCCACACGTTGTGTAATAAATGTCTTGGGTTTTGTGTTTGACCTTTCGCCTGGCCGAATGGGTCTTATAAGATGTTGAATTCTTCCCATACTAGTCACTTTTTGATTTCGAAAGAGTATTTCAAAAATTTTGAGGCAATTTTCGGTGATTCTTGACCCCTGTTTAGGCGATTCCCGGAGAGTGATTTTACGACGGTGTTCATGGTGGAAATTCAATAAACAAGGTATGATTGCTTTTCTTCATAGTTTTTTCGATTGAATATGTACTTTAGTATGAACTGGGGATGAACGCGATGCATCCTTTTTGTTTAGATCGTCTATATCTTTCCCTTCATAGAGTTTCTGTAGCTGTAGATGTGAAGTTCTCATGGTGATTCAAAAGGATCCGAGGATCGGTCATGTTATGCGTTTGATGGTGAATCAGAGGCTAGTTCGGCTAACTCTGATTCTCGATTAAACGCGTCTGAATCGACTTCTGGCTCCCCTCAGCCAAACCCAATGGTAGAGCCAGAGGTGGATCCAAACATGGCTGCACCGATCCTTGAGGTGTCTGAAGGACTGTCGGCCCAAGTGTTAGAAGATGAGCTTGAGAAAGCCTTCGAGTTCATTGATACCCTTTATGTTTCAGCCATTGACAGGGTCGAGACCTCTAACGCTTAGGTGTCATCAGTTGGTCAAAGAGAACTGTTCAAGTCATCGGTCGACAAATGTACGGTGGTGGTGTCAACCTCGATGTCGCTGGAAATGGCGTCGTCAACTAGGCCGATGGAAATCGATGTCGACAAGGCCATGGAGCTGGTGACAATTCCCAGCTCGGCCTATGAAGTGGATCGGCAGGTGAACACCCTGGATGAGGATGACCTTCTGGCTTACCGAAGGGTATTCCATATTCCAGACTCCGTGATGATGAGGTTGCTTGGGAAAAGGGAGAGGCCGAGCAATCCGCCGGTTGGCTGGGTGACTTTCCATCAGGACAATTTCAGTAATGGAGTGGTGTTGCCGCTTCATCCATTGCTGCAACGGATGGCCGTGGAAGTTGGAGTTGCTTTCGGCTAGCTAAATCCTAACTGCTGGGTCATGTTGACCGGGGTATACACCGCTTTCGGGTTGTGTGGGAAAGGAGAGCCGACCTGGGGTCACGTATGCCATTTGTACAAGTTTGTGAAAGACAAAACAGGATGGGTGTACGTGGAATCTAGGACGAAGTGGGAAAGCGGGCCGTTCATTGAAGATATGCCGACCTCTCAAAAGGCCTAGAAACACGAGTTCGTGTTTGTGTCGGGAAATTGGGAGGGTGCTGAGTTGCCTTTATTCGGCCGACCCATGCCAGTCGTGTATCATTCGAAAGGTGGTGGACATAGGATAATGTTGTGTCTTGCTTTTTGTGTATGCATATATGTAGCCGATCTGGACTAACCTTTTCCATTTGTGCAGAGGTGTTTAAACGATTGCGCAGAAGTATTCCAGAGGCTTGACCGAGCAGAGAGAAGTAGGGATTACTTGCGGTTGCCTGCTCATCTTCTTCAAGTTGGTTTAATCCCCATCATGCGTAAGTGTTCCTCGGTGATACCTTCCTCTAGTTTCATTTATTTATTGTGTGGCTGATATAATTGTGTGTTGTAGCCGACCTGGACTTCGTGGTAGTTGTGGCCGAGCAACTAATAAAGAGGATGGCAAAAATTGATGAGGCCATGAAGAAGGAGCTGAGACGAAGGCCAAGGCAAAGAAGGTCGGGGCGTCCATAGGCAAGGGAGATTACCGCAAACCGATCAAGACCCAGTCGACGGCTAAGGTGATGCTGCGGGTAGATGGTCCTGTGGCCGAGCAGGGCGACCAACAGGTCGCTGATCCGATGATAGGGGAAGCCTTGGCCCCGCTGTTTCCAAGTGCCTTGGGGTTGGGGTCTGTCCCGCTACCGGATGTGCCTGTGCCTTCGGCTAGTCGATCTCCCGTGCCTGTACATATTGACCTGGATGATGAGGCCGACGAGCGTCGTCGAATAATGGCGGAGGAGAGGAGGAGGAAGGGGAAGAAGAGGAAGGGTTGGCCGCAGATGCTGAAGATGTGCTTCAGTAGAAGAAGCAGGGGGAGATTGAAGTCCTGGAGGCTGTGCGCCAAACGGTCTGCCCCAACATTAGCTCTAATTTGGAGGGCCGGAAGGTGCCGAAGAAGATGAGGAAGCCGTATCTGGATGCTACCCTTCGGTCGTATTTTGAAGACCGATGGGGGGTCCGATATTGTGAGGACGTAATAGGTTGACGAGACGTGGCGACAGTTGACGACAGCCTTTCATCCTTCTTAGCTGGATTTCATGAACACCGTTGTTCGTGGGTCTCAATATGAGTTGGATGAGATCGCGGCGTTGAAGGCAAAAGACTTCGCTGACCGGTGCGATAAGACCATGTGGGCCGGTGCATATGTAAGTTGCTTTATCACCGATAGTTTGTGTTTGGTGTTATTTGTATTCGGCCTCCTGACGTTTGTGTGTTTGTGTTGCAGTTTCTTGGTGAGGTCTTTACCACCCTCTGGCATGCCAGCTAGGCGAAAGAGAAGGTGGCCGAAAAGCATCAAGCGTTAAAGGCGAAGATGGACACGGTGGCGGAGAAAGAGAAGATGGCCGAGAGGTCGATACATGCCAAGGTAGATGCTGAGCTCAAGGTGAAGGAGTTGGAGAGGCAGCTGGTCGTTCAACGTGAGGCTACCGAAGCAAAGATGGCCGAGCTGGAGGTCAGAGGGTAGCAAGCAGAGTCGGCCAATGTTATGCTAGCCGACCAGCTTGTATTTGCTAAGAAGGTGGGTGCCGAGGAGTACAAGGCCTCCCCGGCGTATCATCATGATCTACAACGATTCAGGGCCAAGCTAGATGATGGGCTGTTCAAGCGGATCCTTCTAGCTAACACCGGTGTTGCCATCCAATTTTCGTGGTTGAAGCATCCATCTCAACTAGAGGATTATGTCGATGAAGTGGGGAACGTGCTGTCGGAGGAGGAGGATGAGGAGGAAGTCGATGGGCAGGCCGAGGTTCTAGGAGATGGAGATGTCGCTGAAAATCAGGGGAATGCCCCGTAGTTTTTGTAAATCAGTTTGTTTGTAATTTTATTGGCCGAATGGCTTTGTATTGAACGAGCATTATTGGTTTACTTTAAGGATTTATGTTATTTTGTTTTTGCATCTGTGTTTGATTGTGGCTTTGTGAATGATAAGGTTTGTGTTAGCTCAGAATAGGCTGAACCCGATATGTTGAGTGATGTAAGGCCGTTTGAAATAAAGTTGATCGGTGGGTGGTCCAAAAGTGAAAGGCTGTGTTAAGAGAAGCCAATGACATTTAGAGATGGGGTTTTCTTTATAGTGAATTTAGGGTTGATTGCCTTTACAAACTAAAAGATTGTTGGAGATGAGTAGGAGGGATTGCCTCGTAAGTTCATTCATTGATTCACAGGGTGTGCCAGGAATGTTTACAAAACTTTTGGCCATGGGCCAACATGTTTGTGGCCGTGAGCCTGTGTTACATGTAGTAAACTTTTAGATGGTCCACATTCCATGAATGTGGGAGTGTCTTGCCATTCGAATCTCTGAGTTATAGGTCCCTTCTCTGCATATGCGGGAGATTGTATAAGGTCATTCCCAAGTAGGGACGAAAGTGCCGGCAGATCTCTCTCTGATGGCAAGGCTGACCTTCCGTAGGACTAGGTCACCTATCTTGAAGCTCTGGTGGCGGACCCTCAAATCGTAGTATCATGCAATTCATTGCTTGTATGCGATTTTCTTGAGGTTGGCCGCCTCTCTGCGTTCTTCCAGCAGGTCCATGCTAAGAGCCATTTGGTGACTGTTTTGCTTTGGGTTGTAGGAGATTACCCGATATGATGTTTCACAGATCGCTATGGGTAAGACTGCCTCGGTGCCGAAAGCCAAGGTGAAGGGAGTCTCGTTGGTGGCTGTCTTGAAGGAGGTTATGTGGGACCATAGTACGTCATTGATAATGTCGGACCATTTTCCCTTGTCCTCATCGAGTCTCTTCTTCACGTTGTATTTGATGCTTTTAATAATTGCTTCTACCTGTCCGTTAGACTGCGAGTGTGATGGTGAGGCAAAAAGGAGCTTGATCCCGTAGGTCGTATAGAAATCCCTGAATCGATTGAAGTCAAATTGCCTTCCATTATCAGTTATGATGGTGTGTGGGATCCGAAAATGACAGATGATGTATTGGTAGACGAACTGCTCGATCTGGGCTTCCGTAATGGTTGCTAGTGGTTTCACTTCGGCCCATTCTATGAAGTAGTCGATAGCTACGACTGCATAGTTGACCCTTCATTTTCCTTCGGGCATTTGGCCGATCAAATCTAGTCCCTGTTGGGAGAATAGCCATGGATTGAGCATAGAAGTTAGGGGCTCAGCTGGGAGGTGAGGGATTTGTGCATGTCGTTGGCATTTGTCGTATTTTTCTGTGAGTTCAATGGCATCGGAAAGCATGGTGGGCCAACAGTATCCCTGTCTGAAGGCCTTTTGCGCCAAGGTGAGCGCGCTAGAGTGATCTCCGCAGATGCCCTTGTGCATTTCTCTGAGGACGTAATCGCCCATGTCTGGGGTTAGGCACTTCAATAGTGGGTTAGTGAACCTGTGCTTGTATAGATGGTCATGCTGGATGGTGTACCGAGCTGATTGTCGCTTTATTTTCTTGGCCTCCAGCCTGTCGTCCGGGAGTGTTCCGTCATGGAGGTAGGCTTTGATGGGATCCATCCAGGTCAGACTGGTGTTACTGGTGTATATCGATTGTGGTCTCGTGCTGGGTACATGTTGAACTTCCATGAGTACCCTTCGTTGCTCCTTTTCATCCAGGGAGGATGCAAGTTGTGCTAGGGCGTCTGCATGGCCATTCTCTGATCTAGGGATTTTGTTCATTTCGTAGGCCGAGAAGCTTTGAAGGAGTTGTTTAGCTTGGGCCAAATATAGTGATATGGACACGTCCTTGGCTTCAAAGTCATTGTTTATGTGGCTGACTGCCAATTGCGAATCGCTATAGATTCTCACCTGGTTGGCCTCCAAGTCTTTGGCTAAGCGCGGGCCTGCTAGCAGTGCTTCGTATTCGGCCTCGTTGTTGGAAGCTTTGAAGCTGAAGCATAGGGCATATTTGAGCTTGACCAGGTCCGGGGAAGTGAGAACTAGTCCTGCCCCGGATCCGCTGTGGCAAGCGGATCCATCCACATACAATGTCCAGCATGGGCGCTGAAGGTCGATCGGGGGTGCCTTTGTGGATTCTTTGTTTTCATTGGTGCTAGGTGCTTGCGGAGGGGTTGCCTCCGGTGGTATGTATTATGTAGGTTTATACGAGTACTCGGCTATGAAGTCTGCCATAGCTTGTCCCTTCTCAGCTGTCCTGGCCATGTAGGATATGTCGAACTCGCTTAACTCAATTGCCCATTTGGTGAGACGGTCAGAGATGTCTGGCTTCTGCAAAACTTGTGGCAAAGGCCTGTTGGTGATGATCTTGGTCTCACGTGCCTGGAAGTACAGTAGGAGCCTCCGGGCTGTGACTACAAGAGCCAAGGCAAGTTTTTCTAGGTCGGGGTACCGTGTCTCGGCATCCTGAAATGCTTTGCTAACATAATATACGAGATGCTCCACCTCGTCCGGTCGTGTGATGAGAACAAAGCTAACAGCCGAGACCGATACAGATAAGTAGACAAAGAGTGGGTCGCCGTTTTCGGGTCTAGCTAGCAATGGTGCTCTGCCCATGTAATGTTTTAGCTCGTCAAATGCCTTGGTGCACTCCTCCATCCAATCGATGTGTTTGCCTTTGCCTTTTCCTTTGAGGGCTTTGAAAAATGGGGCACATCTATCAGTGGCTTTGGAAATGAAGCGCGTTAGAGCTGCCACCCGTCCCGTTAGGCGTTGAATTTCTTTGCGATTTTGTGGAGCCTACATGTCAAAGATTGCCTTGATTTTTTCGGGATTCACCTCGATCCCCCTCTAGCTGATTATGTAGCCCAAGAATTTGCATGATCCCACCCCGAAGACGCATTTTGTGGGATTGAGGCGCATCTTGTACTTCTTGAGGACGTTGAACATTTTAGTCAGGTTTGGAATGTGCTAGTAGGCCGTTTTGCTCTTGACGAGCATGTCGTCAACTTAGACCTCCATCGTTTTGCCTATCTGATCGGTGAACATGAAGTTCACCAGTCTTTGGTATGTAGCTCCTGCATTCTTTAGACTGAAAGGCATAAGATTGTAGCAGTAGATACCCATGTTAGTTCTAAAACTCGTATGGATTTGATGACCTAGATTCATGAGTATTTGGTTGTAGCCGGAGTATGCATCCATAAAGCTGAGTAATTCGTGTCCCGCAGTGGCATCTACAAGCATGTCGATCTTAGGCAGTGGGAAGCTATCCTTGGGCCATGCCTTGTTGAGATTGGTGAAATCGATGTACATGCGCTAGGATCCGGATGGTTTCTTGACAAGTACCACATTGGCTACCCAAGCGGCATAGATGGCTTTCGGGATGAATTGGATGGTGCTCAACTTAGTGATTTCGGCTTGCATAGCCAACTGCCTTTCGGTGTCATGGCCACACTGCTTCTGGGTGTTGGTTGAAATGATGGATCAATGGCGAGCCGATGGCAGATCACATCGGTGGAGATGACGGGCATGTCCGCGTAAGACCATGCGAAGACCTCGGCATTTGCTTTTAAGAATTCAACGAGGGCTGCTCGTATGGAGGGCTTGAGTTTCGATCCTATCCAAACCATGCGATCTTTGTGTAGATCGGAAAGAGGTATTGCCTATGTTTCTTCCACAGGTTCTGCCTATGGCATACTTGCAAGGTCTCGTGGATCTTCCGGGGTGCTATTCTAGAATTCCTGTATGAGCTCAGGATGGATGGGGTCGTCGCCTAGGGCAATTTTGCCGACAGATAAGGTTTCTATGTGATCCGGCCGATCTTGCCTGCTTGTCTTGGTTAGGGCCGTGGCGTAGCATGTTTGCCAAGAGAGTGGATCTCCTCTTACCTGTCCTGTTCCCATGGGAGTTGGAAATTTCATTAAAAGTAGGTGGGTTGCCACGATAGCTTTCATCTGGTTGAGCAGTCCTCTTCCAATAATGGCATTGTAGGTCGTGGGGCAGTCGACCACTAGGAAGGTTGTGATAGCCGTAGCGATTGTTGGGGTGGTGCCCATTGATACCAGTAGGGAAATGATGCCCTTAGGTAAGACCGAGTCCCCGGAAAAGCTGAGGAGGGGTGTGACCTTGCGGTCGAGCACCTTCTCGTCGATGCATATCTATTTGAAAGCATCCCAGAATAGTATGTTGACTGAGCTCCCAGTATCAATGAGTATTCTCCCTTTCTCCTATTCCTCTGAGAATGTGATTGGTTGCCATCCATTTTTGGATATCTTGGTTGCGCGAAGGAAGCACTTCTTTCCACGATTGGAGGTGACGGAGGAGGATAGGGAGGGTCCACCGCTAATGGTATTCATTTGCGGATGCGCGATTTGTAAGGGGGGATCCTGTAGAAACTGATTGAGTCTGCCTTCGCGTACCATTTGCTCGATAATGTCCTTGAAAGCGATGCATTCTTCGATCGTGTGGCCATTGTACTTGTGGTACTGGCAGAAGGCCTCTTTGTTGTGGGTGGGGCGATAATTGGGGTTCCTTGGCTTGGCCTTGGGGATCATGTTTTCGACGTTTAGTAGAACATGGTCCAAGGATGTGTTCAAGATGGTGTATGTTTCAAACCGACTTCGTGGTCCCGAGTTGTCACCTACCAGGTTTCGTGCCTCCTGGTGACGGCCGTCACCCTGCTTGAATCCCCCGCTAACGTAATTCGATCGGTCCCGCTTGCCTTGATGATGTCCATCATACGTAGGCTTCCTTTTTCCTTGCTGTGATTGATGGGAGTCGTGACTATAGCCGCCGGGGGTGTAGCCGGCCCTCCCTTGGCTATTGTTCCCCAAGGGTGTTGAGTACGAGGAGGTCATGGTCTCCTTGGTGGGGGTGTGGAAGAATTCTGCCTTTGCATGGATTGCCGCCCTTCACATGATTTCATTGTAATCCTTCTAGTCCTCCGTGTAGGCTGCATACTTGAAAGGCGACTCCTTTAGGCCGCTACGGAAAGCGTTGAATGCAGCCTTGTCATCGGTGTCCTAGCAGTGGGAGTATTTGAGGCTAAACCTAGTAGCGTATTTCTGAAGTGTTTCGTCCTCTTCCTGTCTAGATTATGAACTGATTGAGAAAGGTTGTCTGAAGTTCATCGAAGGTGTCGATGGTATTGGGGGCTAGGTGGTAGAACCAATTGAGAGCTGCATCAGTGAGAGTGGAGCTGAGGATCAGGGATTGGACCTCGTCTGTCACGTTTTTGTAAGCCAGGACAGAGACATAGCTGTTTAGATGGGTGACGGGGTCCCCCTTTCCCGTGTAGGGAGCTATCTTTAAGGGTTTTACCTCGGTCCGTCGTCTTGACCGAAGGATTCGGTTGGTAAATGGACCGGTGCTAGATTTTTCCCACGTCGGGGCCTTGCCCTTTTCTTTCTCTGTCTCAAGGTTGTGCACCCGTCGTAGGAGGCTTTCTGCCAGGGCATTGCCTTGTTGAGGTGGGGGCGGATTCGGCCGGTGTTCACCTTGATCGTCACCTCTCACTCAACGATCTTGATTTCTCTTTCGACCGTGGGAGTAACTCCCCGCGGTTGAGCCGGTCTCATCTTGAGTTTCCCGGTCGCTTGCCCTTAGCTGTTGTATGGGACCTCTAGTCCTTTGATCTTTTTGGTTATGAACAATACCTGAGGCGTGTCCCGCGATTTACCGGCCGACCGTGGTTAGGATAGGTAGGGGGGGCTATCCTATCGCCCTGGGGTCCGATGTGGCATAAGTCAGGCGAAGGGGTTCCAACTCGATTTGCCGATCGTCTAGTAGTTGTTGAGCATCCCGGTAGATTCTCGGTTGAGAAGGTTCGACGTCGGTTTGTGGCTGGATGAGTAATCTACTCCCGGATGAGCTAGGTCGAACCCTAGCCTGCGACCTCTTATGTTTGTCCGAAAGAATTCGTTCGAGGAGAGGTTGATCGATCAGGATCTGGTCGGTTGTGATCTGGTCAGCCTGTACAGGGTCAACTGGTCTTTTTTCTCGCGGCCCATTACGCTGGGACATCCTTACAAGGGCGAGTGTGCTCTCATACTGTTCTGATAAGACCTGGTTCTTGGCATCCATCTTGGCGTTATGAGCCCTGAGCTCTGCCACTTCTCATGGAGATCGTCCAACATCTGTCTTAGTACGTCCGGGATGTTGTCCCTAGAGCTCCTTTGTAGGAAAGAAGGGGTGTTGTTGAGTTCTCCTTCGTCTTGATCGCCCAACATGATTCCGGAGAGTGTTGGAACGGCCCTTGCGGCAAGTGAGTTCGTGGGGGTTGTTTCAGATTTCCCACACACGGCGCCAAACTGTTGATGCCAAAAATGGACTAACTTAGAATTGCCTCGCTGCGCTCGCTTCGCTCTCTCCTCGGAGGTAGGAAGACCTACAGGGGGAAGGTAAGAGCAAAGGGACACCAGTGGGATACGGGCCTAGCAGCCTCCGATGCTTAAGTTAGTTAAGTGTAGAGGGATTTAGGAAGTGTAAGGAAAATATGTCATTACTTTTTTGAGAGGAGGTGCTCTTGTATTTATAGTGACATTAAGTGTTGTTGGTAGGATATTTCGATGTGGGATAAATGTCCCTGTCTCTGGAACTGACGCGTGTCCTGGCGGTCCCGATCTTCGTGGCCGTGTTGATACGGTCGGCCGAAGGGTAGGCTGACTAGATCTGGTTAGCCTAGAAGATTTTGTCTTTTGCCTAAGGTTGTGCTGGTGGGGTGCACTTAGTGTTTTGTGGATTTGCATTATTGTGTTTTTTGTTGAGCCGAAGCCAAATATGGTTTTGGAGGGCTTTGGTAGACCTTGATCAGGTTGATCAAATTCGGTACAAACACTCATCTCTCCACTGGAGTCTGGTATTGCTTGCGGTATTGCTGGCCTCTCTGTTGGTATGGCTATTGGCATTGTCGATGATGTCTGGTTTGGTTGGAGTTATAGTTTCATATTGGGGTTGCATTGCAGATTCTTGTATTGTGTGAGTGATGTTTTACCATTTGGATTGGTAGTATTTATGTGCCAAAGGTAGAAATAGAATTAGCTATTAGTTTTAATTCCGAATAAGTTTATTTTGTGTCCATGAGAGAATCCACAGCGTTGTATTGAGAAATCAAATTGGCATTAATTTGTTCCAAATTATATAGCTTGTGTATAAAAAAAAAGAAATTTCTATTGAAAATTTAAAACAGATAAATAATGAGAGGCTATTTGGTGCTTTCGTAAACTGGGTTTTCATTCTTTTTCAGAGCTTCTGTTTGGCTACTAAGAAAATGAGCGTATTTTCGTGAACAGGGTTCCAGATTTTCAGTTAAAAAAAAATTAATCATAGTCCCAAAGCCCCCACACCTACTTCACCAAATTGCAGAATCACTAAGCCACAAGCTTCTTCTGAAGCAATGGCTCAAAGAAAATAATGAGTTCACATAAAGTGGCTGAGGTTTGATTGGGATCAAGGAAGATGAACGGTGGGGGTGGGAGTCTGGGAGATACTGGGAAGAACTTTTCTTGTTCTTGGTGGTTGAAGAAATAGACAGGGAGAGTGAGAGAAGGGAAAGAACTACTTTTTTCAATTTATTTTAGTTTTTCAATCTTACTTTTAATTTTTTCTAAACATTTTAAAACAATTAAGATTTTTCTCAACAAAAGAAAAACCATTAAGATTTTTTTATAATTTCTTATCCACATGGCACTATCCTAATCTCCATATAAGCTTAAAAGGTGGGTCCCACACTTAACACATCATTATTTAATATATTTTTTATAGAAAATTTAACGGTGGACTAATATTGAAAGAAAATAGGAAATTGAGGGACTGCAATGAAAGATTTAAAAGTACAAGTATAACTCTGTTATTTGAACCAAACCATCAGGTAGTAAAATGTAATTTGCTCTTTAAATTAACTCAATTTTATACCAGACACAAGTAGACACATAACTATTTCACCCCATGTATACAACTATACGTGATCCAGGTTGTGAAATTGATGAAACCAAGGCAGTTGCAGAGTTTGCAGTATAAGATTAAGACAAGAAGAAGAAAAGGAGCAATGGCGGAGTAGTGGCTAGTGCGGGCGACGACGGCAACAACCACAGTGATGCTACTTGGCTAATTAGCGGGCTAGTGGGCTTGCGCTACTTTTTGTTTTGTCCTTGAGCCAAACATGTTGATTAGGTAACAAAGGCCCAAGGGTGTCCCCCCGTCACCTATTATATAAAGGCTTATTTCTTAAAATGTACACAGAACATGCCATTTATTCTCAAATTGCACCATCAACTGCAATTTGCCTCAGTTTGCCCCTTGAACAGTAACACCGTTAAAAATGTTGCACCATTTCACATACACCATTACTAACACTATTAAGAACGTTGTCAAAACCCTTAAATGCCCCTCTGTAAATCCCCAAATGGTCTTCCATCACTGTCGCCAACGCCCTACACCATCTACCTCCACTACCCCTCTCTATTTCTCTCTCTTCCATTTTTTTCCTAAATCCTCTACGCGCCTTATACTCCCTCAACACCACGATGTCCACAAAATCTCGGCGGAAAGTGGCTCCCTCCGCCACTGAAAACGGAGACTCGGATGAAAAACTCAACCAACTCCTGCCTGACAACTTAATAAATTGTCTAGAATACCCTTAAGCCCTTGCAATCAGTTACGAGAATTCTGCCAAAAATCTGGCAGAACCTCCCTTATAAAATAGTTAACTGTCTTCCGCTGTCAGGCGAAGGATCAAATACCACTCACGAATCCCAATGTCACCAAATAACCATCGACGTAGTCATAATTTACAATAAGTCCACCAGGTTTATCAGAGCATCTAGGTAGGAAAGGTATATATAGAAAATTTATAAATCCTATTTGATAGTCTTAGGTAAAGACGCAGCTGAAATTTAGTGCCTCCGCCTTTGGATGTGCCCTCGTCAACTCAACGGTTTGTAGGGGATTTTAAAACAAGAAAAGTGTGAGTGAACAAAATAATCGTTTTGAAAAAATTTCTAAGGAAAACATACCATTTCCCCCTCCGTGAGTAAAATAATGCATGCATAATATAAAATCATTTTTAAACAAATAATATATAAAGATAATCTGAAAACTTACCGGAAAATCCATGTTTAGTTAAAACCCTCGGTGGGACCAACGAAAACCCGAACAATAGAAACATCTCGTGATCCACAACCTTGCTTTGAAAACCCTCCTCAAAGGAGTTTTAAAATCATGTAAACAAACTTGGGCACAAAAAATTCATAACATATTTCACTGCTCCCCGAATGTAATCGCGAGCCGTAGCTCGATATCCGAGTTGACTGACCGGGTCCAACCCTCCGCACACCCGATATACCTCGAGTTGTACAGAACTGTGTACGCATAGACAGCCTTAACGACCTGGCGGAGAAATACCCTTCCATGCCAGCATCGGAGAACCCTTAACGATCTGGCGGAGAAATACCCTTCGATGCCAACATCGGAGAAACCTCGACGAACACGTGGTGGGAAATACACCACATCACGTGCCGGAGAAAACCATGACCCTCGGCGACAGTATACTTAGTGAAAACCAACTCGTAAAGAAAAATTCAAAATCCATTTTTGAAATCCTTGTTTGTTGGCCTAAGCCAAATTCATTGAAAAATCGGGTCTATGCCCAAATCCAATAAAGTCCCAAATCTAGGTCTAAACCCAAAAATCATGGACTCGTTCGAAACCCAACATCTATAAAGTCAAACTACATAAAAGAAGAGTCCATAAGTCGGGCCACAGCCCAAAACGTCGTTTCCAATTAATTATTGAAAACCAGTGTCCATAAATAATTTATGTGATTAAACTTGACAATTTGACAAAAACAATACTTTTATTTAAAATATACATTTATGCATGCATGAAAATTTACAAACCAAAGTCCACTCACCGAACGTCCAATTAAGCTCAATCCTGAGTCGTACGCACCTTTGAAGTTCCCGAAGCAGTATCGCCTGTCAAAAGTAACAATCGGGTTTACCAACGATGATTAAAAAAACTCTACATTTAGACTCTGTAAACCATGGGATGTCCACACGCGTCCCACTAAAAACGCAGCCACTTCGGATGCCCCAAACTACCCCTAAACGATGTTCGATTGACTCGAAACCTGTGCCAACAGGTCCGGAACGTCGAGAGCTTCGATACTCGTGTTCACAGGAGCTCGAGTAGGAGTTCCACGAGCCGCCAAGCACTGGTGGATGGCAGGGACTCCCTCCCCACGCGTGACTGCATCACAAACTCTATTTCAACCTCTTGCTGCGGTTACTGTTCATCGCAGAAAATTCTCCATAACCACCCTAATTTCAAAGCTTAATATCTACCTCATTTTTCAACCACATTTGATGTTCTAATAATGGTAATCTATCTGCTCGAGCCAAGGAATCTAAATATGAAATTAGATATGAGATTCATTACATTTGGTGGCCGGGAAATGGCCGAGAAGGTGGCGGTTACTGTTTACCTTCGAATCTCCTTCTCCTAACACTTACAAGCTAGCACTTACACGCTCGATGAAGGATATGGTTGAGGTGAGAATGAAGTGAGGAAGATGACGATGTGAATGGTTTGTGGTGGTTATGCCTAAATAAAAAACTCACAATTTTGGGGTTGTAAAATATCTGACCCGTAAAAATTACCGAACTGCCCCTGAACATTCTAGACCCAAAACTCTCTCATACGAACTCCATTTTTCGCATGCCGCCTGTCTGCGAATTCGTGTGTTCGAGGTCTACGCGACGGCCCAAAAAAAACTTCCAAAGGTGTCTACAAACAAAAATTGACTTTCAAGCCTCTTAAAAACTAAGGGTAAAATCGTCCATTCCCAAATTAATTTACGAAAATTTGCTAATTAAATTTACGGGCCGTTACAACTTACACCCCTTAAAGAAATTTTGTCCTCAAAATTCATGCATGTCACTAGAACAAATGTTGATGTTGCGCCCGCATAAGTGCCTCGAGTTCCCACGTGGCTTCCTCCACGTTTTGATTCCTCCACAGAACTTTAACCAGAGGAATAGTCTTTCTGCGCAATACTTTTTCCTTCCAATCTAGAATTTGCACTGGTTGCTCCTCAAAACTCAAATTTTCTCCCAGCTCAATTGGTTGCGCCTCCAATACATGAGATTCATCAAATAGATACTTCCGAAGCATGGATACATGGAATACATCGTGAACCTTTAACAGTTCAGGGGGTAAAACAGGTCTGTAAGCCATTGGCCCTATCCTCTCAATTATCTCATAAGGCCCAATGTAGCGAGGACTCAGCTTTTGTAACAACCCGGAATTTCAATTATTGGATTTACGTAAATTATTTATGTAAAATGACGATTTTACCCTTGCTTGTTAAGTGTAACGACCCGGACCAGAAATTAAACTATTTTGAGGATTGGACAATTTTACCCTCAGTTTTGGACGGGTTCGGGAGTCACTTTTTGACTGGCAAGACTTTTGGGAAATTTTCTAAAGTCGTTGCGTAGGTCTCGAACTCACGAGTTCGTAGACAGGCGGCACGCGGAAAACGGAGACCCGGTGAGTTCGTTACGTGTCTAGAAGCTTCAGGGGCAGTTTGGTAATTTTGGAGAAGTTGGAACTATATAATAGATATTTTCTCTCTCCTCGGCAGAGTGGTCAGTATGGTCCCTCTCTCTCCTACCCGAAAACCCCCCCCCCCGTGTGAACACAAAAAGCTTGATCTTCATCGGACGGATTTCGATCCGAGTTGAGTGAAACCAAGGTCGGGAGGATCATCCCCGGGACCCCACGAGCATTTTGGGGTAGATATTGGAGCGGGAGCACCGCCGTAGGCGACGGACGGAGGAGGGAGGTGAACCGAAACTTCTCGGCCGTTTTCCGGCCAAACCAGGTACGATCTCGGAACTTTGACCTCATATTTGGATTCCTGGTGAAGAGTAGATAAATTTCCATGTATAGATCGTGAAAAACGGTTAAGAAATGAAGAAGTTAGAAAACTGGTAGTTTCGGCCGGAAATGGGGGATTCCGGCGAACCAGACGGCGGCGGAGGTGGCGGTCTGGTCATCTTCTCCGGCCAGCCTCCGGCGACGGTAACGGCGTCCGGTCGTCTTCTCCGGCGAGTCACCGGTGACCGGTCGGGTCGAGTTGAACCGGTCGGGTTGAGTAAACTGGTCGGGTCGAGTTGAACCGGTCGGGTTGAGTAAACCGGTCGGGTCGAGTTGGACCGGGTCAGGTTGAGCCGGACCGGGTTGGACCGGTCCAGGCGCGTGAACACTGTAGTAACGCGTGACCGGCGCGTGCACGCGCGTGGGTGCGTGAGCCGACCTTCCGGCGGCGCGTGGCGGCGCGTGAGGCCGAGACTGAGGTCACGGCGGCGCGTGGGAACTAGTTTTCGACGTTCCGAATCTGTTGGTACAGGTTTGAGGTTGATCAGACGTCGTTTAGAGGTGGTTTTGGGCAATCCCAGCGGTAATAGTTGACCGTATTAGCGGGTTTTGAGCTCGGGAAGTCCAGGTAGTTGGGACATTATTGTGCATGTGTTGCTTGGGCTAGAGCGTCCTTGAATTAAGGGTTGGTTGATGTATATTAGTGGACTATTGTTTATAAACTGTAATGCATGCATCAATGTATCTTTGTTTACATATTGTTATGTATTGTTACAATGATTTCCCGGAATTTAGAAATGATTACTTGATATATGTTTTCCACTATTTCGATTAAAGTGTGTTTTGGTCATATTGAGGGAGGCCAGGACTCGGGACGAGGATCCGTTATTAGCGGTGAACCGGTGAACCTCCAATAACTGATATGATAGTCGAGATATGCCGACTGATATGATATGATAGTCGAGATATGCCGACTGATATGATAGTCGAGATATGCCGACTGATATGATATGATAGTCGAGATATGCCGACTGATATGATATGATAGTCGAGGTATGCCGACTGATATGATATGATAGTCGAGGTATGCCGACTGATATGATATGATAGTCGAGATATGCCGACTGATATGATAGTCGAGATATGCCGACTGATATGATATGATAGTCGAGATATGCCGACTGATATGATAGTCGAGATATGCCGACTGATATGATATGATAGTCGAGATATGCCGACTGATATGATAGTCGAGATATGCCGACTGATATGATATGATAGTCGAGATATGCCGACTGATATGATATGAGAGTCGAAATATGCCGACTGATATGATAGTCGAGATATGCCGACTGATATGATATGATAGTCGAGATATGCCGACTGATATGATAGTCGAGATATGTCGACTGATATGATATGATAGTCGAGATATGCCGACTGATATGATAGTCGAGATATGCCGACTGATATGATATGATAGTCGAGATATGCCGACTGATATGATATGATAGTCGAGGTATGCCGACTGATATGATATGATAGTCGAGATATGCCGACTGATATGATATGATAGTCGAGATATGCCGACTGATATGATATGATAGTCGAGATATGCCGACTGATATGATATGATAGTCGAGATATGCCGACTGATATGATATGATAGTCGAGGTATGCCGACTGATATGATATGATAGTCGAGATATGCCGACTGATATGATATGATAGTCGAGATATGCCGACTGATATGATATGATAGTCGAGATATGCCGACTGATATGATATGATAGTCGAGATATGCCGACTGATATGATAGTCGAGATATGCCGACTGATATGATAGTCGAGATATGCCGACTGATATGATATGATAGTCGAGATATGCCGACTGATATGATATGATAGTCGAGATATGCCGACTGATATGATAGTCGAGATATGCCGACTGATATGATATGATAGTCGAGATATGCCGACTGATATGATATGATAGTCGAGATATGCCGACTGATATGATATGATAGTCGAAATATGCCGACTGATATGATAGTCGAGATATGCCGACTGATATGATATGATAGTCGAGATATGCCGACTGATATGATATGATAGTCGAGATATGCCGACTGATATGATATGATAGTCGAGATATGCCGACTGATATGATATGATAGTCGAGATATATGCCGACTGATATGATATGATACATGACTAGCACACCCCAAGGGATACCCTGGTGGCTAGGGACAAGATAGTCGAGAGATATGCCGACTGATATGTTATGGTAGCCGAAGGTTATACCGGCTGATGATACGATATGATAGCCGAGGATATATCCGGCTCTAATATGAAACAGACGACAATGGTCATGGGCTTAATCAACCTATGAAAATACTTCGTCAGCCGGGTCAGTGGGTAGGTGTGGGCGGTGACCCAGAGGGACGAATTATGGTTGGTTCACAAGTATTTGACTAGTCTGTTGTCTTGTGGTATTCCAGTAGAGATGTCAGCAGTGTCTGACCTACTAACGTTTGATGACATAGGGTATTCCTATTTGGACCACCACTACTCTGAGGTTTTGGTTTTGACCAGTATACTATCCTGCGTCTGACAGGTATAAGTGGTTAGTAAGTACAGAGGTTCTGTCGGGAACCCTGTAAGGCTTAATAAAAATTATTCCAGAACAAAGGGTATTTCTGGTGTTTAAATTTTGAAGTAAAGAGCTGTCAGATGGGATAAGGGTTCTTTCCGGGTTTCGAGGGAAAATTCGGGAAGGGTCCTTACAAGTGGTATCAGAGCTCTAGGTTAACTTCCTGCAGACTGCACACTTGTGTGCAAATTATTTATGGATTTCGGTTAACAAGATGCCTCCGAGACGTGAGTTTCGTCAACGGTCGGGGAATGGTGGAGATAACCATGAACCTACAGTGGAGCCTGATTTGAGGCAGACACTGGAACAGCTGGGTCAGACTTTAACTTCTGTACTCCAGGATAAAACTTCTCATGAAGTCTCTGATGTCGAGAGAGCCCAGAGACTAGGGGAGACGATATTCATGGGTGACTCTAGCCCAGATGAGGCTGAGGAGTGGATTACTCGCATGGAGCGGGTGTTCTTGATTATGAGGTGTCCTCTAGAAGTGATAGTTCTACTGGCCACATTTTTACTAGGTGGTTCTGCTTACCACTGGTGGCACTCATTGGAGGTGTCAGGCTGGAATGTCCATACGCTTACTTGGCAGACTTTCCGGGAACGCTTCTTGGAGCAGTTTTACCCTCGCTCTCACCGGAACGTTAAGGAGGCCGAGTTCTTGCATTTACAGCAAGGAGACATGACGGTGGCCCAGTATGAACAAAGATTCATAGTGCTGAGTCGCTTTGCACCGACGTTGGTAGCGACCGAGTCAGACAAGTGCCACAGATTTGAGAGTGGACTGCGGAGTGAAATTCGGTCAGCAGTTACGTCTATGGACCACACTTCGTTAAGGACTTTGGCTGATGCTGCAGCTCGAGTAGAGTTGAGTTTGGGTTTCCCAATGCCACAGCAGTACAGTGGGTACAGGAGACTCGAGTAGCACCGGAGGTGGTCACGGATAGAGAATTGTCTCCGATTGGTTGGGACATGGGTATTAGTACTCCTACCGGAGATATGTTAGTGGCGAACCTAGTGATTCGCAGTTGTCCGGTGATGGTTGAAGGCCATGGTTTGAAGGTAGATTTAATCCCCTTAGATATCTTTGAGTTTGATGTGATTCTGGGGATGGATTGGTTGTCCATGCACCATGCCTCCATAGACTGTTACGACAAGACAGTAGTTTTTCGGAGTCCAGGATTACCTGAACTTACAGTTCGGGGAGATCGTAGGGTATTACCCTATGGAGTGATATCAGCGTTAAAAGCTGAAAGATTGTTGAGAAAAGGTTGTGAGGGTTACTTGGCTCATGTGATAGATGCTCGGAATACTTCGATGAGAGTGGAGGAATTATAACGTGGAGCAGGCCACTTGGGAAATCGCGGAACTAATGCGGGCACAATATCCTCAATGTTTCATGGTTAGGAATGAATTTCGGGGACGAAATTTCTTAAGGAGGGTAGATTGTAACGACCCGGACCAGAAATTAAACTATTTTGAGGATTGGACAATTTTACCCTCAGTTTTGGACGGGTTCGGGAGTCACTTTTTGACTGGCAAGACTTTTGGGAAATTTTCTAAAGTCGTTGCGTAGGTCTCGAACTCACGAGTTCGTAGACAGGTGGCACGCGGAAAACGGAGACCCGGTGAGTTCGTTACGGGTCTAGAAGCTTCAGGGGCAGTTTGGTAATTTTGGAGAAGTTGGAACTATATAATAGATATTTTCTCTCTCCTCGGCAGAGTGGTCAGTATGGTCCCTCTCTCTCCTACCCGAAAACCCCCCCCCCCCCCCGTGTGAACACAAAAAGCTTGATCTTCATCGGACGGATTTCGATCCGAGTTGAGTGAAACCAAGGTCGGGAGGATCATCCCCGGGACCCCACGAGCATTTTGGGGTAGATATTGGAGCGGGAGCACCGCCGTAGGCGACGGACGGAGGAGGGAGGTGAACCGAAACTTCTTGGCCGTTTTCCGGCCAATCCAGGTACGATCTCGGAACTTTGACCTCATATTTGGATTCCTGGTGAAGAGTAGATAAATTTCCATGTATAGATCGTGAAAAACGGTTAAGAAATGAAGAAGTTAGAAAACTGGTAGTTTCGGCCGGAAATGGGGGATTCCGGCGAACCAGACGGCGGCGGAGGTGGCGGTCCGGTCATCTTCTCCGGCCAGCCTCCGGCGACGGTAACGGCGTCCGGTCGTCTTCTCCGGCGAGTCACCGGTGACCGGTCGGGTCGAGTTGAACCGGTCGGGTTGAGTAAACCGGTCGGGTCGAGTTGAATCGGTCGGGTTGAGTAAACCGGTCGGGTCGAGTTGGACCGGGTCAGGTTGAGCCGGACCGGGTTGGACCGGTCCAGGCGCGTGAACACTGTAGTAACGCGTGACCGGCGCGTGGGTGCGTGAGCCGACCTTCCTGCGGCGCGTGGCGGCGCGTGGGGCCGAGACTGAGGTCACGGCGGCGCGTGGGAACTAGTTTTCGACGTTCCGAATCTGTTGGTACAGGTTTGAGGTTGATCAGACGTCGTTTAGAGGTGGTTTTGGGCAATCCCAGCGGTAATAGTTGACCGTATTAGCGGGTTTTGAGCTCGGGAAGTCCAGGTAGTTGGGACATTATTGTGCATGTGTTGCTTGGGCTAGAGCGTCCTTGAATTAAGGGTTGGTTGATGTATATTAGTGGACTATTGTTTATAAACTGTAATGCATGCATCAATGTATCTTTGTTTACATATTGTTATGTATTGTTACAATGATTTCCCGGAATTTAGAAATGATTACTTGATATATGTTTTCCACTATTTCGATTAAAGTGTGTTTTGGTCATATTGAGGGAGGCCAGGACTCGGGACGAGGATCCGTTATTAGCGGTGAACCGGTGAACCTCCAATAACTGATATGATAGTCGAGATATGCCGACTGATATGATAGTCGAGATATGCCGACTGATATGATATGATAGTCGAGATATGCCGACTGATATGATATGATAGTCGAGGTATGCCGACTGATATGATATGATAGTCGAGATATGCCGACTGATATGATATGATAGTCGAGATATGCCGACTGATATGATATGATAGTCGAGGTATGCCGACTGATATGATATGATAGTCGAGATATGCCGACTGATATGATATGATAGTCGAAATATGCCGACTGATATGATAGTCGAGATATGCCGACTGATATGATATGATAGTCGAGATATGCCGACTGATATGATAGTCGAGATATGCCGACTGATATGATATGATAGTCGAGATATGCCGACTGATATGATATGATAGTCGAGATATGCCGACTGATATGATATGATAGTCGAGGTATGCCGACTGATATGATAGTCGAGATATGCCGACTGATATGATATGATAGTCGAGATATGCCGACTGATATGATAGTCGAGATATGCCGACTGATATGATATGATAGTCGAGATATGCCGACTGATATGATATGATAGTCGAAATATGCCGACTGATATGATAGTCGAGATATGCCGACTGATATGATATGATAGTCGAGATATGCCGACTGATATGATAGTCGAGATATGCCGACTGATATGATATGATAGTCGAGATATGCCGACTGATATGATAGTCGAGATATGCCGACTGATATGATATGATAGTCGAGATATGCCGACTGATATGATATGATAGTCGAGGTATGCCGACTGATATGATATGATAGTCGAGATATGCCGACTGATATGATATGATAGTCGAGATATGCCGACTGATATGATATGATAGTCGAGATATGCCGACTGATATGATATGATAGTCGAGATATGCCGACTGATATGATAGTCGAGATATGCCGACTGATATGATATGATAGTCGAGATATGCCGACTGATATGATATGATAGTCGAGGTATGCCGACTGATATGATATGATAGTCGAGATATGCCGACTGATATGATATGATAGTCGAGATATGCCGACTGATATGATATGATAGTCGAGATATGCCGACTGATATGATAGTCGAGATATGCCGACTGATATGATATGATAGTCGAGATATGCCGACTGATATGATATGATAGTCGAGGTATGCCGACTGATATGATATGATAGTCGAGATATGCCGACTGATATGATATGATAGTCGAGATATGCCGACTGATATGATATGATAGTCGAGATATGCCGACTGATATGATATGATAGTCGAGATATGCCGACTGATATGATATGATAGTCGAGGTATGCCGACTGATATGATATGATAGTCGAGATATGCCGACTGATATGATATGATAGTCGAGATATGCCGACTGATATGATATGATAGTCGAGATATGCCGACTGATATGATATGATAGTCGAGATATGCCGACTGATATGATAGTCGAGATATGCCGACTGATATGATATGATAGTCGAGATATGCCGACTGATATGATATGATAGTCGAGATATGCCGACTGATATGATAGTCGAGATATGCCGACTGATATGATATGATAGTCGAGATATGCCGACTGATATGATAGTCGAGATATGCCGACTGATATGATATGATAGTCGAGATATGCCGACTGATATGATATGATAGTCGAAATATGCCGACTGATATGATAGTCGAGATATGCCGACTGATATGATATGATAGTCGAGATATGCCGACTGATATGATATGATAGTCGAGATATGCCGACTGATATGATATGATAGTCGAGATATGCCGACTGATATGATATGATAGTCGAGATATATGCCGACTGATATGATATGATACATGACTAGCACACCCCAAGGGATACCCTGGTGGCTAGGGACAAGATAGTCGAGAGATATGCCGACTGATATGTTATGGTAGCCGAAGGTTATACCGGCTGATGATACGATATGATAGCCGAGGATATATCCAGCTCTAATATGAAACAGACGACAATGGTCATGGGCTTAATCAACCTATGAAAATACTTCGTCAGCCGGGTCAGTGGGTAGGTGTGGGCGGTGACCCAGAGGGACGAATTATGGTTGGTTCACAAGTATTTGACTAGTCTGTTGTCTTGTGGTATTCCAGTAGAGATGTCAGCAGTGTCTGACCTACTAACGTTTGATGACATAGGGTATTCCTATTTGGACCACCACTACTCTGAGGTTTTGGTTTTGACCAGTATACTATCCTGCGTCTGACAGGTATAAGTGGTTAGTAAGTACAGAGGTTCTGTCGGGAACCCTGTAAGGCTTAATAAAAATTATTCCAGAACAAAGGGTATTTCTGGTGTTTAAATTTTGAAGTAAAGAGCTGTCAGATGGGATAAGGGTTCTTTCCGGGTTTCGAGGGAAAATTCGGGAAGGGTCCTTACATTAAGGGGCGTGAAAGTCAAATTTTGTTTCGAGACATTTTTGGTGGTGTTTTGGATACCGTTGCGTAGGTCTCGAACTCACGAGTTCGTAGACAGGCGGCATGAGGAAAATGGAGTTCGTGGACGAAAGTTATGGGTCTAGATTGATAGGGGTATTTTGGTAATTTTTGACTTGGGGTAGATATTTTTAACCCCCAAATTAGACTAATCTGATCCACTTCATTTCATTTTCATCTTCATTCTCTCTGTGTGACAAACTTAAACACAAACAACCCGAAACCGTGCGAAAATTAACCAACAAACCCACAAAGTCAACTTTTGATTCAAGGCTCCAACTTCCAGTTTTGATCAACTAATCATATTCTACTCCTTCCCACGATCACAACCGTATCAACCGTCGAAGGAGAGGACCACGGGAGAAGCCGAACCGAGTGTAGGAAGTTTCGGATCTTCCGATCGATTTTCCGGCTAGCACATGTACGTGTTTGTTGTTTTGAGGTCATATTTGGATTCCTGGGTTCGAGTAGATAGATTTAGACATAAAATTTGTGAAACATGGTTGAGTTTTGAGGAAGTTAGGGAAGCTTGAAGTTTCGGCCGTAAATGGAGGATTCCGGCGGAAACCAGACGGCGGCGCCGGCAGCCGGTCTTGTTCTCCGGCGAGTCGTTGGTGACCGGTCGGGTCGAGTAAACCGATCGGGTCGAGTGAACCGATCGGGTCGAGTTGGACCGGGTCAGGTCGAGTTGGACCGGGTTAGACCGGTCCAGGCGCGTGGGTACTATAGCAGGCGCGTGACCGGCACGTGAGGGCGCGTGGCGGCGCGTGGGCACGTGTTCCGACCTTCCGTCGGCGCATGGCGTTGCGTGGGGCCGAGTCTGAGGTCACGATGTCGCGTGACAGGTAGTTTTTGACGTTTCGGACCTGTTGGCGCAGGTTTTGAGTCGATCGGACGTCGTTTAGGGGTTGTTTCGGACGTTTTAAAGTTGCTGCGTTTTCTAGGCCAGCATAGTTAGACTTCCAGGGTTTAGGGGGTTTATATTTAAGATTCTTATTATTAGCTAGTAATCCCGATTATTAATTTGGACAGGCGATACTGCTCCAGGAACTTCAGGGGAACGTACAGTTCGGGATTAAGCTTGCTTCAACAGGTTTGTGAGTGGACTTTTGGTTTATAAACTATAATGCCTGCATAAATGTATCTTTGATTTAAATACTGTCATGTATGGGTGCAATGAATTTCTGGATTTTAGAAATGATGCTGGACACATGTTTTCCAATATTTCAGTGAAAGTGTGTTTTGAGAAATGACCTGGTTTTTGTACTTGATTTTGATATCGTTTTGACGTGGTAACTATTTGAGTATGTGATTTGGGGATGAGACCCATAATTATGATTTATTGATTTTGGCCATAAAAATGATATTGCAAAGAATTTGGCTTAGGCCGAGAAACAAATATTTCGAAGTATGGATTTGGTTCACTGGTTCCCGTCCCGATGGTTACTGTTGCTCTGACCGGTGTTGAGGGGTCTTGCTCCACTGGTTTTTGAGGGTTCGGACCTTGGTGTTGAGGGGCCTTGCTCCGCCAGGTTGCGAAGCTGTCTATGCATAGTACAGATTGTACATATTGTACAGAGAATTGTTGTACAGATTTTAACACATCTCAAGGGATACCCTGGTGTGTTGTGGATATGTCGGGAACAGTGAATTTGAGATATTATGTGTCTAGATTGAACAGTGAATTTGAGATATTATGTGTCCAGATTGATTTAAATGATTTTAAACTCTTTTGAAGAGAGTTTTCAAACCAAACTTTGGATCACGAGGTATTTTCATTATACAGATTTCATGTGAGTCCAATTAAGTGGTTTTAAAGAGAAATGGGAATTTTTGGTGATCTACATATAATGTTTTAGTATCATAAATTGTTTTATGTTATGCATGCATGATTTTATAAATGGAGGGGAAGAAAGGTATTTCTTGGAAAACAATTTATAAATGATTATTTTTGTCCACTCACAACTTTTGTGTTTAAACCCCCTTCAGGCAGTTGAGTAGAGTTGACACGAACACTGATCTCGAGGCAGAGGCATTAGTACTTCGACTGCGCTGTGTAATTAAATTTGAGTAGGATATCTAAATTTTACTCTTGATCCTACTTAGACGCTCTGATATTATATTGTATTTGATTGGTCATTAATTACGGGAATTATTGAGTGCTTGAATCCCTTGTCTGACAAGTGGAAGTATTTATTGTTATTATATTTTGTAAGGATTGAAGGGTATTTTGGGAACCTTTTCTTAGGTTGTCAGACGGGATTAGGGTTCTTCCCGGGTTTCGAGGGGAAATTCGGGACGGGTCTTGACAGCTTTCCTCGTCTACCAAAACGTACAACTCCTTTCCGGAGGGATAATTTCAAGAAAACCCAGTCTCCGACCTCAAACTCAAGATCTCTGATCTGTCAGTTTTCATAGCTTTTCTGGTGGTCCTGAGCTGCCTTCAATTTTTCCCTGATGATTCTAATCTTTTCCTCTATCAGTTCAACTATCTATGATGCAACAATCTTCTCTCACCTACCTCATTCCAGCATACCGGTGTCCTGCACTATCTCCCATATAGTGCCTCAAAAGGAGACATCCTAATAGTAGACTGATAGCTGTTGTTGTATGCAAACTCCATCAAGGCTAGGTGTGATTCCCAGTTTCCTTTAAACTGCAGTACTGAAATGCAAAGCTGAATTGTCCTCTTAGACTGACCATCAGTTTGAGGATGAAAAGCTGTACTGAAATGCAATGTAGTTTCGAAGGCTTTCTGCAAAATTCGCCAAAACCTTAAGGTAAACCTAGGATCCCTATCTGATACAATCGACTCTGGAGTGCCATGTAACCGTATAATCTCATCCACAAACAATTTCGCGTACTAGTCTATCCTATAATCTTCCCGTACTGGCAAGAAATGTGCTGACTTCGTAAGTCTATCAACAATTACGCAAATTTCATCATGTCCTTTTTGAGCCCTAGGAAGTTTATAAATAAAATCCATAGTAATGTGATCCCACTTCCATTCTAGAATAGGTAGTGGTTGTAGTGCCCCATATGGTTTCTGCCTTTCTAATTTTACTTGTTGACACGTCAAGCATCTACTCAAACTCTGCTATTTCCCTTTTCATCCCAGTCCACCAATAGTGCTCCTTAAGAGTAAGATACATCTTAGTGCCACCTGGATGCATAGCGTAGGCTGAACTATGAGCTTCCTCAAGAATTTCTCTTTTCAACTCTATATCATTAGGTATGAACAACCTACCATCCTTAACCAAGGCACCATAATCCCTAATCACATAATCCTACCTATTCCTAGCCTCCAACTCCATCCTAATAACGCATAACCTAGGATCCTGGAGTTGAGCTTCAATATTCGGTCAATCATCTCGCATGGAAGCTAGCCAACAGAGCACCATGATTATCCATTCCCAGTATAATTCCCACTCGTCGGAGTTCTACCAACAACGGTAAATAAACAGTGTGCAAATAGGCCAAGGAACTCATGGACTTCCTGCTCAGTGCATCTGCCACTACATTGGTCTTTCTTGAAAGCTCTGTTCACACTCATCATCCCATTGAAACTTGACTCCTTTCCTAGTAAACCGAGTCAACGGGGCAGCTACCGTAGAAAATCCTTCTACGAACCGTCTATAATATCCTGCTAAAACCATAAAACTTCTCACCTCTGACATTATCATCGGTTGCCCCCAATTTTCCACTGCCTCTATTTTTTGGGGATCCACACCGATACCTTTTGCAAAAATAACATAACCTAAGAATCCCACACGGGTCAACCAAAACTGGCATTTACTGAACTTGGCTAACAGTTGTTTTTTCCTCAGCTTATTCAGCACCAACCTCAAGTGACAAGACCCGTCCCGAATTTCCCCTCAAAAACCGGGAAGAGCCATGCACCCATCTGACAACCTAAAGAAATTCCCAGAATACCCCTAAGTCCTTGCAATTAATTATGAGAATTCTGCCCAAAAAAAAATCTGACAGAATCTCCCTTTAAGGACTAGTTAACCGTCTTAGCCTCTCGATTGAGCAACCGCACCGGTGGCTAACCGGCCTGGTCATATCAGGGTAAAAGCCAATGCTTCTCCACAAATCACAATGTGAGAACCCCTGATCATGATTCGATGTTTATAGCCCTCTGCTAACAAGCTCTGATACCAAGTTGACAGTAGGTTATTGCTGAAACCTCATAAAAGTGGTAGCCCGACAGGGTAACCTCACGAACTTGTTTTACGCCCCTACCTCTCGAATGACAGCTTTTAACACAAAAGTTTAATTCCTGAAATACCCTTAACCTTTAGAAGCATTAAATAAACTTTACAGGGGTTCCAACAGAACCTCCTCTATACTTCACTAACACCACCTACCTGTCAGACGCATGATAGCCTAGTAGTTCACAAACTACCTCGGAGGATCTCCTCCTTAATAAAATGTGGCAACTGATGTGTTACCCTCGTGTGGACCGTCAACCACCCGTCAATCTCGGTCACCGCTCACACCAACTCACTAGCCCAGATGACGAAGGTACAAGACTTGGTTGAATTGAGTCTCGCTTACTTACCCCGAGTCGTAACTTAACATCCCGGCTCATCTTGAGCACCCCGAGTTGTAACTAGATATCTAGGCTCATCTTGAGGACCCCGAGTGGTAACTCGATATCCCGGCTCATCCTGAGCATCTCGAGTGGTAACTCGATATCCCGGCTCATCCTGAGCACTCCGAGTGGTAACTCGATATCCGGCTCCTCCTGAGCACCCTGAGTGGTAACTCGATATCTAGCTCCTCCTGAGCACCCCGAGTGGTAACTCGATATCCGACTCCTCTTGAGCACCCCGAATAGTAACTCCATATTCGGTTCCTCCTGAGCACCCTGAGTGGTAACTCGATATCCGGCTCCTCTAGAGCACCCCGAGTGGTAACTCGATATTCGGCTCCTCCTGAGCACCCTGAGTGGTAGCTCGATATTCGGCTCTTCCTGAGCACCCTGAGTGATAACTCGATATCCCTGCTCATCCCCAGCCGTAGCTCAATATCCCAGTTCATCATAAGAGTATGATGGAATCCTCCATGAAATACCTTAAATCATCCTGAGAGTATGATGGAATCCTCCATGACATACCTTAAATCATCCTGAGAGTTTGATGGAATCCTCCATGATATGCCTCAGATCATCTTGAGAGTATGATGGAATCCTCCATGACATACCTCAAATCATCCTGAGAGTATGATGGAATACTCCATGACATACCTCAGATCATCCTAAGAGTATGATGGAATCCTCCATGACATACCTCATACCTCAACGATATGACGGAGAAAGATCCCTCAAATGCCAGTATCAGAGAACCCCTCAACGATCTGGTAGAGACGTACCCACAACGCCAGTCAGAGAACCCTAGACAATGTGGCGGAGAAAGACCCTTCGAACACCAACATCGGAGAACCCTTCAACGATCTGGCGGAGATGCACCCTCAACCCCAGTCAGAGAACCTTGTGGTATAACATAATACATAAAAGTACACATGCCACGCAATCCCAGAAACCCAGTCCGTTCTCAGTACATCCAAAATTCCAAATCAAGGAAACCCTAGCCCCATGGAATTCCTTGACACATTGATAACCTAACTCCCTTGACCTCCGGAGTTGAAACCCGCTCCTTGGTCAAACGAGGCTAAAAACGAACTCAATTGGCCTCAAAACTGCCAAAATCATATCCGAAATGTAACACCCCGCCCCAGCAGCCTCACAGCTTGCCCTTAACGGAATTGTTATGGCTGGCGGCCTCTAACCAGCGCAGCCCAGGGTTCCCCGCCATTGTCGGTCCTAGCCCCTCTCAAAGGTATTGTTACCAAGGCCCTGCTGGGGCGGGTTGTTACTCGAAATATCCCAAAACCATAGGCGTGCGTCGTCGTGGGCAGGAAAACAGCCCCACGCTCCCTCACGCGCCGCCACACGCCCTCAGGTTTGACGAAATCGGAATATTCTATTCGGACTAACGGCGTTAGGGTTCCTTCATAACACTGTTATCATTTGACTGAACATGCTAACGCCGTCAGCATATTCCGTCAAATCCTGACGGCGTTAGTTGACTTAACGATCAACTGACTACTAACTGGACGCTGACTCTACCACCACGTGGCTCTACGTGGCACCACTTAGCACCACGTGGCTACCGCCTGGCAGGCCATGTCAACCGTCACCGATCGACCAGTCGTCGGAGCCTCGCCGGTGACGATTACCAGATCGCCGTGGTCGCCGTCGTCTCCGGTGGCTAGTATCTGGAAATTTCGACAGAAAATTGCCCTTTCTGGCGAGCTTCCAAGTTCTTCATTTCTCGACCATTTTTCACGATATGCACATGTAAATCCATCTACTTTTCACCAGGAACCCAAAAATGAAGTCGGGAGTTCGAGATCTTACCTGGTTCAGACGGAATCCGACCGGAAAGTTTCGGCCAACCTCCTCTCTTCATTCCAACGTCCTCGGTGGTGTTCGTGCTTCGATATTGACACCAAAAGCTTCGTGAGGTCGTGGGGAATCCATCCCTAGCCTCGATTTAGATCCGAAAGACCCAAAAATGGGTTCGATGTTCGCACGGGGAGGAGAGAGAGATTTCCAGGGGAGGAGAGAGAAATTCCGGGTCTGGGTCTGGACAGAGTCCGAAAACAGAGAAAAATATCCACCTAAATTTTTGGACTTTTCAAAATCTACGCAACGACCTAAGAAATGTTTCCAAAAGCACTACTAGTCAAAAAGTGACTCCCGAACTCTTTCGAAATCGAGGGTAAAATTGCCTTTTTCTTCATTAAATTCTCAAAATAATTTAATTCCTGGTCCAGGTCGTTACAAATTCCCCCCCCTTAAGGAATTTCGTCCCCGAAATTCCCTTAACTCAGGTTAAAGAACCAACCTCCTATTTCAAGTCCTCTCGCGTCACCACTGACATGAACTGGGCCTTAGATGCGATTCCCAATTGAACCTGTGCACTTTGCACCTTTCTTTGTTCCCGGCTCGACAACAAACTGTAGGCAAGAACAACATCTTGGAGACATCCTGGAGGCACCAGAATCCATTCAACTCGGAACATACCTCGAAGCAAGGCTTTGAGGCCGAGAAGTCCACCGCGAGTCCTACCCCGAGCATAACTACATTTACCTCAAGTCATGACGTCACATGACTGAATATACCCTGAAGTTAGGTGTCAGATAAGGTCACGTGTACTGAGTGTAGTCAGCCTCAACGATCTGGCGAAGAACTACCAGGCACACCAGTGCCGGAGAAGACATACCTTTTCCCCCCCTCCACGAGTAAAACTAGGCATGCATAACATAAAATTCCTTTTTATATAAATATATATATTGATAATCCGAAAACCCACCAGAAAATCCATGTTTTGTTAAAATACTTGGTGGGACCCACGAAAATTCGTAATAATGAAAACATTCCGTGGTCCACAACCCTACGTTGAAAACCCTCCTCAAAGGAGTTTAAATTCATGAAACCAACCTGGACACACAATATCATAAACCTGTCTCACCGCTTCCCGAATAGTCTCCCGAGCCGTAGCTTGCCTCAACGATCTGGTGGAGAAAGACCTTCTACGCCAGCATCGGAGAAAACCTTGACCCTCGGGGATGGTAATTCAGGTCCATATTTTGAAATCCTTGTTTCCTGGCCTAAGCCAAATTCATTGAAAAACCTGGTCTATGCTAAAATCCAAGGAAATCACAAATTCGGGTTTACCCCCAAAACCATGGACTTAAAATCTATCAAGTCAAAACCATTAAATAACATAATCCATAAAACCAGGCTATAGCCCCAACATTGTTTTCACAGTAATATTGAAAACCCGTGTCTAGTCATAAAGAATAGCACAATTTCTAAATTCAAGAAATGTACCAAAAACAATATATAACAACATTTATTTCAAATAGACCTTTATGCATGCATTATAATTTATAAACCAAAGTCCACTCACCAGCAACAGTGACGCCTACCTCGCTCGTGCATCTCCTGATTCCCAACTCTTCGCCTCCCACAGTTTTAAGTCGTTGAAGAGATAAACGTCTCGGAGGCATCTCATTGACAAGAATCCTTAATAATTTGCACACAAGTGTGCGGTCTGTAGGAATTGAAACCTAGAGTTCTGATACCAAGTTGACAGGACCATTCCCGAATTTCCCCTCGAAACCCGGGAAGAACCCTGCTCCCATCTGACAACCTAAAGAAATTCCCAGAATACCCCTAAGTCCTCGCAATTAATTATGAGAATACTGCCAAACAAAAAACCAGCAGAATCTCCCCTTAAGGACTGGTTAACCGTCTTAGCCTCTCGATTGAGCAACCGCACTGGTGGCTAACCAGCCTAGTCATGTCAGGGTAAGAGCCAATACTTCGCCACATATCACAATGTGAGAACCCATGATCATGATTCGGATTTTATAGCCCTCTGCTAACAAGCTTTGATACCAAGTTGACAGGACCCTTCTCAAATTTCCCCTCGAAACCCAGGAAGAACCCTGCTCCCTTCTGGCTACCTAATGAAATTTCCAGAATACCCCTAAGTCCTTGCAATTAATTATGAGAATTCTACCCAAAAAAAATCCAGCAAAATCTCCACATAAGGACTAGTTAACTGTCTTAGCCTTTCGACTGAGCAACCGCACTGGTGGCTAACCAGCCAGGTCATATCAGAGTAAGAGTCAATGCTTCGCCACGGATCACAATGTGAGAACCCCTGATCATGATTCAAAGTTTATAGCCCTCTACTAACAAGCTCTGATACCAAGTTGACAGTAGGTCAGACATTGCTGAAACCTCAGACCAGTGGTGGCCCGACAGGGTAACCTCGCGAACTTGTTTTACGCCCCTGCCTCTCGACTAACAACTTTTAACACAAAAGTTTAATACCTGAAATACCCATAAGCTTTAGAAACATGAAATAAACTTTACAGTGGTTCCAACAGAACCTCCTCTGTACTTGATTGACCCCACCTACCTGTCTGACGTAGGATAGCCTAGTAGTAAAAAACTACCTTGGAGGATCTCATCCTTAATAAAACGAGACAACTGACGTGTCACCCTCGTGTGGACCGTCAACCACCTGTCAATCTAGGTCATCGCCCGCACCAACCCTCTGGCCCAGATGACGAAGGTACAAGACTTGGTTGAATTGAGTCTCACTGATTTACCCCGAGTCGTAACTCTATATCCCATCTCATCCTGAGCACCCCGAGTGGTAACTCGATATCCCAGCTCATCCTGAGCACCCCGAGTGGTAAATCGATATCCCGGCCCATATCCCAACCACTCTGTGATAATTCTCTATTAGCAAAAATTGTAAAACCCCGTGAAATAAAAGAATGTGTAGTCCCAGGACCTATCAAAACTCGAGTATCATGATAGAAAATAGACAACATACCAGTAACCACCTCTGTTGCAGCTCAAGCCGCCTGTTGAGTCATAGCAAAAACTCGGGCCTGTGTACTAGAAGATCGACCACGACCCCTCTGTCTCCCACTATCCTGGCTGGTCCTATTAGACTGGTTCTAGCTCCCCGCTGTAGTACCAGATGTCTGTGCAGCTCTTTGACTTGGTTCAGCAGCATTTCGGCCCAAAGAACTATTGCCCGGACGATGGGGACATTCTCTCTTAAAATGACCAGGCTCCCCACAAAAGTAACAACTAGTATCACCACGCCGTACGGGTCTGCCACTCTGTCCCCCGGTTGACTGCACTGAGGCCCCACTAGACTGAGCTGATGATTGTTGTCCCACTTAAAAACCTCAGGAACCTCCCAAACCGGCTTTAGCACTGCCTGCTCCAGATTCGGTACTCCCAAAAGATCCAGATCTGAAACTGCCTCTCTTAGATGGTCCTAGACTAGAGTCCCCGAAACTCAGGCAATCCCGCCGTCGCCTCGACTCACGAAGCTAGTACTAAGCTGGAAAACTCATCTCTACTCTAGCAGCAGCATCTGATAAAGCCCTTAAAGACATATGTGCAACCGCAGTTATTGCTACTCTAATCTCATGTCTCAGTCTATACTCAAACCTTCGGCACTTATCTATCTCATTTGCCACGAGAGCTGGTGCAAATCGTGACAAATCAAGAAATTTCTGGTCAGACTATGCGGCCGTCCCAGCCCGTCATCTGCAAGTCATGCCACCAACGGTACGCATAACCACTAAGAAGAAATATGGCTAAACGCACTCTATCCTCGAGAGGGCACCTCATAATCGCAAATACTCGCTCTAAACTAGTAATCCAATCATCAGCATCATCTGGCCCAAACTTAGCATCGTCCAGTCTACAAGAATTTAAACCTAGAACTATAATACCAAGTTGATAGGACCCTTCCCAAATTTCCCCTCGAAACCCGTGAAAAGCCCTGCTCTCGCCTAACAACCGAATAAATTACCTAGAATACCCTTAAGCCCTTGCTATTAGTTACGACAATTCTACCAAAAATCCGGTAGAACCTCCCCTACAAAATTGTTAACCATCTTTCACATGTCTGGCGAAGGATCAAATACCACTCTCGAATCCCAACGTCACCAAATAACCATCGACGTAGTCATAATTTACAATAAGTCCAAAAGTTTTATCAGAGCATCTAGGTAGGAAAGGTAAATATAGAAAATTTATAAATCCTACTCGATAGTCTTAGGTACAGGCGCGGCTGAAATTTAGTGCCTCCACCTCTCGATGTTCCCTCGTCAACTCAACGGTGTGGAGGGGATTTTAAAACAGTAAAAGTGTGAGTGGACAAAATAATCGTTTAAAATAATTTCCGAGGTAAAAATACCTTTTCCCCCTCCATGAGTAAAAAAATGCATGCATAATATAAAATTCCTTTTTAAACAAATAATATATAAAGATAATCCGAAAACTTACCGAAAAATCTATTTTTAGTTCAAACCCTCAGTGGGACCTACGAAAACCTGAACAATGGAAACATCTCGTGGTCCACAACCTTTCTTTGAAAACCATCCTCAAAAGGAGTTTAAAAATCATATACATAGACCTGGACATAAAAATATCATAACATATTTCACCGCTCCCCGAATGTAATCCCGAGCCGTAGCTCAATATCTGAGCTGACTAACCCGGGTCCAACCCTCCGCACACCCGATATACCTGGAGTTGTGCAGAACCCTGTACTACTCGTAGACAGCCTCAACCACCTTGCGGAGAAATACCCTTTGATGCTAGCATCAGAGAACCATCAACGATCTGGCGGAGAAATTCCCTTCGACGTCAGCATCGGAGAAACCTCGACGAACACGTGGTGGGAAATACTGCACATTACGTTCCGGAGAAAACCATGATCCTCAGGGACAGTATACCTAGTGAAAACCCACTCGTAAAGAAAAATCCAAAATCCATTTTTGAAATCCTTGTTTCTTGACCTAAGTCAAATTCATTGAAAACTGGGTCTATGCCCAAATCCAATAAAGTCACAAATATGGGTCTAAATCCAAAAATCATGGACTGAACCGAAACCCAACATCTATAATTTATAAGATTAAGACTTGGAAATTTGACAAAACCCATACTTTTATTTAAAATATACATGTATGCATGCATGACAATTTACAAACCAAAGTCCACTCACCGAACGTCCAATTAAGCTCAATCCCGAGTCGTATGCTCCTCTGAAGTTGCCGGAGCAGTATCGCCTATCAAAAGTAACAATTAAGGTTAACATCGATAATTAAAAAAACACTACATCCATACTCCTTAAACCCCAGGGGTCCACACTCATCCCACTGAAAACGCAGCCACTTCGGACGCCCAAAACTTTCCCTAAACGATGTCTGATTGTCCTGAAACCTGCACTAACAGGTCCGAAACGTCGAGAGCTTCGAAACTCATGTCCGCTAGAGCTCGAGAAGGAGCTCTACGCGCTGCCATGCACTGATGGATGGCTGGGACTCCCTCCCCACGCGTGACTGCATCACATACTCTCCTTCAACCTCTAGCTGTGGTTACTATTTATCGCAGAAAATTCTCCATAACCACCCTAACTTCAAAGCTTAATATCTCCCTTATTTCTCAACCAAATTTGATGTTCTAGTAATGGAAATCTATCTGCTCGAGCCAAGGAATCCAAATATGCAATTAGAATTTAGATTCATAACATGTGGTAGCCGGAAAATGGCCGGGAAGATGGTGGTTACTGTTCACCTTCGAATCTCCTTCTCCTAACACTTCCAAGCTCGATGAAGGATATGGTTGAGCTCAGAATGAAGTGAGGAAGATGATGATTTGGATGGTTTCTGGTGGTTTGGCCTAAATAAAAAACTCACAATTTTGGGGGTTTGTTTCTCAGGATGAACCAGAGAGTTTGCGAGGAGAGGAGAGAAAATTAAAGAAAAATCTGGAACTAGTGGGTTTTAAAATATCTAACCTGCAAAAATTACTAAACTGCCCATGAACATTCTAGACCCACAACTCTCCCATACGAACTCCATTATACGCGTGCCACCTGTCTATGAACTCGTGAGCTCAAGACCGACGTAACGGCCCACGAAAAACTTCCAAAGTTGTCTCTAAACAAAAATTGACTTTCAAGCCTCTCAAAAACCAATGGTAAAATGTAACGACACAGACCAAAAATTAAATTATTTTGAGAATTGGACAATTTTACCCTTAATTTTGGACGGGTTCGGGAGTCACTTTTTGACTGGTAGTACTTTTGGGAATTTTTCTTGGGTCGTTGCGTAGGTCTCGAACTCACAAGTTCGTAGACAGGCGGCATGCGGAAAACGGAGACCTGGTGAGTTCGTTACGGGTCTAGAAGCTTCAGGGGCAGTTTGGTAATTTTGGAAAATTTGGAACTATATAGCAGATATTTTTCTCTCTCCTCGAAGGATTGGTCCATTCAGTCTCTCTCTCTCTCTTAACCGTTTCTCCCCGTGAGAACACCAAAACCCCATTTTCATCGGATGGATTTCGATCCGATTCGACCGGTACCAAGGTCGAGAGGATCTTCCCCGGGACCCCACGAGCATTTTGGGGTAGTTATTGGAGCGGGAGCACCGCCGTAGGCGACGGACGGAGAAGGGAGGTAAATCGAATCTTCTCGGCCATTTTCCAGCCAAACCAGGTACGATCTTGGAAATTTGACCTCATATTTGGGTTCCTGGTGAAAAGTAGATGAATTTACATGTGTGGATCGTGAAAAAAGGTCAAGAAATGAAGAAGTTAGAAAACCATAAAAATCGACCGGAAATGGCAATTTCTGGCGAACCAGACGGCGGCGGAGGTGGCGGTCCGGTCATCTTCTCCGGCCAGCCTCCGGCGATGGCGACGGCCGTCCGGTCGTCTTCTCCGGCGAGTCACCGGTAACGGGTCGAGTCGAGTGAACGGGTCGAGTAGAGTGAACCGATCGGGTCAAGTGAACCGGTCGGGTCAAGTGAACCGGTCGGGTCAAGTGAACCGATCGGGTTGAGTGAACCGGTCGGGTTGAGTGAACCGGTCGGGTCGAGTGAATTGGTCAGGTTGAGTGAACCGGTCGAGTCCAGTGAATCGGTCAGGTCAAGTTGGACCGGATCAGGTTGAGCTGGGCCGGGTTGGATCGGTCCAGGCACGTGAACCTTGTAGCAGGCGCGTGACCGGCGCGTGGGGCCGAGTCTCAGGTCACGGCGACACGTGGTAACTAGTTTTCGACGTTCCGAATCTGTTGGTATAGGTTTCAGGTTGATTGGACGTCGTTTATAGGTCGTTTTGGGCAATCCCAGCAGTAATGGTTGACCTTATTAGCGGGTTTTGAGTTCGGAAAGTCCAGGTAGTTGGGTCATTATTGTGCATGTGTTCCTTGGGCTAGAGCGTCCATGAATTTTGGGTGGGATGATGTTAGTGAATGGAATTTTGTTTTATAAATTGAAATGCATGCATCAAAATATCTTTGTTTAAATACTGTTATTTATTGTGGCATTGAATTTATGGATTTTAGAGATGATTACTGGACATATGTTTTCCACTATTTCAGTTAGTGTGATTTGAGAAATATCATGGGTTTTGGATTCGATTTTGATATCATTTTGACGTGGAAATTATTGAGTCCATGATTTGGGTTTTGACCCGGATGTATAAGTTTATCGGATTTGGCCATATATTTGTGGGAGGCCAGGACCCGGGACTAGGATCCGTTATTAGCGGTGAACTCGGTGAACCTCCAAGATAAACACATTTGAGGAGGACTAGGACCCGGGACTAGGATCCGTTATTAGCGGTGAACCCGGTGAACCTCCAAGATAAACACATTTGAGGAGGACCAGGACCCGGGACTAGGATCCGTTATTAACGGTGAACCCGGTGAACCTCCAAGATAAACACATTTGAGGAGGACCAGTATATGGGACTAGGATCCGCTGTTGGTGGTGAACCCGGTGAACCTCCAATATAATTGATTACCGATATGATAGTCGAGGATACTTTCCGACTGATGTGATATCATAGTACAGAGAGTTGTGATACAGGACTAGCACACCCCAAGGGATACCCTGGTGGCTAGGGATATGATAGTCGAGGGATATGCCGACTGATATGATATGATAGCTGAAGGGTATACCGGCTGATGATATGATATGATAGTCGAGGATACTTGACGACTGATGTAATATGATAGCAGAAGGTCATACCGGCTGATGATATGATATGATAGTCGAGGATACTTGCCGACTGATGTGATATGATAGCCGAAGGTTATACCGGCTGATGATATGATATGATAGTCGAGGATACTTGCCGACTGATGTGATATCATAGTACAGAGAGTTGTGATACAGGACTAGCACACCCCAAGGGATACTCTAGTGGCTAGCGATATGATAGTCGAGGGATATGCCGACTAATATGATATGATAGCCGAAGGTTATACCGGCTGATTATATGATATGATAGTCGAGGATACTTGCCGACTTATGTGATATGATAGCCGAATGTTATACCGGCTGATGATATGATATGATAGTCGAGGATACTTGCCGACTAATGTGATATCATAGTACAGAGAGTTGTGATACAGGACTAGCACACCCCATGGGATACCCTGGTGGCTAGGGATATGATACTCGAGGGATATGCCGACTGATATGATATGATAGCCGAAGGTTATATCTGTTGATGATATGATATGATAGTCGAGGATACTTGCCGAATGATGTGATATCATAGTACAGAGAGTTGTGATACAGGACTAGCACACCCCAAGGGATACCCTGGTGGCTAGGGATATGATAGTCGAGGGATATGCCGACTGATATGATATGATAGCTGAAGGTTATACCGGCTGATTATATGATATGATAGTCGAGGATACTTGCCGACTTATGTGATATGATAGCCGAAGGTTATACCGGGTTATGATATGATATGATAGTCGAGGATACATGACGACTGATTTGATATCATAGTATAGAGAGTTGTGATACAGGACTAGCACACCCCAAGGGATACCCTGCTGGCTAGGGATATGATAGTCGAGGGATATGCCGACTGACGTTATATGATAGCCGAATGTTATACCGGCTGATGATACGATATGATAGTCGAGGGATATGCCGACTGATGTGATATGGTAGCCGAATGTTATACCGGCTGAGGATACGATATGATAGCCGAGGATATTTCCGTCTCTAATATGAATTGACGACGATTGTCATGGGCTTAATCAGGCTATGGGCTTAATCAGCCTATGAAAATACTTCGTCATCCGGGTCAGTGGGTTGGTGTGGGCGGTGACCCAGAGTGACGAATTATTGTTGGTTCACAAGTATCTGACTAGTCGGTTGTCTTGTGGTATTCCAGTAGAGATGTCAGCAGTGTCTGACCTACTGACATTTGGTGTCAGAGGGTATTCCTATTTGAACCACCACTATTCCGAGGTCTTGGCTTTGACCTGTATACTATCCTGCGTTTGACAGGTAGGTGTGGTCAGTAAGTACAGAGGTTCTGTTGGGAACCCTGTAAGGTTTAATAAAAATTATTTAAGAACAAGGGGTATTTCTGGTATTTAAATTTTGAGGTAAAGGAGTTGTCAGACGGGATAAGGGTTCTTTCCGGGTTTCGAGGGAAAATTCGGGAAGGGTCCTTACATAAAATCGTCCTTTCCCAAATTAATTTATGAAAATTCATTAATTAAATTTACGGGTCGTTACACCTTACCTTACCCTTTACATGCTCCCTAAGCTAACTTTGAAGCCAAATACTCAGTCATTTCTTTCATCACCCAAAGTATATCCTAGCCAAAATACTCAGTCATTCATCAAAACCATGCCCTATAACCTGAGCTTTTGTTGAGGTTGCCCTAAATGAGATTCTTGTTGAGAAGGAGAGGTGAAAGAAAGTGCTGCCCAATTCCAAAGATATTGGCATTTTTATCAGATGATGAAAGTTCAAAGTTCAAAGTTTGAAGAGTGAAAAGCTTTACCAGTGATAAGCTGCATGAAAAGAATGAGGATATCATTGCATGATCCTGGTTCAATTCAATTCAAAAGAAAAAGAAAAAAATTTAAGAGAAAAAATAAAGAACAAGAAAAACGATGAGGAAAAATGAAAAAAAAAAATGATAAGCAAAGTGAATTGAGCCAAGTAAGCCAAGAAACTCGAAGTAAGCCATCAAGGAAGCACAATGTTGTGGGCTCTAAGCAAGGATTCAGTTCAGAAAGTTCCAAATTCAAGTCGTGACTTCTCATGCCTTGGCACAACTCAGGTTCTTTGAATCCTATCCTTCCTTTCTAAACCCAAAAGCTTAGCCCCATTACAACCTAAGATGGAAGACCAAACTGATCTTATGGACAATATTTCTATGGCACTTAGATGAAGTTGTTTTCAAACATGATCACTTGGAACTTTGGCACTTACACTTATCACATGACACTCAAGGCTATGGCATCTCTGTTAGTTCTGAAAAGCATGTCTACTTACTTTGGTTCTTATTAGTATGTTAAAAGTACTATTTCTAGCATCGTAGTTGTCTAAGTAAACGTTTGTGGGTATCGTGCTGCTATAACCCTCAGGAGACAAAACTCCTCCTACTAGGTGAACCTAGGGGTTTAAATGTCCTATCTTAACTAAGATAGAGTCTTTTTTTTTTCTCAGGGACTAGCAAAAGATAGGTTATGGGGTATTTGTTCAGTCATTATTTATGCATCATTTTGATGTCATTAAGTACCTCTCATGTATATCTTTTTAATGATTTCGTGCCATCAATAGTAGAAAATGATCAATCTTGTGAGGCTTGTGCATATTTGGAAAGATAGGTAAATTCTGAGAAAAACGTAAAAAGAATGGCTCGAATCGGAGTTATAACGAAGATGTTATCTCAAGTTGAAAATTGGGTCCAAAATCGAGTCCAGAACGTGTCATAGACATGTCCTAGCCCATTGAGTGACGTCCAAGCAACCTCCAGAAGACTCCAGAGTTTCCTCGGCATGCAAGAAATTCCAAGAAGATTTTATCTCAATCTATGCTGCAGGCCTAGTCCTTGTTCAAAAATGATTACCTTTTTGAGTCCTCTTTCTTATCAAACTAGGAGAGCAGAGGTTAAATATGATTGTAATCAGATTCTAACACTAATTGGTCTCCTATTTCTTTGGGGCGTGGTCTTCTATAAATAGGAGCCTTAGGCGTCGGATCAGAACCCCCTTAGACACCAGAGCCGCAGTTCCTTTGTAATTCAGTATTATAAATTTAAACAGTTTTATTTTTCAAGTAGAGAAGGAGATTTGGGTGTGGAGCTTGGAGAGGAGCACACCCTGCTGTATTCTTCTGCCGTGTTTTATTATTCATTAATCCTCCTTTACGTTACAGTTTTATTTCGTTGTAATTATAAATGAGAATTTACATTATGTCTTTAATTTCAATTATGCGTGAGTAGTTTTTTTAGGATTAGGGCTGCTTGAAGCCCTAGCCATGATAGTCGTTTAACTTGGTTTTGGCCCCTTATTTGTATTGGTAGGGATGCTGGAAATAGTGGAATTATTGTTCTTAATTTATGTTTATTGCATATAAGTTTGACATGCTTGTTTGCATGAACTATTGATGAATGATTGCTTGTTTGAGTGGTCATCTGCTTGTGACTATTAGCATCGAAGGTAGTGGCTTACATCTTACTTGTAATTCAACTAATGACAACCTAGGACTGCACATCACTTTTCTAGGGATAATGTGATGTCATTAAATTCTTTTCGCACTTCTTGCTTCATCTTGATAAAATTTTATAGATGTTCTAAGGTACTCATCCGGCCTAGAATATGCAAACTAAGAGAGAATAATATATGTCGAGTGGGCCTTAGTCGGACCTTTGCATGGGCATCATATTCAGAAGTTTCATAGTAATCAAATCCTGAAAATCATGTTAAGGACTTAATAGGTTAGTGGTGGATAGTGTGCCTTAATTCACCTTAGTTAAATTTAATCAATCAAATCATAGTCTCTGCTGCATTTTACTTTCTTACATTCTAAGTAAATATTTAATTTCCAATTTCAAAAGCATAAACTCCCCTTGCCGTGTGTTTATTTTAGTGTCTTGTTTGTGTGTCTTGCGCGTCAAGTCTTTGTTTATGTTTAATCAGGAGTCCTTGCCGTGTCCTTAGTGTTCAGCATATCTAAAGTAGTGTCTTGAGTCTTTGTCTATTTGTCTATTATCTCTAGCATCTTATTTGTCTAAGGAAAACGTTTGTGGGTATCGTGCTGCTATAACCCTCAGGAGACAAAACTCCTCCTACTAGGTGAACCTAGGGGTTTAAATGTTCTATCTTAACTAAGATCAAATCTTTTCATTTTGTTAAGGTTTGTTTTGCTCAGGGACTAGCAAAAGATAGGTTTGGGGGTATTTGATCAGTCATTATTTATGCATCATTTTGAGGTCTTTATATGCCTCTCTTACATGTCTTTTGAATGATTTCGTGCCATCAATAGTAGAAAATGATCAATCTTGTGAGACTTGGATTAAGGAAGATAGGTAAATTATGAGAAGAATGCGAAAAGAATGACTCAAATCGGAGTTCAGATGAAGGAGATGTCCTCATTTCTATATCAGGTCCTGAACTGGGTCCTGAGTGCGCCAGTGCGCCATTCCACCTATTTTGGGTCCTTGACCAAGTACCTCAGATAATGCCATCCGGGTCCCAAACCTGTGTCTCATGACATCAAGTTCATGTCCTTGAAGTGCCAAGGTCGTGCCAGGACATGTCGAGTACATGTCCCAAGAACTTCCCATCCAAACCCAGCCTCTGCGCCTAAACCCTAGTTCATGTTCCACCAGCGGTGGATCGAAGTTCCTCATCTACGCTAAGCCTGACAACCTATGCACCTAGCATGAGCGAAGATGTACTTCTACTATGCTCAAGGTATGCCTAAAAGCGCAGTCCCAGACCCCTATGACGAAGACATTCGAAGTCCCAAGTTCTAAGTTCTAGCGTCTGACCGCGGGAATATCGCGGGCTGCTCGCGGCCAGCTTGTGTTCCCACTGGCCAGCTTGCATTTACACTCCCAACCGTGTTCTAATTGGTTGTAATAGATTTTAAGGACTTTGTAATTAATTAAAGTACAATAACTATTCCAGAACATTCTTGGCTAAGGTTTTTATTACCAATCCTTATAGGACAAGATTTTCCCTTTGTCTATAAAAGGGAGCCTTTGTTTAGTATTTTGGGAGGAGATAATTAGAAAAGCATTATTTCGGAGATCTAGACACCTTTGCCGCAATTTACATTGTAACTCAGTTCAAAGTAAACAGTTTCTTATTTTCTACACTTTTTGGGCGTGGAGCTTGGAGAGGAAGGCTTTGTCGAGTCTCTGCTGTGCACCATTGTTCATCAGTGTTCTTTACTCTAAAATTTTATTTCACAACAATTTAATTATGAATTAATTATATCTGTTTTAAACCCAGTTATTCGTGAGTAGTTCTTTTTAGGATTAGGGCTGCTTGAAGCCCTAACCATGTTAGCTTGTTAATTAGATTTTGGCTCTTGATTTTGATTGCTATGCATGTTGAATAACTCTGATTACTGGTTTAACTGCCATTCCTTTTTTCCTATGAGCTTTGCTATCTTGTTTGCATAAATTATTGATGGAATTGCTTGAGTGATCACTATATCATCTTGTAATTCATGAGCATCAAGAGGTTGAGGTTAAGAAATGATCTTGTAGTCGGAATTCACAACGCTCTAGGAATGCACATCACTTTTCTAGGCTTGTGTAGTGTCATTAAATTCTCTTTGTACTTCATGCATCATCTTAAACGGTAGGTGATAGACGTTCTAGAGTACACATCATGCTCAAAACATGCCAAGTAAGAGAGAATAATATATGTGGAGTGGGCCAACCATCGGGACCTTTGCATGGGCACTTAATTCAGAAGTTGCATAGTAATTAAGTCAAGAAAATCTGGTTAAGGATTATAATTGGTTAGAGTGGATAGTAAGCCTTAATTCGCCTTAGTTAATAATCAATCAATCAATCTATTATTCGTGCATTTTAATTTACTGTTTTACTTTCGTGCGTGTTTCTCAAAATCATAAACTCCTCCCCCACCCCCTACCCCCCTCCTTTGGAATGTGTGTGTGTGCTTTTATCTAAGTTAATTAAATCTGAACTTAATTGGATTAATCGTTGAGGCAAGTCCTCGAGGGATCGACTCTTGCTGTGCTACTATACTATTCTTATCGATTTATGCACTTGCAAGGATTTTATAACTGTTAGAATTAGATTGCAAATTGCTTGTTCTCTAATTTTACCAACAAGTTTTTGGCGCTGTTGTTGGGGACTTGTCCCTCAACGGTGCCCTAAATTAATTCAGATTTAGTTAACTCAATTTTGTATATTAACTGTTTAGATTTCATTTAGATTGTTTACTAACTTAGCTTGTCATCTTTCTGATGTACATATGAACAACTCATACATGGATATGAGACCATGGAATTATCCATACATGGAGACGGGAGATTGGAACAATCCACACCCAACTTCATTCAATCAGGGGTGGAGCAATCACGAAAACCCAGAACCATACAACCCAGGGTGGAGCAATCAGCCGGAATTCCATTATCAAGAACACCCAGAACCATACAACCCAGGATGGTGCTAGCAACCTAATTTCACATGGAACTCCCCTCAAATAGTTCCTCACTATGAACCAACTCCTGACCTCCCACCTTTGCCGAGGGCCTTGATACAAAGATAAAGGCTTGTACTCAATACATGTCGGCCGCTTCTAAAGAAATCCGAGAGGAAAACCAGCGCATGGAGGAGAGACTGGAAAAGAGCAGGAGGGAGTTTGAGTTCAACATGCGCCAAATCGAAGAAAGGGCATGTTCCCCACCAAGTGAGGCCGTGAATGGTGATCATAATGAAGCTATCATCGAGCCAACACTTCGACAAGTGCTTGCCTTGGAGGCCGCAAAGTCCACCCAACCTTCGCTATGGACCAGGATACAAAGCAAGGAGGCTTGTAAATAGAACCATCACACAGATGAAGAGCATAATTAGGACACCATCAAGCTAACACTTCAACAAGTTTTGCCATGGATGCCATGAATTCCACCCAAGGCCATGCCGTGACAGTGTCTCCCGATTCTGCTTAGATTGAGTAGTGGGACGCACCCAATTCATACCCTCCAGTATACTCTTCCTTTTATAATGTTTATGATTCTGATTTCATGTCTAACTATACCTCTTTGCCTTGCCCTAATAGATTGGAAAGAGAAATGGAAGAAAACTGGGAGGAAGAGAATAGGACGGATGATGGTGACAAGGACATCTAGGTCAAACCCATGCCCTTGCCCTATGTGTTGCCCAGCAGCAATGCACTGCCCCAAGCCGTGTCCCACATCCATGACCACGTTCTGCACTGCAACAAATCCAGCCTCAAGCTGCAAATGCCCTACTGCACTGCACCAGAACCTTCCCAGCGCGCATCTGAGACGCGCAGCACTGTGGCGAAGCTTCAAGACACATCCACGGCATAACCTAAGGACCATCCCGTACATCCCAATCTGCTGCCAGCCGTGTCTCAGCCCATGCCCACGGACAAGGACCGGGTTTTGAAATTCAATGCGCCTTCTCAACTCGATCCTGAAACACTTAACTTTCTTTTTAATAATGCAAACTTGGATTTGAATTCTGATTTAGCTCCTAATACTGTTGAACTTTTCCTGTGCTGGTTCCACCATAAAAACACAAAGAATAAGCTAAAGGCACTCAACTTGGTCCCCCTCTTCAAGTTCCGAAGGAAAAATCAACGGAAGGTACCAACGATGAAGTCTAGAACGTACAAGGCACCACCAAAGCTGTTCCCCCATGAGCATTGTCCAAGGAAAACATTCAAGAGTGGACAGAAACTGCTCTCGTGCAAATCAGTGCTCAATCTCTTTCCCGATAAGTTACGTTCTCGTCGGTGGATTCCTTTTGTGTTTCTAACTTTTTTCTCCATGCTGCAACGCAGATTCTACAACAAGAGGCTCATAATCGGTTCCATGTTGACACTGAAATCCTAGGCACACCATCAAATGACTAGGATACCAACCCGTCTTGCCTAGACATTAAATAAAGCGCTCCTAGGAGGGAACCTAGCTGTAACAACCCACCCCCGCTCGTAAGCCTTACGGGATGGCCATTGTTATGGCTGCTAGCCTCCAACCAGTGCAGCCCAAGGTTCACCACCTTTAACAGTGGAATCTTACCTTCACAAAGGTATTGTTATGCTTGCCAAATTCGCTCCCACTCGCATGCAACCTTATCGGGAGTCGAACCCTGGACCAAGCCTTTTATTCCACTCAAGGTGGACACCTTTCACCAATTGAGCTGCAGCTGGTTGGAGCGAATTTGGCAAGCATAACAATACCTTTGTGAAGGTATTATTCCACTGTTAAAGGTGGTGAACCTTGGGCTGCGCTGGTTGGAGGCCGGCGGCCATAACAATGGCCATCCCGTAAGGCTTACGAGCGGGGGTGGGTTGTTACACTAGCCCTTATTTATATTTCTCTCTTCCTTTTTTGTTTCTGCCCGTTATATCTCTCCAACCTTTCTACTGTTGTCATGCTTACTGCTTTTCACATTGACGATGGTGTTCAGTTTAGGTTTGGGGGTGTGGATTTTTTGCATATAGAAACAAGTAGGTTTGGGGTTGATACACGACCAGGACTTTTGAATTTTCAACCTTAGTTTTTTGTGTTTAGTTAGTTACATAATGTTTTGCTTTTGAATAGTATGATAACTTGTTAACACGGATGTATATGCTAAGTTAACTGTCTTAGCCTTACTAAGAGTCATGCCATGGTCAAGTAGTTCATAATTTGCACTTTACAATGCCATGTTTTAAGTGATTAAGTGAACAAAATAACTGAATTTTAGTGAACCTTAGAAAATTAGTGGAGAGTACCCTATGAGATCTATGAGCCTAATTGCCATTCTTTCTGAGGGATATACTTGTTTCTACTCTTAAACACTCATCTCTTTTGTTCTTAATTGTTGATCTCATTACATCATATTTGCGTTGAATTTTAAAGAACTAACATCATTTAGATACTCTTGATCTAATGTGTGGTTTTCCATTAGAAGTGATGAAGGATATGTATGCTTTAACCTCTAAAGGCTTTATCCTACCCTATTGCATGCTCCCTAAGCCAATGTTGAAGCCAAACACTCAGCCATTTCTTTCATCACCCAAAGTATAAACTAACCCAAAATACTTAGCCATTCATCACAGCCATGCCCTATAACCTCAGTTGTGCTAAGGCTGCCGTAAATGAGATTCATGGTGAGAATGAGAGGTGAAAGAAGATGCTGCCCAATTCAAAGGACATTGGCATAAATTCAAAGTTCAAAAGTAAAGAAAAGCTTTACAAGTTGCAAGCTACACGAAAGTTTGAGGAAATCATTGCATGATCTTGGTTCAATTCAATTCAAAGAAGAAAAGAAAAAAATAAAGAAAACAAAAGAAAGAACAGAAAAAAAGCTTTCAAATCAAAAGAAAGAAAGAAACGTTGAGAACAAAAGAAAAAAAAAAGTGAAAAACAAAGTGAATTGAGCCAAGTGAGCCAAGAGCCTCAAAATAAGCCACAAGAGCCTCAAAATAAGCCATCAAGAAAGCACAATTTCGTGGGCCTTAAGAAAGGATTCAGTTTAGAAATTCCAAGTTCAAGTCATGACTTCTCATGCGTTGGCACAGCTCAGGTTCTTTGAATCCCATCATTCCTTGCTAAACCCCTAAGCTTAGCCCCATTACAACCTAAAAAGGAAGACCTAACTGATCTTATGGACAATCATGCTGAGGATTAAGGTAGGTATCTATGTTCTTAAAGTTCAATTCCTTTCATGAGATCTTTATTTCCATAAAGTGCTATTCTTCACTATTACTCATATGTGATTAAATTTGAATTTCATAACATAAAGTCATCACTATGCTTGAAAAGAGTGAAAGTCTAGGATTCTTCTGCGAATTCAGAGTTTCCTAGTGAGGATTAGAGTCGAGGCGAAATCTTTCTAGGGCACTGAGATGAAGTTGTTCTCAAACATGATCACTCGAAACTTTGGCACTTATACACGTACACCTTCAAATGACACTCACGGCCATGGCATTCCTTTTTGTTCTGCAAAGCATGTCTACTTACTTTGATTCTTATTAGCTTGTTAAAAGTATTATCTCTAGCTTCTTATTTGTCTAAGGAAAAGGTTTGTGGGTATCATGCTGGTATAACCCTCAGGTGACAAAACTCCTCCTACTAGGTGAACCTGGGGGTTTAAATGTTCTATCTTAACTAAGATCGAGTCTTTTCATTTTGTTAAAGTTTATTTTACTCAGGGACTATCAAAAGATAGGTTTGGGGGTATTTGATCAGTCATTATTTATGCATCATTTTGATGTCTTTATATGCCTCTCTTACATGTATTTTGAATGATTTCGTACCATCAATAGTAGAAAATGATCAATCTTGTGAGACTTGTGCATATTTAGAAAGATAGGTAAATTTTGAGAAGAATGCGAAAAGAATGACTCAAATCAGAGTTCAGATTAAGGAGATGTCCTCATTTCAATATCAGGTCCTGAACTGGGTCCTGAATGCGCCAGTGCGCCATTGCGCCTATTTTGGGTCCTTGACCAAGTACCTCAGATCATGCCATCCGGGTCCCAAACCTGTGTCTCATGACATCAAGTTCATGTCCTTGAAGTGCTAAGGTCGTGCCAGGATATGTCGAGTGCATGTCCCAAGAACTTCCCATCTGAACCCAGCCTCCGCGCCTAAACGCTAGTTCCTGTTCCGCCAGCGGTGGATCGAAGTTCGTCCTCTGCGCTAAGCCTGACAACCTGTGCGCTTGGCATGAGCGAAGATGCGTTTCTACTATGCTCATGGTATGCCTCAAAAGCGCAATCCCAGACCCTTACGACGAAGACATTCGAAGGGCCAAGTTCTAAGTTCAAGCGTCTGACCGCGGGCTGCCCGCGGCCAGATTGTGTTCCCACTGGTCAGCTTGCATTCACACTCCCAACTATGTTCTAATTGGTTGGAATAGATTTGAAGGACTTTGTAATTAATTAGAAGTACAGTAACTATTCCAGAACATTTTAGGCTAGGGTTTTTAATACCAATCCTTATAGGACAAGGTTTTCCCTTTGTCTATAAAAGGGAGCCTTTGTTCAATATTTTGGGAGGAGATTGTTAGAAGAGCATTATTTCAGAGATCTAGACACCCAAGCCGAAATTTACATTGTAACTCAGTTCAAAGTAAGCAGTTTCTTATTTTCTGCACTTTTTGGTCGTGGAGGTTGGAGAGGAAGGCTTTGTCGAGTCTCTGCTGTGCACAATTGTTCATCAGTGTTCTTTACTCTAAACTTTTATTTCATTGCAATTTAATTATGAATTCTATTATATATGTTTTAATGCCAGTTATACGTGAGTAGTTCTTGTTAGGATTAGGGCTGCTTGAAGCCCTAACCATGTTTGTTTGATAATTGGGTTTTGGCTCCTGATTTTGATTGCTATACATGCTGAATAACTCTGATTACTTCTTTAACTGCCATTCCTTTATGCCAATGAGCTTTGCTACCTTGTTTGCATAAATTATTGATGGAATTGCTTGAGTGACCACTATATCATCTTGTAATTCATGAGCATCATGAGGTTGAGGTTAAGAAACGATCTTGTAGTCGGAATTCACAACACTCTAGGAATGCAAATCACTTTTCTAGGCTAGTGTAGTGTCATTAAATTCTCTTTGTACTTCATGCATCATCTTAAACGGTAGGTGATAGACGTTCTAGAGTACACATCATGCTTAGAACATGTCAAGTAAGACAGAATAATACATGTGGAGTGGGCCAACCATCGGGACCTTTGCATGGGCACTTAATTAAGAAGTTGCATAGTAATTAGGTCAAGAAAATATGGTTAAGGACTATAATTGGTTAGAGTGGATAGTAAGCCTTAATTCGCCTTAGTTAATAATCAATCAATCTATCTATTATTCGTGCATTTTAATTTACTGTTTTACTTTCGTGCGTGTTTCTCAAAATCATAAACAGCCCCCCATCCCTCCACTCCCAACCCCCCCCCCCCCCCCCCCCCCCCCTTGTGTGCGCTTTTATCTAAGTTAATGAAATATGAACTTAATTGGATTAATCGTTGTGGCAAATCCTCGAGGGATCAACTCTTGGTGTGCTACTATACTATTCTTATCGATTTGTGCACTTGCAATGATTTTATAACCATTAGAATTAGATTGCATATTGCTTGTTCTCTAATTTTACGAACAAGAATTAGATTGCATATTGCTTGGACTAGCTTATGGCGCGGTGTGTACCATCGGCTGGTGGCTTGAGTCATAAGCAATGCAGGTTCTCCTTCCTCATTCAAGTCATGTGCTTCATTTGGCACTGCTTTGTCACCACCTGAGCTATAGGGCATGGCCAGTTTGATTGGTTATTTAATTGGGTAGGATATGCTTAGGGTGATGAAGGAAAGGCTAAGTGTTTGGTTTCAAAATGGCTTAGGGAGCACACATTAGGGTAGGAAAGGGCCTTCAGAGGTTAAGCACACATAGCCTACATCACTTCTTATGGCAAATCACACTTCAAACCAAGAGCATCTATATAATGTTAGTACTTTAAACTTCAATGCAAATATGATGCAATGAGATCAACATTTATGAGCAAAGTGAAGAGTGTTTAAAGCGTAGAAATAATGTGAATCACTCCGAAAGAATGGGATTAGGGCTCAAGTTCTCACAAGGTAGTCTCCACTAATTTTCCGAAGCTCACTTTCATTTAGTCATTTTGTGTAACAACCCGGAATTTTAATTATTGGGTTTACGTAATTATTTTTGTAAAATGACGATTTTACCCTTGCTTGTTAAGGGGCGTGAAAGTCAAATTTTGTTTTGAGACATTTTTGGTGGTGTTTTGGATACCGTTGCGTAGGTCTCGAACTCATGAGTTCGTAGACAGGCGGCACACAGGAAACGGAGTTCGTGGATGAAAGTTACGGGTCTAGATTGTTAGGGGCATTTTGGTAATTTTTGACTTGGGGTAGATATTTTAACCCAATCATTGTCTCATCTTCATTTCATTTTCATCTTCATCTCCTTTAACAGTCCTCACTCTCTCTGTGACAAACATAAACACAAACCACTCGAAACCGTGCGAAAATTAACCCACAAACCCACAAAGTCAACTTTGATTTCAAGGCTTTAGCTTCCTGTTTTGATCAACTAATCGCATTCTACTCCTTCCCCCGATCATAACCGTACCAACCATCGAAGGAGAGGACCACAGAGGAAGCCGAACCGAGGATAGGAAGTTTCGGACCTTCCGATCAATTTTCCGGCTAGCACAGGTACCTGTTTGTGGTTTTGAGGTCATATTTGGATTCCTGGGTTCGAGTAGATAGATTGAGACATAAAAGTTGTGAAAAATGGTTTAGTTTTGAGGAAGTTAGGAAAGCTTGAAGTTTCAGTCGGAAATGGAGGATTCCGGCGGAAACCAGACGGCGGCGCCGGCTGCCGGTCGTCTTCTCCGGAGAGTCGCCGGTGACCGGTCAGGTCGAGTAAATCGGTCGGGTCGAGTGAACCAGTCGGGTCGAGTGAACCGGTCGGTTCGAGTTGGACCGAGTCAGCTCGAGTTGGACCGGGTTGGACCGGTCCAAGCGCGTAGGTACTGTAGCAGGCGCGTGACCGGCGCGTGAGGGCGCGAGGCGGCTCGTGTTATGACCTTCCGTGGTTTGTGACGGCGCGTGGGGCCGAGTCTGAGGTCACGGTGGCGCGTGACAGGTAGTTTTTGACGTTTCGGACCTATTGGCGCAGGTTTTGAGTCGATCGGACGTCGTTTAGGGGTTGTTTTGGGCGTTTTAAAGTTGCTGCGTTTTCTAGGCCAGCATAGTTAGACTCCCGGGGTTTAGGGGGTTTATATTTAAGGTTCTTATTATTAGCTGGTAATCCCGATTATTAATTTGGACAGGCGATACTGCTCCAGGAACTTCAGGGGAGCGTACAGTTCGGGATTGAGCTTGCTTCAACAGGTTTGTGAGTGGACTTTTGGTTTATACACTATAATGCATGCATAAATATATCTTTGATTTTAATATTGTTATGTATGGGTGCAATGATTTCCTGGAATTTATAATTGATTGCTGGACATTTGTTTTCCCAATATTTCAGTGAAAGTGTGTTGTGAGAAATGATACGGTTGTTGGATTCGGTTTGATATTGTTTTGACGTGGTAATTATTTGGGTCTATGATTTTGGGTTGAAATCGTATTTATGATAAATGTTAAACAAAATATATACTTGATTTTGGATACAATATCGTTTTGAGGGGGCCCAGGAGCCGGGCCTAGGATCCGCTGTTGGCGGTGAACCCGGTGAACCCCCAATATAAACAAAACCGATTTGAGGGGGCCCAGGAGCCGGGCCTAGGATCCGCTGTTGGCGGTGAACCCGGTGAACCCCCAATATAAAAGGTGATTTTGCAGAGATTGTAATCGAGTCCAAGTAGTACAGATTTTAACACATCTCAAGGGATACCCTGGTGTGTTGTGGATATGTCGGGAACAGTGAATTTGAGATATTATGTGTCCAGATTGAATTAAATAATTGTAACTCCTTTGAAGAGAGTTGTCAGACCAAACTGTGGAGCACGAGGTATTTTCATTATACAGATTTTTCTGTGATACCAACTAAGTGGTTTTAAAGAGAAATGAAAATTTTGGTGATTTACATATGATGTTTTTCTATTATAAATTGTTTATGTGATGCATGCATGATTTTATAAATGGAGGGGGAAGAATGTAATATTTCCTCGAAAAATGATTTATAAATGATTATTTTTATCCACTCACAACTTTTGTGTTTAAACCCCCTTCAGGCAGTTGAGTAGAGTTGACGCGAACACTGATCTCGAGGCAGAGGCATTAGTACTTCGACTGCGCTGTGTAATTATATTTGAGTAGGATATCTAAATTTTACTCTTGATCCTACTTAGACGCTCTGATATTATATTGTATTTGATTGGTCATTAATTACGGGAATTATTGAGTGCTTGAATCCCTTGTCTGACAAGTGGAAGTATTTATTGTTATTATATTTTGTAAGGATTGAAGGGTATTTTGGGAACCTTTTCTTAAGTTGTTAGACGGGATCAGGGTTCTTCCCAGGTTTCGAGGGGAAATTCGGGACGGGTCTTGACAATTGGTATCAGAGCACTAGGTTAAATTCCTGTAGATTGTACACTACGTGTACAATTATTTTGGTATTGATGAGTTATAGTTCTTTTCAGCGTAATGCCTCCGAGACGCGAGTTCCGTCAACAGTCGGAAAATATTGGGGACACACCTGAACCAGCAGTGGAGCCTGATATGAGGCAAACACTGGAACAATTGGGTCACACTTTGACTTCTGTACTTCAGAGTAGGACTACTACTGAAGGTTCAGACATTGAGATAGCCCAGAGATTAGGGGCTACAATATTTATGGGCGACTCTAGCCCAGATGATGCAATAGAGTGGATTACTCATTTAGAGCGAGTGTTCTCGGTTAAGAGATGTCCTCAGGGGGACAGGGTGCTGTTAGCCACTTTTCTGCTGGGTGGTTCCGCTTATCATTGGTGGAACGCATTAGAGGTATCAGGTTGGGAAGTCAGTACAATTACCTGGGCGACCTTTCGGGAGAAGTTCCTTGAGCAATTGTATCCTTGCTCGTACCGAGATGCCAGGGAGGCTGAGTTCTTGCACCTACAGCAGGGAGATATGACAGTGGCTTAGTATGAGCAGAAATTCATAGAGTTGGCTCGCTTTGCACCAGCTCTAGTGGCAATCGAGAGGGACAGACGACGAAGATTTGAAAATGGGCTGAGGGGCGAACTTCGGTCAGCGGTAACGGCTGCAGCCCATACTTCAATGAGAGAAGCGTCTGACGCTGCAGCTCGTGTAGAGTTGAGCATGGTTGTGCCAGTCCAACATCAGTTCGGTGGTTCCAGGCGACACCGGGATCACTGGGATGCTGGAGGCTCTAGTCAGGGACCGTCCAAGAGAGGCAGTTTCAGCTCTGGATCTACTGGGGGTGAGGGATCCGGATCAGGTAGTGGCGGAGCCAGACATGCACCGCAGTCATCCACTCAGTCAACTGGTAGACAGAGTTACGGATATGGTGACCCCAGATGTTACACCTGTGGAGAGACTGGTCATATAAGGAGATACTGTCCACAGTATCGTCGGAATAGTAGTTTCTTGGGTCATCGTGCGACTGAGCAGAGTCAGAGGACAGGGCAGACTTTTGGTACTTCAATAGGGAACCAGGCCCAATACAGTGGGGCCAGCGGGGCTAGTGGGTCCAATAGGACCAGAGGCAGACAGTGGGGTCGTGATCGATTGTCGGGTACACCGACCCGAGTTTTTGCTATGTCGCAACAAGAGGCCCGAGCAGCACCAGATGTGGTCACGGGTACGTTATCTATTTTTTTTTTTTAACCGTGATTCTTATGATTTAATATATCCCAGGGGGCAACCCATTTATTCATTTCTTGGGGTTTCACATTGTTTGTTGTTAGAGAATTATCTCCGATTAGTTGGGACATGGATATTAGTACTCCTACACGGAATATGTTAGTGGTGAATCCTTTGATTCGTTGTTGTCCAGTGTTGTGGAGGAATCATAAAGTGGAGGAAGCCACGTGGGAAACCGAGGAACTAATGATGGCGCAGTATCCTCATTTGTTCCAGGGGTAGAGTTGAATTTCGAGGACGAAATTTCTTAAGGAGGGTAGATTGTAAAAACCTGGAATTTTAATTATTGGGTTTACGTAATTATTTTTGTAAAATGACGATTTTACCCTTGCTTGTTAAGGGGCGTGAAAGTCAAATTTTGTTTCGAGACATTTTTGGTGGTGTTTTGGATACCGTTGCGTAGGTCTCGAACTCACGAGTTCGTAGACAGGCGGCACACAGGAAACAGAGTTCGTGGATGAAAGTTTCGGGTCTAGATTGTTAGGGGCATTTTGGTAATTTTTGACTTGGGGTAGATATTTTAACCCAATCATTGTCTCATCTTCATTTCATTTTCATCTTCATCTCCTTTAACAGTCCTCACTCTCTGTGTTACAAACATAAACACAAACCACCCGAAACCGTGCGAAAATTAACCCACAAACCCACAAAGTTAACTTTGATTTCAAGGCTTTAGCTTCCGGTTTTGATCAACTAATCGTATTCTACTCCTTCCCACGATCATAACCGTACCAACCATCAAAGGAGAGGACCAGGGAGGAAGCCGAACCGAGGATAGGACGTTTCGGACCTTCCAATCGATTTTTCGGCTAGCACAGGTACGTGTTTGTGGTTTTGAGATCATATTTGGATTCCTGGGTTCGAGTAGATAGATTTAGACATAAAATTTGTGAAAAATGGTTGAGTTTTGAGGAAGTTAGGAAAGCTTGAAGTTTCGGCCGGAAATGGAGGATTCCGGCGGAAACCAGACGGCGGCGCCGGCTGCCAGTCGTCTTCTCCGGCGAGTCTCCGGTGACCGATCGGGTCGAGTAAACCGGTCGGGTCGAGTGAACCGGTCGGGTTGAGTTGGACCGGGTCAGGTCGAGTTGGACCGGTCCAGGCGCGTGGGTACTGTAGCAGGCGCGTGACCGGCGCTTGAGGGCGCGAGGCGGCGCATGGGCGCGTGTTCTGACCTTCCGTCGGTGCGTGGCGGCACGTGGGGCCGAGTCTGACCTTCCGTTGATTGCTGGACATTTGTTTTCCCAATATTTCAGTGAAAGTGTGTTGTGAGAAATGATACGGTTGTTGGATTCGGTTTGATATTGTTTTGACGTGGTAATTATTTGGGTCTATGATTTTGGGTTGAAATCGTATTTGTGATAAATGATAAACAAAATATATACTTGATTTTGTATACAATATCATTTTGAGGGGGCCCAGGAGCCTGGCCTAGGATCCGCTGTTGGCGGTGAACCCGGTGAACCCCCAATATAAACAAAACCGATTTGAGGGGGCCCAGGAGCCGGGCCTAGGATCCGCTGTTGGCGGTGAACCCGGTGAACCCCCAATATAAAAGGTGATTTTGCAGAGATTGTAATCGAGTCCAAGTAGTACAGATTTTAACACATCTCAAGGGATACCATGGTGTGTTGTGGATATGTCGGGAACAGTGAATTTGAGATATTTTGTGTCCAGATTGAATTAAATAATTGTAATTCCTTTGAAGAGAGTTGTCAGACCAAACTGTGGAGCACGAGGTATTTTCATTATACAGATTTTTCTGTGATACCAACTAAGTGGTTTTAAAGAGAAATGAAAATTTTGGTGATTTACATATGATGTTTTTCTATTATAAATTGTTTATGTGATGCATGCATGATTTTATAAATGGAGGGGGAAAAATGTAATATTTCCTCGAAAAATGATTTATAAATGATTATTTTTGTCCACTCACAACTTTTGTGTTTAAACCCCCTTCAGGCAGTTGAGTAGAGTTGACGCGAACACTGATCTCGAGGCAGAGGCATTAGTACTTCGACTGCGCTGTGTAAATATATTTGAGTAGGATATCTAAATTTTACTCTTGATCCTACTTAGACGCTCTGATATTATATTGTATTTGATTGGTCATTAATTACGGGAATTATTGAGTGCGTGAATCCCTTGTCTGACAAGTGGAAGTTTTTATTGTTATTATATTTTGTAAGGATTGAAGGATATTTTGGGAACCTTTTCTTAAGTTGTCAGACGGGATCAGGGTTCTTCCCGGGTTTCGAGGGGAAATTCGGGACGGGTCTTGGCATTTTGCACACCTAATCATCTCAGATATGGCATTGTGAAGTGTATGGCATGCTACAAACTGCATATGGCACGACTCTTAGCAAAAAAAAGGTAGTAAACTTGGCATGTACACTCTTATTAACCCGTTAAAGCACTGGTTACTAACAACAACAAAAACTATCAACTTGAACAAACTAAACAATTGAAAAATAGAAACTTAAGAAAAAATAACAGAAAATTTGTTGTGTATACCCTCAAACCTATTTGTTTCTATATGTATTAAAGTTTTGATCCACATCCCCAAACCTAAATTAAACATTGTTTGCATTGTTTGAGAATAAGCAAGATAAAACAGAATTTAAGTTTAGTGAAGTCATAGGCGCATAAACAAGAAAATGAGAGAGGGATACATACCAGCGCTAGGTAGCCTTGTTAGGACCCATCCCGAATTTCCCCTCGAAACCCGGGAAGAACCCTGATCCCGTCTGACAACCTAAGGAAAGGTTCCCAAATACCCTTCAATCCTTACAAATTATAATAATAATAATAAATACTTTCACTTGTCAGACAAGGGATTTAAGCACTCAAAATTCCCGTAAGTAATTACAACCAAATACAATATAATATCAGAGCGTCTAAGTAGGATCAAGGTACAATTTAGATATCCTACTCAAGTACAACTACACAGCGCAGCCGAAAGTGCTAAAGTCTCTGCCTTGAGATAAATGTTCGCGTCAACTCTACTACCTGAAGGGGGTTTAAACACAAAAGTTATGAGTGGACAAAAATAATCGTTTATAAAACGTTTTCCAAGGAATATTACCTTTTTTTCCCCTCCATTTATAAAACCATGCATGCATCACATAAACAGTTCATGATATAAAAACATCATCTTTAAATCACCGGCATTTCCATTTCTCTTTAAAACCACTTAGTAGGACTCACACAAAATCCATATAAGGAAAACACATTATGATCCACAGTCTGGTTTGAAAATCATCCTCAAAGGAGTTCAAAATCATTTAATTCAACCTAGACACATAATATCTCAAATCCACTGTTCCCAACACATCCACTAGCCACCAGGGTATCCCTTGGGGTGTGCTAGTCCTGTATCACAACTCTCTGTACTATGCATAGACATTCTCGCGACCCGACGGAGCCAAAACTCCACGATGCCAGAGTCGGAGCACTCAACAAACCAACGGAGAATCAATCGGAGAATCAATCACCAATTATATTGGAGGTTTACTGGGTTCACCGCCAACAGCGGATCCTAGTCCCATATCCTGGTCCTCCTCAAATGTGTTTATCTTTGAGGTTCACCGGGTTCACCGCTAATAATGGATCCTAGTCCCGGGTCCTGGCCTCCCTCAAATCAATGTTTATCTTGGAGGTTCATCGGGTTCACCGCTAATAACGGATCCTCGTCCCGGGTCCTGGCCTCCCTCAAATATGACTAAATCCGATAAACTCATACAACTGGGTCAAAACCCAAATGATGGACTCAATAATTTCCACGTCAAAATGATATCAAAACCAAGTCCAAAAACCATGATATTCTCAAATCACACTTTAACCGAAATAATGGAAAACATGTGTCTAGTAATCATTTCTAAAATTCAGAAATTCAATGCCACATTACATAACAGTATTTAAACAAAGATATTTTGATGCATGCATTTCAGTTCATAAAACAAAAGTCCACTCATAAACCTGTTCAAGCCAGCTCAATCCCGTCTTGTTCTTTCCTCTGAGGTTCCCGGAACAATATCGCCTGTCAAAAACGACAATCGGGATTACCGGCTAGTAATAAGACTCTTATATAACAACTTCCTAACCTCGGGAAGTCTACCCATGCTGTTTTCTAGAAAACACAGCAACTTCGGACATCCAAAGCGACCTCTAAATGTCGTCCGATCAACCTAAAACCTGTACCAATAGATTCAGAACGTCGAAACTAGTTACCACGCGTCGCCGTGACCTCAGACTCGGCCCCACGCGCCGCCGGAAGGTCGGCACACGCGCCCACGCGCCCTCAGGCGCCGGTCACGCGCCTGCTACAATGTTCATGCGCCTGGACCGGTCCAACCCAGTCCGGCTCAACCTGACCCGATCCAACTCGACCCGATCGGTTCACTCAACCCGACTGGTTCAACTCGACCCGACCGGTTCACTCAACCCGAACGGTTCAACTCGACTCGACCGGTTCACTCAACTCGACCGGTTCAACTCGACCCGACCGGTCACCAGTGACTTGCCGGAGAAGACGACCGACTGTCGGCTCCGCCGTCTGGTTTCCGCCGGAATCCCCAATTTCCGGCCGAAACTCCAAGCTTTACAACTTCCTCAAAACTCAACCATTTTTCACAAATTTTACGTCTAAATCTATCTACTCGAACCCAGGAATCCAAATATGACCTTAAAACATCAAACACGTACTTATGTAGGCCTGAAAAATCGATCGGAAGATCCAAAACTTCCTATACTCGGTTCGGCTTCCCCCGTGGTCCTCTCCTTCGATGGTTGGTACGGTTGTGATCGTGGGAAGGAGTAGAATACGATTAGTTGATCAAAAATGGAAGCTAAAGCCTTGAATTCAAAGTTGACTTTATGGGTTTTTTGGGTGTTTTTCGTACACGGGTTCGGTGGTTTTGTGTTTATGTTTCAGAGAGAGAGATGAGTGTTTAGAATGAAGAGGAAAATGAAATGACGATAAAAATGATTGGGGTTAAAATATCTTCTCCCAAATCAAAATTACCAAAATGTCCTTGCACATCTAGACTCATAAATTTCGTACACGAACCCCGTTTCCTGCATGTCGCCTGTCTACGAACTCGTGAGTTCGAGACCTACGCAACGGTATCCAAAACACCACCAAAAGTGTCTCGAAACAAAATTTGACTTCCATGCCCTTTACCGACCAAGGGTAAAATCGTCATTTTACAAAAATAATTGCGTAAACCCAATATTTAAAATTCCAGATTGTTACAATGCCTCCTAGGAACTCATGGGTGGGGTGCCTAAGTCCTGGGAACTCATGGGTCGCTCAATAATGGCCTCGATGTAAGGTTTTAGGTGGTGGCCATTCACCTTGAACCTGTCCTTCCGTTTTGGTGTTTGAAGCTCTACTGCACCATGAGGGAATACATTAGTGACAAAGAAAGGTCCAGACCATTTGGAACGAAGCTTACCTGGAAATAGTTACAGACGGGAATTGAATAGTAGAACTTTTTTTCCTATCTGAAATTGGTTCCGTTGGATGTGTTGATCATGGAAAGCCTTTGTTTTCTTCTTGTATATGCAGGAACTCTCATAAGCCTCATTTCTAAGCTCCTCTAATTTACTGAGTTGAAGCTTCCTCTGATTCCCCGCTTCATCCAAGTCCATATTGGCCTTCTTAATGGCCCAAAACTCTTTGTGCTCTATCTCAATCGGGAGATGACATCCTTTTCCAAAGACTAACCTAAAGGGTGACATGCCAATAGTTGTCTTATATGGTGTCCTATAAACCGAGAAGGCATCATTCAAACGTTGAGACCAATCCTTCCTTGTGGGGCTCACGGTCTTCTCTAAGATGGCCTTCATCTCTCTATTTGATATTTCTGCTTGTCCACTGGTTTGAGGGTGGTGTGGTGTGGAAACTCTGTGTGTGATGCCATACTTTCTCATCAGAGCCTTAAACGAACGATTGCAGAAGTGAGTGCCTCCATCACTGATGATGGCTCTAGGTGCTCCAAAGCGTGCTAAGATATGGTTCTGAATAAAACTCACAACTACTTTGGAATCATTAGTATGAGTGGGGATGGCTTCCACCCCCTTTGAGACATAGTCCACATCAAGCAAAATGTAAAGGAAACCATGAGAGTTTGGGAATGGGCCCAGGAAATCAATGGCCCACACATCAAATATTTCGACAACAAGAATAGGGGGCAATGGCATTTGGTTTCTAGGCCTTATGTTACCTCGTTTTTGGCACCTGTCACAAGTGAGTACAAACTCATGCGCGTCTTTGAAAATGGTAGGCCAATAGAGCCACTCTGTAGGACCTTGAGCGCAGTCTTCTTGGAACCAAAGTGCCCTCGACATGCCAAACCATGGCAGATCCGGGAAGTGTTTCTAGAGTAATGGTTCATCCCATACGTAGTACTTAGCTTGTTTAACAAGCTTATCCTTCTTAAATCTATTCAAAGAAGAAGGAATACGTTTAGTAGCTAAATAGTTAATAATATCAGCATACCAATGATCAATAGCATTCAGAACAAAGAGTGGCAGATTATCAGCTTTTTCAATGGACCCGTGGACTAGTTTGGTTAGATGGTTCGCCATAACGTTTTCACTGCCCTTTTTGTCACGAATTTCCATTTCCAACTCTTGCAGGAGGAGCATCCAACGCAGCAATCTGGGTTTGGCATCCTTTTTGGTGAGGAGGTACTTTAGAGCTGCATGATCAATATAAATAATCACTTTAGTTTGAATCAAATATGATCAAAATTTTTCTAAAGCGAAAATAACGGCTAAGAGCTCCTTTTCTGTTGTGGAATAGTTCAGTTGTGCGTCATTGAGTGTCATGCAAGTCTCTCAAGCATTTGATCAATAAAGGGTAAAGGAAAGTGATCTTTTCGAGTATTAGAATTTAGCTTCCTATAGTCTATACATACTCTCCACCCTGTCTGAACTCGCTGGGGCACTAGCTCATCAAGTTCATTTTTAACTACGGTTATCCCACTTTTCTTTGGGACCACCTGAACGGGACTCACCTATTTGGAATCAGAGATTGGGTAAATGATTCCCACATTCAACAGCTTGAGCACCTCCTTTTTCACAACATCCTTCATTGGCGGGTTCAGTCTCCTCTGGGCCTCTCTAAATGGCTTGGCATCCTCTTCTAGCAGAATTTTGTGCATACACTTTGAAGGACTAATTCCCTTGATGTCTGCTATTGTCCATCCAATAGCTGATTGAATGGCTCTCAAAACCTGCACCAAGTCATCTTCCTCCACAACACTTAAGTTAGAAGCAATAATAAGTGGAAGAGTTTGGTTCTTACCTAGATAAGAATATTTCAGCTGTTTTGGAAATGGTTTCAACTAAAGCTCATGGGCTTGGGTGTTGGATGGCTTGGTTTGCTACTGGGCTGTGATGGGTAGGTCCTCAAACAACTACCTGTTCCAAGGAACTTGTGGCACGACATTGAGGAACAGAACTGTCTCTGTCATGTGCTCATCCATTGGCGCAATGTCGGTTAGGGGCTTCTCTAATGGATCTGCAATGCAGAAGTTAGCAATAGTTTTCTGCAATAAAACATCCGTCGCATTCAAAGGGAAATAAATTATAGGTTTGGCAAGATATTGAATTTCATCATGGATAGAAAAAGTTCTCAATTGATCCAACACTTTAATTGAGACTTGGCCATTTTTAACATCTATCATGCATTCAGCCGTGGCTAATAGGGGCCTGTCAAAAATCAAAGGTAGCTCCTTATTCTTATAAACCTATCCATCTTAAGAATATAGAAATCAGCTGGTATGCATGTATCACCAATCTGCACAATCACATCCGCAAGCACACCCATTATATTAGTAACTGAAGCATTCATTAATCTAACACATAAGTGAGTAGGTTTGAGTTCTCCTAAGTTGAGAGATTTATAGATATGGAATGGCATTATACTCATAGATGCTCCCGTGTCACATAAACAATGATCAAACTGTTATGACTGAATGGCACAATGAACTGTTGGAGGTATGAGATCATTGGCCTTGAGAGGCATGTGCAGAAGTGCAGCATAACAAGCCTTGGGGACGTCTATGATGTCAATTGAACCAAAACCCCGTTTTCCAGCTACCAAGTCCTTGATGAGCTTCGCAAAAATTGGCATGTGTTTGACCAATTTGTGGAAGGGCAGCGTGATCTGAAGCTTCTGTAACATACTAATGATCTCTTCCTCGAATTCCTCCTTCCTTTTGTTCTGATTTTGAAACCTGCGAGGAAAAGTGACAATCACATCATCATTTAAATCAAAATGCACTTTTTTAGTTTTATTATTAACTGCAGATTTAGAGGCATGAAGGTGACGGTTAGTGGTCTTATTCTGGTCCAAATTTGGGTCATGGCTTTCAGACAGAGCCTGGGACTCAAATTTTCCATTTTGAAGTGGAACCGGGCCTTGGGTTGAATTCTAGGACTTGTAGAGACATGTCCTATGGCATGTCCAGTGGTAGGGGTAGGGATACGGGTTTAGGTCCTGTTTGGGACCGGTTCACAAAAGTAGGCCCTATGCCAGTTTTTGCACCTTCTCTGCCAGGTCTTCATCCAATGTTTTTGGTCCTTCAATCATGTCACGATGTGCACCACTCGGTGGGCTCTGAATTTGTGTGCCACTTCGAAGGGTAATAGCATTGACCATGGGGTTCTGGAAACCCTTTGGATTGACCATGACTTGGCTGGGCAGCCTACCTGGCTCTCTTTGATTTAACTGATTTGAAATATGCACCATTTGATTCTCCAACGATGAGATGGCTCGATCAGTATTTTGTTGGTGAGATGTGGTGTTCTAAACCAGTGATTGCACCATGCTATGAGTGGCCATCATCACCTCTTCCAATGATTTCCCCCCGGGGGCTGAGGGCATGATGTTGTGCTTGAATAGCGGCTGGGGCAACCACAACCTGATTTTGAAATCCGAGTGGTGGCATGGGGTTCTGAATGTTCTGATTGTTGCCCCACCTGAAGTTGGGATGATTTCTCAACCCGGAATTGTAGATGTTAGAATATGGATCATTCTGAGGCCTTTATCCGTCATTGAACCTGCCAACCATGTTGGCTTTTTCCACCATTGGGCAATCCTGGGATCCATGTCCTTGAATCGAGCATACATCACATACTTGTACTCATTTTGCCTTGTCATTGCACAATTGCTTTACCATTGCACTGAGTTGAGCAATGGTGTCATGTAACAACCCGGAATTTCAATTATAGGATTTAAGTAAATTATTTATGTAAAATGACGATTTTACCCTTGCTTGTTAAGGGGCGTGAAAGTCAAATTTTGTTTCGAAACATTTTTGGTGGTGTTTTGGATATCGTTGCGTAGGTCTCGAACTCACGAGTTCGTAGATAGGCGGCACACGGAAAACGGAGTTCATGGATGAAAGTTACGGGTCTAGATTGATAGTGGTATTTTGGTAATTTTTGACTTGGGGTAGATATTTTTAACCCCCAAATCAGACTAATCTGATCCACTTCATTTCATCTTCATCTTCATTTTCTCTCTGTGACAAACATAAACACAAACCACCCGAACCCGTGTGCGAAAACTCACCGAAAACTCACAAAGTCAACTTTTGATTCAAGGCTCCAACTTCCAGTTTTGATCAACTAATCGTATTCTACTCCTTCCCATGATCACAACCATACCAACCATCGAAGGAGAGGACCACGGAGGAAGCCGAACCGAGTGTAGGAAGTTTCGAATCTTTCGATCGATTTTCTGGCTTACACAGGTACGTGTTTGTAGTTTTGAGGTCATATTTGGATTCCTGGGTTCGAGTAGATAGATTTAGACATAAAATTTGTGAAAAATGGTTGAGTTTTGAGGAAGTTATGAAAGCTTGAAGTTTCGGCCGGAAATGGAGGATTCCGGCGGAAACCAGACGGCGGTAACGGCAGCCGGTCGTCTTCTCCGGCGAGTCGCCGGTGACCTGTCGGGTCAAGTAAACCGGTCGGGTCGAGTAATCGGTCGGGTTGAGTTGAACCGGTCGGGTCGAGTTGGACCGGGTCAGGCCGAGTTAGGCCGGGTTGGACCGATCCAGGCACATGGGTACTGTAGCAGGCACGTGACCGGCACGTGAGGGCGCGTGGCGGCGTGTGGGCTCATGTTCCGACCTTCCGTCGGCACGTGGGGCGAGTCTGAGGTCACGGTGGCGCGTGACAGGTAGTGTTTGATGTTTCGGACCTGTTGGCGCAGGTTTTGAGTCGATCGGACGTCGTTTAGGGGTTGTTTTGGGCGTATGAAGTTGCTGCGTTTTCTAGGCCAGCATAGGTAGACTTCCCGGGGTTTAGGGGGGTTTATATTTAAGGTTCTTATTATTAGCTGATAATCCCGATTATTAATTTGGACAGGCGATACTGCTCGAGGAACTTCAGGGGAGCGTACAGTTCGGGATTGAGCTTGCTTCAACAGGTTTGTGAGTGGACTTTTGGTTTATAAACTATAATGCATGCATAAATGTATCTTTGTTTTAAATACTGTTATGCGTGCAATGATTTCCTGAAATTTATAATTGATTGCTGGACATTTGTTTTCCCAATATTTCAGTGAAAGTGTGTTGTGAGAAATTATATAGTTGTTGGATTCGGTTTTGATATTGTTTTGAAGTGGTAATTATTTGGGTCCATGATTTTGAGTTGAAACCGTATTTGTGAGTATAAAATACTTGATTTTGGATCCCATACCGTTTTGAGGGGGCCAGGATCCGGGGCTAGGATCCGCTGAGACGGTGAACCCGGTGAACCTCCAATATAAAAGGTGATTTTGCAGAGATTGTGGTCGAGGCCAAGTAACACAGATTTTAACACATCTCAAGGGATACCCTGGTGTGTTGTGGATATGTCGGGAACAGTGAATTTGAGATATTATATATACAGATTTTATTTGATTACAACTAAGTGGTTTTAAAGAGAAATGGAAATTTTGGTGATTTACATATGATGTTTTTATATCATAAATTGTTTTATGTTATGCATGCATGATTTTATAAATGGAGGGGAAGAAGGGTATTTCTTGGAAAACAATTTATAAATGATTATTTTTGTCCACTCACAACTTTTGTGTTTAAACCCCCTTCAGGCAGTTGAGTAGAGTTGACGCGAACACTGATCTCGAGGCAGAGGCATTAGTACTTCGACTGCACTGTGTAGTTATATTTGAGTAAGATATCTAAATTTTACTCTTGATTCTACTTAGACGCTATGATATTATATTGTATTTGATTGGTCATTAATTACGGGAATTATTGAGTGCTTGAATCCCTTGTCTGACAAGTGGAAGTATTTATGATTATTATATTTTGTAAGGATTGAAGGGTATTTTGGGAACCTTTTCTTAGGTTGTCAGACGGGATCAGGGTTCTTCCCGGGTTTCGAGGGGAAATTCGGGACGGGTCCTGACAATTGGTATCAGAGCACTAGGTTAAATTCCTGTAGACTGTACACTACGTGTAAAATTATTTTGGTATTGATGGGTTATAGTTCTTTTCAGCGTAATGCCTCCGAGACGCGAGTTCCGTCAACAGTCGGAAAATATTGGGGACACACCTGAACCTGCAGTGGAGCCTGATATGAGGCAAACACTGGAACAATTAGGTCACACGTTGACTTCTGTACTTCAGAGTAGGGCTGCTACTGAAGGTTCGGACATTGTGAAAGCCCAGAGATTAGGGGCTACAATATTTATGGGCGACTCTAGCCCAGATGATGCAGTAGAGTGGATTACTCGTTTAGAGCGAGTGTTCTCGGTTATGATATGTCCTCAGGGGGACAGGGTGTTGTTGGCCACTTTTCTGCTAGGTGGTTCCGCTTATCATTGGTGGAACGCATTAGATCTATCAGGCTGGGAGGTCAGTACAATTACCTGGGCAACTTTTCGGGAGAAGTTCTTTGAGCAATTTTATCCTTGCTCGTACCGAGATGCCAGGGAGGCTGAGTTCTTGCACCTACAGCAGGGAGATATGACAGTGGCTCAATATGAGCAGAAATTCATAGAGTTGGCTCGTTTTGCACCAACTCTAGTGGCAACCGAGAGGGACAGACGACGCAGATTTGAAAATGGGCTGAGGGGCGAACTTCGGTCAGCGGTAACGGCTGCAGCCCATACTTCAATGAGAGAAGCGTCTGACGCTGCAGCTCCTGTAGAGTTGAGCATGGGTGTGCCAGTCCAACATCAGTTCGGTGGTTCCAGGCGACACCGGGATCACTGGGATGCTGGATCCTCTAGTGAGGGACCGTCCAAGAGAGGCAGTATCAGTTCTGGATCTTCTGGGGGTGCAAGATTCGGATCGGGCAGTGGCGAAGCAGGACATGTACCGCAGTCATCCACTCAGTTTAGTGGGGCTTCAATACAGTCAACGGGTAGACAGAGTGGCGGATATGGTGACCCCATATGTTACACCTGTGGAGAGACTGGTCATATCAGGAGATTCTGTCCACAACATCTTCAAGATAGTAATTTCTTGGGTCGTCATGCGACTGAGCAGAGTCAGAGGACAGGGCAGACTTCTGGTACTTCAATAGGGAACCAAGCCCAATACAGTGGGGCCAGCGGGGCTAGTGGGTCCAATAGGAGTAGAGGCAGACAATGGGGTCGTGGTCGATCTTCGGGTACATCGCCCCGAGTTTTTGCTATGTCACGACAGGAGGCCCGAGCAGCCCCTGAGATGGTCACGGGTACGTTATTTGTTTATTTATTTATTTTGTTTTTACCGTGATGTTTATGGTTTAATAGATCTCGGGGTTTTACATTATTTGCTGATAGAGAATTGTCTCTGATTGGTTGTGACATGGGTATTAGTACTCCTACTGGGAAAATATTAGTGGTGAATCTCGTGATTCGTAGTTGTCTAGTGTTGTGGAGGAATCGTAACGTGGAGGAAGCCACGTGGGAAACTGCGACTTTAATGTAGGCGCAGTATGCTCAATTGTTCCAAGGGTAGAGTTGAATTTCGAGAAGGGATCAGGGTTCTTCCTGGGTTTCGAGGGGAAATTCGGGACGGGTCCTGACATGTCATCTTTGTCCTTGTTTGCTCCACCAAGGGTTTGAGGTTGATGACCCCGATAGCTGAATTGCTTATTCCTTTGAGCAATATTCTCAAAGGCCGCTCTAGCCTCATCGGCTGTGCTATCCATGACCTTATCACTGGTCTTCAAACCTCCGTAGAAATACAACATCAAGTGACAATCATCGATGTTGTGGTAGGGACAAGACTGAAATAACTGATTTAACCGTTCCCAGAATTTGTAGAAGGACTCATCTTCAGCCTGACGTGGGGCCATGATCTCACTCTTAAGTTTATTAATCTTTGACACTGAATAATACTGAGTAAGGAACTTGGCAGACAAGTCTCTCCAAGACGAGATAGACGCATGGGCCAAGGAATGGAACCAGGCCTTGGCTCTGTCCTTGAGACTGAAGTGAAAGAGTATCAATCTGATTTCGGGCTCAGTCATGCCGTTTATCCTCAAGGTAGAGTAGGCCTCCACAAATTCCTTTGTATGTAGGTGAGGATTCTCTCCTGAAAGTCCAAGGAATTTAGGGTGCATGTGTATGGTCCCTGACTTAAGCTCAAAAGTTTCCACAGTAGATGATGGGAAAACAATTGGAAACTGATCCTCAAAGATATGTGGAGTAGCATACTCCTTTAGAAGCTTTGGTGAGGGGTTGGTAAGGACACATTCCTCAGCCATTGGTGGTGATGATGGCGAGGATGTTTGTGGAGATGGGAATTGCGGTGAAGTTGGCAGGGAATGGAAGGTGATCCTCTGAGCGCTGTAGGAAGGGGAAGGTTTGTGAGAATGCAGCTCCAATTGTCATTTGATGTATGCAAGCTGTTCAACAGACAACGAGTGGGACATAGACCTGGAAAGAGTAACAAACTTGCATTAGTAACCTAAAGCAATGGACACCGTTGAAGGACAAGTCGTCGGCATAGGCGCCAAAAACTTGTTGGTAAAAATAGAGAACAAGATAATGCAATCTATTCTTAACAGTTAAAACCTTGCAAGTGTACAAGTAAACTAAGACAGTATAGCAGAAAGCAAGAATTGATCCCACAAGGACTATGTATCAATGTTAAATCAATTAAACCGTAGACTCAAATAACTCAATTAAGACTCAAGAAACAAAAATGAAGAAGACAGCCAAACATGAAAGTAAGACTCACACGAGTTAGATACCCCAAGACACCTAAACACTACTTATGACAGAAACTTGCGACACAAGAAAACACAAAAAACTTTGAACAAACACACACAAGACTCACGGCAGGGGGGGAGGGGGTTTTGATACTTTTGGAATTGAGAATACTGAAAGTAAAACAGAAACTTAGAGTGTAAGAAACAAATAGGCAGCAAGGTTGATTTTGATTAAAACTAGGTATTAAGTCGAACTAAGGCAACTATCAACCACTAACCATTACAAGTTTTTTACAAGATTTCCAAGGTTCAATTACTATGAATTAACTGAATCTGATGCCGGTACAAAGGTCCACTCAAGGTCAAATCACACATTTTATTTCCTTCTTAATTTTATGTAGCAGGCTTTCCCGACTCACTACCACAACTATTCAAAGAACGCATTACGCATGAAAGGAAATATGAGCAATCACACTGCCCCTAGAAAAGTGTTGTGCAGTCCTAGGTTATCATGAATTGGATGACAAGTAATATGTAAAGCCACAACCGTTAGTGCCAAACCATCACAAGAAGATAGTCAATCAATCAAGCAATCATTCACCTATAGATTATAGAAATAAGATGACTAAACTCATAAACATAAACTAAGATCATTACGCATAGTAATCACAACCATATTCAGTATTCATAACAATGTAAACCAATGGCCAAAATCAAGTTAACAAACTGCATGGCTAGGGCTTCAAGCAGCCCTACTTCTATGAAGAACTACTCACACATGTTATTGAAAACAATACAATAAGTCATGATTACAAATTAAAGATGAAAGGGAAGAAAATAAAACACTGAAAGAAATGGCAAGCCAAGGACACGTCCAAGCACTCTCCTCCACTCTCTGCATTAAGCTCCTCTTCCAAAAGAACGAACAAAAGTAAAAACGCACAAACTGTCTAAAACTAAAAACTATACGGCTACAAAGGGGTGGAACCCTAATTCAGCGTTAAAACATTGTTTAAATAGACCTAGGGCTTCCCCTACAAACTAGGAATTGAAACTGACAACAAAAAGCCTAAAATAACCTTAATGAAACCCTAAGCCTGTTTTCCTAGCTTAGCAGGGACGCGGGCTGGGCCGAGGGTGGGGCTAGGTCGCGGGCTTGAGGCGTGTCAGTGGACACAATTGGGACTTGGTTGAGAGCTCTGAAGGGCTCGCCATGGCTCGTATGGGGCTGGTTCTAGGACTCAACTTAGGGCACAGATGAGGTATCTTTGAGACATGTCAAGGACACATCTTGGCATGAACCTTTACTCACCTTGAACTTGATTTGCTAGTCCTCAAACATGGATTTAGGACTGGCATGGCTTGAATCGAGGTTCTTAGTCCTAGCCCTAAATAGGGCTCATGGCTTCAAATCAGGAAATGATTTAGGGCCCGATATTGCAATGAAGACAACTTCCTCACTATAACTCCAAATTGAGCCATTCTTTTTGCATTCTCCTCAAAATATCCCTATCTTTCCAATTCTGCACAAGTTTTAAAAAATGCGTCACTTTCTACAATGGTTGGCACTAAATCATTCAAAATACATGTAAAAGGGCACAAAGTGACATCAAAATGATCTATAAATAATGACTAAACAACTTGGTTGTTTCCCAGAGGAAGACTTGGTTGTTTCCCGGAAGAAGACTTGGTTGCTTCCTGGAGGAAGCCTTGGTTACTTCCCTTAGAAGGCTTGGTTGCTTCCCTAAGGAACGCTTTGCTGGGCGAAGGCTATGACGCTTCTCAAGGGGGAGGAATAGACGCTTCGCGGGGCGATGGCATTGACGCTTTGTGGGACGAAGGCATGACAGTTCGCAGGGCGAAGGCATGCCAGTTTGCAGGACGAAGGCATGACAGTTCGCAGGGCAAAGGCATGACACTTCTAAGAGCGAAGGGATTGATGCTTCGCGGGGTGAAGGAATTGAAGCTTCGCTGGGCAAAGGCATTGATGTTTCACGGGCCGAAGGCATTGACGCTTCGCTGGGCGAAGGAAATGAAGCTTTGCAGGGCGAAGGGATGGACTCTTTGTCGGGCGAAGGTATGGACACTTCGTCAGGCGAAGGCATGGACGCTTCGTCAGGCGAAGGTATGGACGCTTCGCGCGGCGAAGGCATGGATGCTTGTAACAACCCAGACAATTTTATTTATCATTTTTGTAAATTATTTTGTAAAAGGACGATTTTACCCTTGGTCGATTAAGGGCATGTAAATCAAGTTTTGTTTCGGAAAATTTTAGGCGGTGTTTCGGGTACCGATGCATAGGTCTCGAACTCACGAGTTCGTAGACAGGCGGCACGCGGAAAATGAAGTTCGTGTACGAAAGTTATGGGTCTAGATGTGCAAGGGCATTTTGGTAATTTTTGCTTGGGAGAAGATTTTAACCCCAATCATTTTACATATTCACTTCATTTTCATCTTTATCTCATTATCATCTCTCTCTCTCTCTGAAACACAAACCCCATCGAACCCGTGAGAAAACACCCCAAAACCCACAAAGTCAACTTTTGATTCAAGGCTTTAACTTCCATTTTTGATCCACTAATCGTATTCTACACCTTCCCACGATCACAACCGTACCAACCATCGAAGGAGATGACCACGGGGGAAGCCGAACCGAGTATAGGAAGTTTCGGATCTTCCGATCGATTTTTCGGCTTACACAGGCACGTGTTTGTTGTGTTGAGATCATATTTGGATTCTTGGGTTTGAGTAGTTAGTTTTAGACATAAAATTTATGAAAAATGGTTGAGTTTTGAGGAAGTTATAAAAGCTTGAAGTTTGGGCCAGAAATGGGGGATTCCGGCGAAACCAGACGGCAGCGGCCGGTCGTCTTCTCCGGCCAGACTCCGACGACGGCGTCGGCAGTCGGTCGTCTTTTCCGACGAGTCACCGGTGACCGATTGGGTTGAGTGAACCGGTCGGGTCGAGTTGGATCGGATCAGGTCGAGCCGAGCCGGGTTGGATCGGTCCAGGCGCGTGAACACTATAGCAGGCACGTGACCGGCGTGTAAGGGCACATAGCGGCGCATGGGGCCGAGTCTGAGGTCAGGCGGCGTGTGGCGGCGCGTGGGGTTGAATCTGAGGTCACGGCGATGCGTGGTGACTAGTTTTCGACGTTCCAGATCTGTTGGTACAGATTTCGGGTTGATCGGGCGTTAGTTAGAGGTCATTTTTGGTGTCCGAAGTTAATGCATTTTGTAGGACAGCATTTGTAGACCTCCCAGGGTTTAGGGAATTTTTATATAAGAGACTTATTACTAGCCGGTAATCCCAATTGTTGTTATTGACAGGTGATACTACTCCGGGAACCTCGGAGGGACAAACAAGTCGGGATTGAGCTTGCTTGGACAGGTGGTGAGTGGACTTTTGGTTTATAAACTGTAATGCATGCATCAATATATCCTTGATTTAAATACTGTTATGTATGATTGCAATAATTTCCTGGAAGTTAGAAATGATGTTGGACACATGTTTTCCAATAATTCAGTGAAAGTGTGTTTTGAGGAATGGCCTTGTGGTTGGACTTGATTTAGATATCATTTTGACGTGGTACCTATTTGAGTATGTGATTTGGGTTTAGACTCGTATTTATGATTTTATCGGTTTTGGCCATAAATGAGTTTTCAAAGAATTTGGTTGAGGCCAAGAAACAAAGATTTCAAAACATGGATTTGGTTTCACTGGTTTTCTGTTCCGATGTATAAAGTTAGCTCCGGCTAGCGTTGAGGGGTTTTGCACAGCTGGTTGTTGAGGCTATTGCTCCGTTGAATCGCTGAGCCTGTATAGAGTTAGCTCCAGCTAGCGTTGAGGGGTTTTGCTCCGTTGGTTGTTGAGGTTGTTGCTCCGTCGAATTGTTGAGCCTGTTTATGCATAGTACAGATTTTAGCACATCTCAAGGGATACCCTGGTGTGTTGTGGATATGTCAGGAACAGTGGATTTGAGATATTATGTGTCCAGATTGAATTAAATGATTTGAACTCCTTTGAGGGGAGTTTTCAAAGCAAACAGTGGACCGCAATGTGTTCTCATTTTACAGATTTTGAGTGGGTCCAACCAAGTGTTTTTTTTTTAAAGACAAATGGAAATTCCGATGATTTTCAACAGATGTTTTATATCATGAAATGTTTTATTTGATGCATGCATGGTTATATAAAGTGGAGGGGGGAAAGGTAAGATTTCCTCATAAAACGATTTCTAAATGATTATTCTTGTCCACTCACAACTTTTGTGTTTAAACCCCCTTCAGGCTGTTGAGTTGATGTGGGCACTTCTCTCGAGGCAGAGGCATTAGTACTTTCGGCTGCGCTGTGTAGTTAAACTTGAGTAGGATATCTAAATTGTACCATTGATCCTACTTAGACGCTCTGATATTATATTTTATTTAGTTGGTCATTAATTGAGGGAATTATTGAGTGCTTGAATCCCTTGTTTGACAAGTGAAAGTATTTATTATTATTATTTTGTAAGGATTGAAGGGTATTTTGGGAACCTTTCCTTAGGTTGTCAGACGGGATCAGGGTTCTTCCCAGGTTTCGAGGGGAAATTCGGGACGGGTCCTGACAATTGGTATTAGAGCACTAGGTTAAATTCTTGTAGACCGTACACCTAGTGTACAAGTGAAATTTTGGTATTAATGAGTTACAGCTTCTTTTTCAGCGTATAATGCCTCCGAGACGTGAGTTCCGTCAGCAGCCTGGGAATGGTGGAGATGCCCATGAACCCACAGTGGAGCTTGATTTGAGTCAGACACTAGAACAGCTGGGACAGACATTAGCTTCAGTACTTCAGAATAGGGCTACTACTGAGTTTTCAGATATTGAGAGAGCCCAGAGATTAGGGGTAACAGTATTTACGAGCGAGTCTAGCCCAGATGATGCTGAGGTTTGGATTATTCACATGGAGCGAATGTTCTCGGTCATGAGATGTCCTCCAGGGGATAGGGTGTTGTTGGCCACGTTTTTGCTAAGTGGTTCTGCTTACCACTGGTGGCACTCATTGGAGGTGTCAGGCTGGGGTGTTCTTACACTCACTTGGGAGGCTTTCTGGGAGCACTTCCTTGAGCAATTTTACCCTCGCACATACCGGGATGCCAAAGAGGTCGAGTTCTTGCATTTACAGCAAGGAGACATGACTGTGGCCCAGTACGAGCAGAGATTTATAGCGCTGAGTCGCTTTGCACCGGCTTTGGTGGTGACCGAGAGGGACAAGTGCCGTAGATTTGAAGGTGGACTGAGGGGTGAGATTCAATACGTGGTTACTGCTATGGCTCACACTTCCTTGAGGACCTTGTCTGATGCTGCAGCCCGAGTAGAGTTGAGTTTGGGCTTGCTAGTCCAGCAGCCGTACAGTAGTTCTAGGCGACGCCGAGATCGCTGGAATGTCAGAACCTCTAGTCAGGGACCATTCAAAAGAGGCAGTCATAGTTCTGGATCTTCTAGGAGTGCGAGATCCGGGTCAGGCAGTGGCGGAGCTGGTCAGGCACAGTAATCATCTGCTCAGTTTACCGGTGCTTCAGTGCAGTCAACTGGAAGACACAATGGAAGCTCTGGTGGCACTGGATGTTTCACCTGTGGTGAGACTGGTCATTTATGGAGAGATTGTCCACATCGTCGTTCGGGTCGTAGGTTCTTGGGTCGTGGCGCTACAAAACATGGGCAGAGGACAGTTCAGACGTCTAGTAGTGCAGCTGGAATCCAGGGTCAATCCAGTAGGTCCAACAGGGCCAGAGGCAGATAGTGGGGTCGAGGTCGATCTTCAGGAACACAGGCCCGAGTTTTTAATATGACGCAACAAGAGGCCCGAGCAGCACCAGAGATGGTCACGGGTATGTTATCTATTTTCAACCGTGATGCTTATGTTTTGATAGATCCCGGGGTGACTCATTCTTTTATTTCTCGGGGTTTACAATATTTGTCGATAGAGAATTGTCCCCGATTGGTTGGGACATGGGTGTTAGTACTCCTACTGGAGATATGTTAGTGGCGAACCTTGTGATTCGCAGTTGTCCGGTGATGGTTGAAGGCCATGGGTTGGAGGCAGATTTAATTCCCTTAGATAATTTTGAGTTTGATGTGATTCTGGGGATGGATTGGTTGGCCATGCACCATGCCTCCATAGACTGTTATGACAAGACAATTGTTTTCCGGAGTCCAGGATTACCGGAACTTACATTTCGGGGAGATCGTAGGGTACTACCCTTTGGAGTGATATCAGCGTTGATCGCTGAGAGATTGTTGAGGAAAGGTTGTGAGGGGTACTTGGCTCATGTGTTTGATAGTCGGGATACTCCGATGAGAGTGGGGGATATTCCTGTGGTGAGTAAGTTCTCTTATGTGTTTCCAGAGGATCTTCCAAGATTGCCACATCACCGTGAGATTGAGTTTACCATAGAGCTTCTACCAGGTACTCAACCTATCTCACAGGCACCGTTCCGAATGGCACCGGCAGAATTGCGAGAGTTGAAGACTCAGTTGCAGGACTTGGTGAATATGGGATTTATTCGCCCAAGTGTTTCACCATGGGGTGCACCGGTATTATTTGTGAGGAAAAAGGATGGTGGTCTGAGATTGTGTATCGACTACCGACAGTTAAATAGAGTGACGGTGCGAAATAAGTATCCTCTGCCAAGGATTGACGATTTATTTGATCAACTAAAAGGGGCAAAATATTTTTCAAAAATTGACCTTCGATCTGGGTACCATCAGTTGAGTATCCGAGAAGAGGATGTTCAGAAAACAGCTTTCAGGACTCGGTATGGTCATTATGAGTTCCTTGTGATGCCCTTCGGGTTGACTAATGCTCCGGCAGCGTTTATGGACTTGATGAATAGGGTATTCCAAAAGTATTTTGGATCGATTTGTAATTATGTTCATCGACGATATCTTGCTGTATTCAAGAAGTGACAAGGCACATGAGAAGCACTTGAGGTTGGTGCTGAATATGCTTAGGAAAAAGCAATTGTTTGCCAAGTTCAGTAAATGCCAGTTTTGGTTAACCGAGGTAGGATTCTTGGGTCATGTGATTTCGGCTGAGGGTATCAGCGTAGATCTCCAAAAAGTGGAGGCAGTGGCAAATTGGGAGCAACCGAGGATAGTGACAGAAGTGAGGAGCTTTCTGGGTTTGGCAGGATATTATCGGCGGTTCATAGAAGGATTTTCTATGATAGCGGGCCCGTTGACTTGGTTGACTAGGAAAGGAGTCAAGTTTGACTGGGATGCTGATTGTGAGCATAGCTTTCAGGAGCTAAAGAGGAAGTTGACTTCTGCGCCAGTATTAACTCTTCCGGATGGTAACGGGGGATTTGAGGTATATAGTGATGCATCATTGCGGGGTATAGGTTGTGTGCTGATGCAACATGGGAAGGTGATAGCATATGCTTCCAGGCAACTTAAACCCCATGAGATGAATTACCCCACACATGATTTGGAGTTAGCCGCAGTGGTGCATGTACTGAAAATTTGGAGACATTATTTGTATGGGGAGACGTGTCGAATCTTCATCGACCATCAGAGTTTAAAGTACTTGTTCACCCAGAAGGACCTGAATTTGAGGCAGAGAAGGTGGCTTGAGCTGATAAAGGATTACGATTGTACTATTGAGTACCACCCAGCAAAAGCCAATGTTGTGGCAGATGCCTTGAGCAGGAAGTCTATGGGTTCTTTGGCCCATTTACATTCAGTCTAACTACCGTTGCTGGTAGAGTTCCGTAGAGCAGGGATGGTACTGGATATGGATAGCCAGGGGACTTTGTTGGCTAGTTTCAATGTGAGGCCTGTTCTGATCGATCAGATTATTGAGGCTCAACTCCAGGATCCTACATTGTGCATTGTAAGGTTGGAGTTGGAGGCTGGAAACAGGTAGGACTATGAGGTTAGGGATGATGGAGCCTTGGTTAAGGATGGACGGTTGTGCGTACCGAATGCGCTGGAGCTAAAAAGGGAAATTCTAGATGAGGCGCATAGTTCAGCTTACGCTATGCATCCAGGAGGTACCAAGATGTATCATACCCTAAAAGAACATTATTGGTGGACTGGGATGAAAAGAGAAATTACTGAGTTTGTAAGTAGATGCCTGACATGTCAGCAAGTGAAAGCAGAGAGGCAGAAACCCAATGGGACCCTGCAACCATTACATATCCCGGAATGGAAGTGGGATCACATTACGATGGACTTTGTGTATAAACTTCCAACGACACAGAAGGGATATGATGGGATATGGGTAATTGTGGATAGACATACAAAGTCGGCACATTTCTTACCAGTGCGAGAAGATTACCGGATGAGTCGGTATGCCAAACTGTTCGTGGATGAGATCATACGGCTACATGGGACTCCAGAGTCTATTGTTTCAGACAGGGATCCTAGGTTTACCTCCAGGTTTTGGCGGAGTTTACAGAAAACTTTTGGCACTACTTTGCATTTCAGTACAGCCTTTCATCCTCAGACAGATGGTCAGTCTGAAAGGACAATCCAGGTTTTGGAGGATATGATGAGGGCTTGTGTACTACAGTTTAAAGGGAACTGGGATTCACACTTGTCTCTGATGGAATTTGCATATAATAACAGTTATCAGTCGAGTATTGGAATGTCTCCTTTCGAGGCATTGTATGGGAGGCAATGCAGTACACCTTTGTGCTGAAGTGAAATAGGTGAAAGGAGACTGTTAACACCAGAGATGGTGGATTTGACTGAGGAAAAGATTAGAATCATCAGAGAAAGGTTGAAGATAGCCCAGGATCGCCAGAAAAGCTATGCAGACCGTCGAACCAGAGACCTTGAGTTTGAGGTTGGTGACTGGGTGTTCTTGAAATTATCTCCCTGGAAGGGAGTAGTACGTTTTGGTAGATGAGGAAAACTGAGTCCTCGCTACATTGGCCCGTATGAGATTGTGGAGAGGATAGGACCAGTAGCATATCGTCTTGCTCTACCCTCGGAATTATCCAGAGTTCATGATGTTTTCCATGTATCTTAGCTCCGAAAATATTTGTTTGGTGAGTCTCATGTGTTGGAAGAGCAACCACTTGAGCTGAAAGATGATTTGACGTTTGAGGAGCAACCGGTGCAAATTCTGGATTGGAAAGAGAAGGTACTTCGCAGAAAGACTATTCCTCTAGTTAAAGTGTTGTGGAGGAATCATAACGTGGAGGAAGCCACGTGGGAAACCGAGGAACTAATGCGGGCGCAGTATCCTCATTTGTTCCATGGGTAGGAATGAATTTCGAGGACGAAAATTTTTAAGGGGGGTGGATTGTAACAACCCGGACAATTTTATTTATCATTTTTGTAAATTATTTGTAAAAGGACGATTTTACCCTTGGTCGGTTAAGGGCATGGAAATCAAGTTTTGTTTCGGAACATTTTAGGCGGTGTTTCGAGTACCATTGTGTAGGTCTCGAACTCACTAGTTCGTAGATAGGCGGCACGCGGAAAATGAAGTTCGTGTACGAAAGTTATGGATCTAGATGTGCAAGGGCATTTTGGTAATTTTGGCTTGGGAGAAGATTTTAACCCCAATCATTTTACATCTTCATTTACATCTTGACTTCATTTTCATGTTTATCTCATTATCATCTCTCTCTCTGTGAAACACAAACACCATCGAACCCATGAGAAAACACCCCAAAACCCACAAAGTCAGCTTTTGATTCAAGGCTTTAACTTCCATTTTTGATCCACTAATCGTATTCTACTCCTTCCCACGATCACAACCATACCAACCATCGAAGGAGAGGACCATAGGGGAAGCCGAACCGAGTATAGGAAGTTTCGGATCTTCCGATCGATTTTCCTGTTTACATAGGTATGTGTTTGTTGTTTTGAGGTCATATTTGGATTCTTGGGTTTGAGTAGGTAGTTTTAGACATAAAATTTGTGAAAATTTTTTTAGTTTTGAGGAAGTTATAAAAGGTTGAAGTTTCAGCCGAAAATGGGGGATTCCGCCGAAACCAAACGGCGGCGGCCGGTCGTCTTCTCCGGCCAGACTCCGGCGACGGCGTCGGCAGTCGGTCGTCTTTTCCGGTGAGTCAATGGTGACCGGTCGGGTTGAGTGAACCGATCGGGTTGAGTGAACCGGTCAGGTTGAGTGAACCGGTCAGGTTGAGTGAACCGGTTAGGTCGAGTTGGACCGGGTCAGGTCGAGCCGGTCGGGTTGGATTGGTCCAGGCGCGTGAACACTGTAGCAAGCACGTGACCGGTGAGTGAGGGCGCGTAGCGGCGCGTGGGCGCATGTTCCTTACTTTCGGAGGCATGTGGGGCTGAGTCTGAGGTCACGGCGGCACGTGGGGTCGAGTCTGAGGTCAAGGCGACTCGTGGTAACTAGTTTTCGACGTTCCGGATCTGTTGGTATAGATTTCGGGTTGATCGAACGTCGGTTAGAGGTCGTTTTCGCGTCCGAAGTTGCTGCGTTTTCTAGGCCAGCATTTGTATACCTCCCGGGGTTTAGGGAGTTGTTATATAAGAGTCTTATTACTAGTTGGTAATCCCGATTGTTTTTATTGACAGGTGATACTGCTCCGGGAACCTCGGAGGGACAAACAAGTCAGGATTGAGCTTGCTTGGACAGGTGGTGAGTGGAATTTTGGTTTATAAACTGTAATGCATGCATCAATCTATCCTTGATTTAAATACTATTATGTATGGTTGCAATAATTTCCTGGAAGTTAGAAATGATGCTGGACACATGTTTTCCAATAATTCAGTGAAAGTGTGTTTTGAGGAATGGCCTTGTTGTTGGACTTGATTTTGATATCATTTTGACGTGGTAACTATTTGAGTATGTGATTTGGGTTTAGACTCGTATTTATGATTTTATCGGTTTTGGCCATAAATGAGTTTTCAAAGAATTTGGCTGAAGCCAAGTAACAAAGATTTCAAAACACGGATTTGGTTTCACTGGTTTTCTATTCCGATGTATAGAGTTAGCTCCGGCTAGCGTTGAGGGGTTTTGCTCCGCTGGTTGTTGAGGCTGTTGCTCCATTGAATCGCTGAGCCTGTATAGAGTTAGCTCCGGCTAGCGTTGAGGGGTTTTGCTCCGCTTGTTGTTGAGCTTGTTGCTCCGTCGAATCGTTGAGCCTGTTTATGCATAGTACAGATTTTAGCACATCTCAAGGGATACCCTGGTGTGTTGTGGATATGTCGGGAACAGTGGATTTGAGATATTATGTGTCCAGATTGAATTAAATGATTTTAAACTCCTTTGAGGGGAGTTTTCAAACCAAACAGTGGACCACGATGTGTTCTCATTTTACAGATTTTGAGTGGGTTCAAGCAAGTGTTTTTTTTTTAAAGACAAATGGAAATTCCGATGATTTTCAGAAGATGTTTTATATCATGAATTGTTTTATTTGATGCATGCATGGTTTTATAAAGTGGAGGGGGAAAAGGTAAGATTTCCTCAGAAAACGATTTCTAAATGATTATTCTTGTCCACTCACAACTTTTGTGTTTAAACCCCCTTCAGGCTGTTGAGTTGACGTGGGCACTTCTCTCGAGGCAGAGGCATTAGTATTTTCGGCTGCGCTGTGTAGTTAAACTTGAGTAGGATATCTAAATTGTATCCTTGATCCTACTTAGACGCTCTGATATTATATTTTATTTGGTTGGTCATTAATTGTGGGAATTATTGAGGGCTTGAATCCCTTGTTTGACAAGTGAAAGTATTTATTATTATTATTTTGTAAGGATTGAAGGGTATTTTGGAAACTTTCCTTAGGTTGTCAGACGGGATCAGGGTTCTTCCCGGGTTTCGAGGGGAAATTCGGGACGGGTCCTGACAATGCTTCTCGGGGTGATGGCTTGGATGGTTTGAGGGGTGAAGGCATTGACGCTTCGCGAGGTGAAGGCATTGACGCTTGACGAGGTGAAGGCATTGACGCTTCACGGGGAAAAGGCATGGACACTTCACGAGGCGAAGGCAAGGACGCTTCCTGGGGCGAAGGCATGGACGCTTCCTGGGGCGAAGGCATGGACGCTTCTCAGGGCAAAGGCATGGATGCTTCACGGGGATTATACATGGATGCTTTGCAGGCAGAAGGCATATACGCTTTGCAAGGTGAATGTTTGGTTCTTACCACTCCTGATGGAGGCGGTGGGGGTGCAGGAGTTGACGGGATAGCAAATGTTCTGAATCCAACAGCAGAGTCAGTCCCTATGTCCCGATTGGTGCCAATATCATCACTTGACGCGTCCCACGTGGGGAATGGCTTTGCTGTTCTTCCTGGTTCTTAATGTGTGTTCTATTCCCAACCTGAGTTCTAGAGACGGAAGCAGCCGCTCCGAATGAACGAACGATCGTCGTGCTCTTGCTATGATAAGAATGATGAATGGCGATGATGATCGATGAACAAAAATTAATGAATGATGAATGAAGTTCAAGAACGACGAACGAAGTTGATGAACAATGAACGAAGTTGATGAACGACGAACGAGCTAAAGGGTACTCTTTGAATATTTCTCAATTCGGCTCTCAATGAAAGCACCAATTATTGAAGTCAAAATCAAACACGCTTGAAAAAGTCTTTACGATCCGTACAAACATATAACAAGAAACAATCGAGGTTAAGGTTGAAGCCCCTAGGGGATTGTTCAACCAAGAACGCTCTGATGCTTAAGTTAGCTTCGAGAGAGAAATCCGAAGGAGCTTTAGATGCGAGGAATGAGTTATCTTAGAAATGAAGTGATGACCTCTATTTATAGTGAAACCTTGAGAGTCTCGAAGCGTTCTGATTGGTCGATGGATTTTGTAATTAATAAATAATTCTTTCTTAATAAAAGATATTATTTCTTAATTGGATTTCAATAACAATTAATTCTCAAGGAGAATATTATTATTATTGAGGCCTTAACCCGATTAAATAATATATTTAGCTGGTAAATACTTTATTTAATGTGTGCGTGTCTGTGAGTCATTCATGTCATTACCAGGGGTACTTTGGGCATTATATAAGTTATGGACCACGTGGCATCTCCACAAATTTTGGGTGATTTTGGGTTTCACAAATACCCCCACATTGCTTAGGATTCAGGGAATTCTAAGGGATGTACATTTTTTTGATTAATAAAATAAAAGAATTTGATAATCTAATAAAAAAATTAATAAGATTAGAAAAAATAATAAATTAATCATTTCTTTAAGAATCCTATTAATGTTGGTCTGGGTTGCAACAGTCTCATAGCAGAAGAAGATATATTACTAGATTTTTCTATCTTTTTTTACAAAAATAAGAAGAAAATAAGAGGAAGAAGAAGCTTTTTTTTCTTTTTAATGTTCATTTTAATTTTTTTTCTTAGAGAACACAAAGAGAGAGATTGGACCATCCAAAAACAGAGACGACTTTTAAGCTTTCAATGTGAAGCTGGTTTCGTTTTCTCCCTAATATCCCATCTCCCCCCACCCCTCTTCCACACCATGACGAAAACCCACAGAGAAAATACTGGCTAATTTCCTTGGATTCCGATTTTTTTGTATTATGTCTACATTTATTTTTTTGGTCCAAGTATTATGTCCAGTTTGATCTCTCTTTCAGTGAAGAAGAAGTGAAGACTCAAGGAAAATGTCTTTTCTGTCTAATTTAGCACATATGAGTGTCATGTGATGTTTTATAACAGAAAACATTCAAAAAATTGATGGAATGACCATTATTGCACATTTGGGTAAAGTTCAGGAACGACAGACTCTAATATTAAAGTTTAAAGACGGTTGATAAAATTTGGGCAAAATTCAGGGACGTTGGCAACCATATATTTAGCCTTTTCGGAAGGTAAAATTTTCTTTTTCCAAAATCTGGATTGACATATGTACCCTTACTGTTAACATAAATCATATGGAAAATAGATGGAGGGACTAACAGAAACAATTGGGTAAAGTTCAGGGACGGCATACACTAATATTAAAGTATGGGGACAATTTTTAAAATAATGGTAAAGTTCAATGGCGTTGTAAACCATTCAGCCAAATTACTAATTAATTAAGGATTTTCAAAGTAACACCTATATATCAAGGTTATACTTACAAATCCATTAAATGCCTTGTATCGGCTAATCATTTTGAAATCCCTTGATACTTTGAAATTCTTTATTTTTAATTAATTTAACCTAAATTCTTGTTCTTTTGAAGCTTCTCATCCAAACATGACTTCAGTACACGACATATAATTAACTAGCTAGTTAATATATATGTTCCAAAGAAGAGTTACGAGGTCATGGTGTTATTCTATGGTGTGGAATCTATGACTCGGATATGTCTATGTTAATTTACATACGTGTACAAGATAGAACAAGAGAAAGTTGTGTGTAGTGTTGCTATTGGCTAGCTCTACTAATATGAATGGCATCGAATTGGTATTGGCTAGCTAGTACATTCCAATATAAGTTGCCGGCCGGCTAGCTAGCTAGCTTACCTTATCACATTTCAAGTGGATATCCATTAATTATATACTACTTTAAAATGAGCATCTTTAATTTGACCGGGGCCAGCCGGCCGAGCCAAACCCCAAGCAGATGATGACTGGATCATACGGTCATACCGAGGAGAAAACACAAATAAACCAGCTCAATCACTATATATGTATAAAGTATGCCATATATACCTACTTAGGAAAGTACGTAATTCTAGAATAAATGTATGGCGGAGTAAGATTGTTATATTATAAGCACGCATATACTAACTGTCAATTATCTCATTAGTAAAGTTATTAAATAAAACAAAAAGGTAAATTTAAAAATTCTTGAATAAGGGCTTTGGGTTTTCTAAGTGTGGAGATACAGTGGCGGCGGTGGTGTGTAAGGCAAGTTTGCATCGCATACCTGCAACGCTGGGCCTGTGGTTCACGTTCTGCCTTCAGTGTATCTCTGGAGTGTGACGTACAGGCTCAGGCTCTGGGGTCTCTTTCTTTCAGAGATGGCTAGTATTGATGAGGTATCAAAGGTTTTTATCGATGTGGTGGCTATAGCAGAGGCGGAAGCAGCTACCGTGGTGGGCCTAGATAATCTCTAGGGTTTGACTGCAGAAAGGTCCTTCATGGTCGGTAGTTTGTTGTGCACTAAGACCTATAATCATGAGGCTCTGTTTGGCACTCTGAGGAAAATCTGGCATACACATGAAGAGTTCTTGATGTCCAGGTTGGATAATTCTCGATGCTTTCTGTTTTCTTTCAAGTCAAAATTTGATCGACGCAAGGTTTTACGGTGTTCACCGTGGACTTTTGATCGTGCGTTGCTGGTCCTAGCAGCGAATAGTGTTTTGTCGGAATACTGTTGTCAGGACCCGTCCCGAATTTCCCCTCGAAACCCGGGAAGAACCCTGATCCCGTCTGACAACCTAAGGAAAGGTTCCCAAAATACCCTTCAATTCTTACAAATTATAATAACAATAAATACTTCCACTTGTCAGACAAGGGATTCAAGCACTCAATAATTCCCGTAATTAATGACCCATCAAATACAATATAATATCAGAGCGTCTAAGTAGGATCAAGAGTAAAATTTAGATATCCTACTCAAATATAATTATACAGCGCAGTCGAAGTACTAATGCCTCAGCCTCGAGATCAATGTTCGCGTCAACTTTACTCAAACTGCCTGAAGGGGTTTTAAACACAAAAGTTGTGAGTGGACAAAAATAATCATTTATAAATTCCTTTTCGAGAAAATACGTTTCTTCCCCTCCATTTATAAAATCATGCATGCATAACATAAAACAATTTATCATACTAAAACATCATATGTAAATCACCAAAAATTCTCATTTCTCTTTAAAACCACTTAGTTGGACTCACATAAAATCTGTATAATAAAAATACCTCGTGATCCACAATTTGGTTTGAAAACTCTCTTCAAAGGAGTTTAAAATCATTTAATTTAAACTGGACACAAAATATCTCAAATTCAAATCATTTCGTTCAATCCGACACATAATATCTCAAATTTTCACTGTTCCCGACATATCCATAACACACTAGGGTATCCCTTGAGATGTGTTCAAATCTGTACAACTCTGTGTACCATCTGTACTATCTGTACTTTCTGTACTATGCATAGACAGCTTCGCAACCTGGCGGAGCAAGGCCCCTCAACACCAAGGTCCGAACCCTCAACAACTGGCAGAGCATGGCCCCTCAACACCAGTCAGAGCAACAATAACCATCGGGACGGGAACCAGTGAATCAAATCCATACTTTGAAATCTTTGTTTCTCGGCCTAAGCCAAATTCTTTGCAATATCATTTTATGGCCAAAATCAATAAATCATAATTATGGGTCTCAACCCAAATCACATACTCAAATAGTTAACATGTCAAAACGATATCAAAATCGAGTACAAAAACCAGGCCATTTCTCAAAACATACTTTCACTGAAATATTGTAAAACATGTGTCCAGCATCATTTATAAAATCCAGAAATTCATTGCACCCATACATAACAGTATTTAAATCAAAGATACATTTATGCATGCATTACAGTTTATAAATCAAAGTCCACTCACAAACCTGTCGAAGCAAGCTCAATCCCGAACTGTACGCTCCCCTGAAGTTTCTGGAGCAATATCGCCTATCCAAATTAATAATCGGGATTACCAGCTAATAATAAGAACCTTAAATATAAACCCCCTAAACCCCGGAAGTCTAACTATGATGGCCTAGAAAATGCAGCAACTTTAAAACGTTCGAAACAACCCCTAAACGACATCCGATCGACTCGAAACCTGCGCCAACAGGTCCGAAACGTCAAAAACTACTTGTCACGTGCCACCATGACCTCAGACTCGGCCCCACGCGCCGCCACGCGCCCTCACGCGCCGGTCGCGCGTCTGCTACAATCCCCACGCGCCTGGACCGGTCCAACTCGACCCGACCGGTTCACTCAACCCGATCGGTTCAACTCGACCCGACCAGTCACCGGCGACTCGCCGGAGAAGACGACCGGCTGCCGTCGCCGTCGCCGGAAGCTGGCCGGAGAAGATGACCGGCAGCGCCGTCGCCGCCGTCTGGTTTCGCCGGAATCCTCCATTTCCGGCCGAAACTTCAAGCTTTCCTAACTTCCTCAAAACTCAACCATTTTTCACAAATTTTATGTCTAAATCTATCTACTCGAACCCAGGAATCCAAATATGACCTCAAAACCACAAACACGTACATGTGCTAGCCGGAAAATCGATCGGAAGGTCCGAAACTTCCTATCCTCGGTTCGGCTTCCTCCGTGGTCCTCTCCTTCGATGGTTGGTACGGTTGTGATCGTGGGAAGGAGTAGAATATGATTAGTTGATCAAAATTGGAAGTTGGAGCCTTTAAATCAAACTTGACTTTGTGGGTTTTTTGGATGATTTTCGCACGGGTTTCGGTTGGTTTGTGTTTATTTCAGAGATAAGGATGAGAATGAGATGATGATCTGATGAAGATGAAAATGAAATAAAGATGAGACAATGATTTGGGTTTAAAAATATCTACCCCAAGTCAAAAATTACCAAAATGCCCTTGCACATCTAGACCCATAACTTTCGTACACGAACTCCGTTTTCTGCGTGCCGTCTGTCTACGAACTCGTGAGTTCGAGACCTACGCAACGGTATCCAAAACACCACCAAAAATGTCTCGAAACAAAATTTGACTTCCGTGCCCTTTACCGACCAAGGGTAAAATCATAATTTTACATAAATAATTTACTTAAATCCAATAATTGAAATTTCGTGTTGTTACAACTGTAGCTTCACGAGACTGGTGCTGTTGGTGAATAGTGAGGCTGTAGTTTCATGCGATTGATATTGTTGGTGAATAGTGACTTGTTGACTGTAGCTTCACAAGACTAGAACTGTGGCCTCAGAGCTCACTGAGATCATAAGGCTCGTAAGGATCTTGACTATCTTGAAAGTCGGACCAAAGAATCTTCTTCTTATCTTTTGAGGAAATTGACTGTTTACTGGATGGTGACTTTTTACTAGATGATGGGCGATCAGCAGCAGCTTGATTTCCCAGGGGGGAGGAAGAGGTTGACTTATGACTGCTTGAAGAGGATGACTGTGAAGGGCTTTTATTATCTTCAAAATCATCACCTTCTTCGCCTAACTGCGTAGCACAAATCATGAGCATTCGGGCCAATTCTTTTAACCCGGCATGGGACTTGTCTTCCAGAGATAGAGTGGAGGAGGAAGAGGTGATGGGCTTGGAAGGGTTGACTGTAAGTTCCTTCTTGACTTGTGACTTTGTGACTGAAAAATCTTGACTGTAAGTTCCTTCTTGACCGTAACTCTTAGGTCTCTTTCTTTCAGAGATGGCTAGTATTAATGAGGTATCAGAGGTTTTTATCGGTGTGGTGGCTATAGCAGAGGCGGAAGCAGCTACCGTGGTGGGCCTGGATAATCTCTAGGGTTTGACTGCGGAAAGGTCCTTCATGGTTGGTAGTTTGTTGTGCACTAAGACCTATAATCATGAGGCTCTGTTTGGCACCCTGAGGCAAATTTGGCATACACATGAAGAGTTCTTGATGTCCAGGTTGGATAATTCTCGACGCTTTCTATTTTCTTTCAAGTCAAAATTCGATCGACGCAAGGTTTTACAGTGTTCAGCGTGGACTTTTGATCGTGCGTTGCTGGTCCTAGCAGTGAATAGTGTTTTGTCGGAATACTGTAGCTTCACGAGACTAGTAGTGTTGATGAATAGTGAGACTGTACTTTCACGCAACTGATACTATTGGTGAATAGTGACTTGTTAACTGTAGCTTCACGAGACTGGAACTGTGGCCTCAGACCTCACTGAGATCATAAGGCTCGTAAGGATCTTGACTATCTTGAAAGTCGGACCAGAGAATCTTGTCTTATCTTTTGAGGGAAACTCGATATCCGGCTCCTCCTGAGCACCCCGAGTGGAAACTCGATATCCGGCTCCTCTTGGGCACCCTGTGTGGCAACTCGATATTCTGCTCCTCTTGAGCACCCCGTGTGGTAACTCGATATCCGGCTCCTCCTGAGCAACCTGAGTGGTAACTGGATATCCGGCTCCTCATGAGCACCCCGTGTGGTAACTCGATATTCTGCTCCTCCTGAGCACCCCGAGTGGTAACTCGATATCCGGCTCCTCCTGAGCATCCCGAGTGGAAACTCGATATCCGGCTCCTCTTGAGCACCACGTGTCGTAACTCGATATCCGGCTCCTCCTGAGCAACCTGAGTGGTAACTCAATATCCGGCTCCTCCTGAGCACCCCGTGTGGTAACTCGATATTCTGCTCCTCCTGAGCACCCCGAGTGGTAACTCGATATCCGGCTCCTCCTGAGCATCCCGAGTGGAAACTCGATATCCGGCTCCTCTTGAGCACCACGTGTCGTAACTCGATATCCGGCTCCTCCTGAGCAACCTGAGTGGTAACTCAATATCCGGCTCCTCCTGAGCACCCCGTGTGGTAACTCGATATTCGGCTCCTCCTGAGCACCCCGAGTGGTAACTCGATATCCGGCTCCTCCAGAGCACCCCGAGTGGTAACTCGATAACCGGCCCCTCCTGAGCACCCCGAGTGATAACTCGGTATCCGACTAATCCCTAGCCATAGCTCAATATCCCGGTTCATCCTGAGAGTATGATGAAATCCTCCATGAAATACCTCAAATCATCCTAAGAGTATGATCGAATCCTCCATGACATACCTCATACCTCAACGATATGGCTGAGAAAGATCCCTCAAACGCCAATATCGGAGAACCCCTCAACGATCTAGCGGAGACGTACCCTCAACGATCTGGCGGAGACGTACCCTCAATGCTAGTTGGAGAACCCTCAACAATGTGGCGGAGAAAGACCCCTCGAACGCCAACATCGGAGAACCCCTCAACGATCTAGCGGAGACATACCCTCAAAGAGTCGGAGAACCTTGTGGTATAACACAATACATAAAAGTACACATGCCACGTAATCTCGGAAACCCAGTCCGTTCTCAGTACATCCAAAATACCAAATTAAGGAAGCCCAAGCCCCAAGGAACTCTTTGATACATGTTGTACAAATAGCAACCTAAAAATTACGCAACTATATGCACGTTTTAACTCGCAAGTGCACAAGATCAGAAAAATAGTATTGAAAGCAAATACGAGATCATTCCCACGACGACTGGATTAATATGTGTTTAAAATTGATATCCTAGAACTACTAACTAAATGGCACAAACTAAGAATGCAAAAGTGAAAGAAAACCCTAAAAAAAACTTATTTCAAAACCCTAAGATTTCTAATCAAAGTTAATGTGCAATTGTTGTACAAATAGCAACCTAAAAATTACGCAACTATATGCACGTTTGAACTCGCAAGTGCACAAGATCAGACAAATAGTATAGAAAGCAACTACGAGATCATTCCCACGAGGATTAGATTAATATGTGTTTAAAATTGATTTCCTAGAACTACTAACTAAATAGCACAAACTAAGAAAGCAGAAGTGAAAGAAAACCCTAAGATTTCTAATAAAAGTTTATGTACAATACACAAAGGCACTCGGTGTTCAAAAGGATGATTTTAAGATGATTTTGAAAACTGAAAATTTCGAAACAAAATATTAAAAATAGCGTTTGATTAATAATAGAATTGGATCGAGGTTAAAACAATGAGAAAACCAGTTAGGGATTCATTGTTCATCGCTAATCTTCTTCCTTAAGCAAACGACATGCACAATGCTAGAAAACAGATTTTAGATGCTCATGTTTATCAACCTAAAAGCATGATATCTACTCTTTAAATTATTGATTTCCCTAAGCAACAAGTTAGGCATGGGTACCTACGCTAACTCTTTTCATTCTTAAAGTGTTTAGCATGGTATCTACTAAGTTGCACTTTAAGAACGCATAACACAACGGAAATCTACAAACACACAACTCTTAGAACATGGTATCTATTCTAGTTATTCATGATGATTAATTTCAAGAACTTATAACTAGTTCTTTTGTTACTCTCACAGGCACAAGATTCGGACATCTAAATTTACCTATGTAACAAACTCAATACACAGCATGCATATGGGGATCAAGCATAACATAACGTATGTAAAGAGTAAAATATAATCTGAAATTCATCAATTAAGTATCACAAAAGTAGTTTACAGCAAAGGCATATCGAAATCCTTAAAGAAACATGATTAGGGCTTCAATCGAGCCCTAACTAAAGTACTGAGTTATCCATAATTTAAATAGACAGCAAGAACATACAAAACAAAAAATAAAAAGAGGAAGAATATAGCTCTTTGATGATGTGTTGGTCAGCCAGAGTGATTGGATGACGGCTTGATGTTCCTCCTTGCTTCCTAAGCCTTTTAGACCTCGGAACCTTGAAGGATGAAGTAGAATGGGACGGTGTGGCAAAGTCTTTTTTTGTGAGAGCCCGAAACAGTTTTTGCAGTTTTTTTTAGGGAGAAAAAGAGCCGTTTCAAAGCGAGGTGAGGGGGAGACTCTTCGCTTCCCTGACTCTTGGCTGCCAAGAATTTTTGTGCATGTTAATTCAATGAATGATGGAGAGAGACGTTTTTTTTTTTGTTTTTGTGAGGGAGAGCAAGCATTTCTTTGATCTTGTGTGCTTGTTTGCTTGCCAAGTCCTTCCTCCCATGACCCTAACAAACTGGGCTTCTAGTCGTCCAAGCCAGATAAGGATTAGAAAACTTGAAATAGAAGAAATGCTGAATTCCCGCGCAGCCTGACCTTGTTGTACTAAAACGGCCATAACTCCTTCTAGAAAATTCCAATTCATGAACCGTAAATTCCTTTAGAAACTAGACTTCAGTATCTTGCCAAGGATATATGGCCCATCAACTTCTTCTTCCCGAGCAGGTGCAGTTAATTTTGAGAAGTTGACACATCTGCTGAAGTCTGTTTCAAAGTTTCCTCTTTAGATTTCCAAAACAACACTTAGTAACTCCTTTATTAACTTTGCTTCCAAAAATCCTACAAAACACGAAAACAAGCTAAGTATTAAGAAAACATAGGAAACATGCTAAGAAAAGCATAAGAAAATAAGATAAAATGTCGCATAAATATGCTCCTAACATTAATAACCCAACTCCCTTGACCTCCCGAGCCAAAACCCACTCCATGGTCAACCTTTACCGTTGGGTTTACTCAAACGGGGCTCTATACAAACTCTAAAGGCCTCAAAGCCGCCAAAATCTGATCCGGAATGTCCCAATACCCTAGCCACGTGTCACCGTGGGCCGGAAAATAGCCTCACGCGCTTCCACCCACCGATAGAAGGCCGAACCACGCGCCACTCACCCTCACGCTCTGCCACGCGTCCTATACTGTTCATGACGAAATATTTTGTCACTATGACGGAATATTCCGTCGAACCTGACTGAATATCCTGATGAAATCTGAATATTCCGTTCAGACTAACGACGTTAGGGTTTCGTCTTAACACCGTTATCATTTGACGAAGTATGGTAACGCCGTCAGCATATTCCGTCAAATCATGACGGCGTCAATTGACTCAACGGTTGACTGACTGCTGACTGTGCTGCCACGTGGCAGCTAAGTCAGCCGCTGACGGTCGCCACGTGGATTCCACCTGGCATGCCACATCAGCCGCCGCTGGTCAAACCTGTCACCGGAGAAGACGACTGTGCCGCCGTGCATCGCCGTCTACCGTCGTCGAAAAACTCCATTGCCGCCCGACCTTGAATGTTTCCTAACTTCCTCAAATATTAATTGTTTTTCAAAAATTTTTAGTCTAAATTCATCTACTGTTCACCAGGAACCCAAATCTGAAGTCAAAGCTTCGAAACCAAACTTGATTTGGCCGGAAGACGACCAAGAAACTTTGGACAAATACTCCCTTCACTCCACCGCCTACGGCGATGTTCTCGCCTCGAAAATGCCTCCAGCAGCTCGAAATCTCGAGAGGAAGCTGCATCTGGGCTCGGTTTGGCTCAAATCGGTCCCAAAATGGGACGATAAAGGTGAGAGGGATTCGGTGATCGCACGGGGAGAGAGAGTTTGGGTAGGAGAGAGAGAGTTCTAGGCTAGTCCAGGCAGAGTCCAAAAAGAGAGAAAAAATATCCCCCACGTTTTGGACTTTTCCAAAATGACCAAACTACCCTTAAAGTTTCTAGATCCGCAAGGGTCTCACTGGGTCCCCGTTTCCGAGTACCGCCTATGTACGAACTCGTGAGTTCGAGACCTATGTAACGACCTAAGAAAAATTTTCAAAAGCACTGTCAGTCAAAAATTGACTCCCAAACCCTTCTGAAACCGAGGGTAAAATCATCTTTTCATTAATTAAAATTTTAAATTAATTTAATTTCTGGTCCGGGTCGTTACATCAGTTTGGTTGATGGAAAATTGCGAACAAGGATGTATTAAGTATTAGACCTTATGCTAGGGTTAACGGCCATAACCCTGAAAAGAGTCCTGGTGTGAGACCAGGTTGTGTGCTGAGTGCTCCTGTTACTCTTATTGAGGATCTAGTGATGTCCCAAGAAGAGGCGTTTGGAGGTGAGAGGATCGAGAGTACGATGGAAGAGGGAGACGACCTGGGAAGTGGCACTTCAGAGGCCAAAAGACGTAATAGTAAGGGTGTTACGAGGCTTACCAAATGATGGTGTAGGGCAGGCTCCTAGCTCTAGTCTGACCTCAGAGGTTCATGGGAATGTCGACAGAGGGGCAACAAGCTACATGGGGGGCACAGGTACACCCGTGGTGGGGACAAGAAGCGCTTAAGCTCCTACCACTGGGACAAGCATTATGAACGAAGTTGTGGCTCTGCCAAAAAATGGACTGGGGCTGAGACGTGGTTACCAGATTGGGGGAAAGGTGAATACTTCCATCAGCCTAACAAAACCAAACCATCCTCCGCTGAAACAGGCGTCTTCATCTATATCTGAGGGTAGGATGTCAGCAAGGAAGAATCTCAAGCCTCAGAATTTGGGGGCAACCGTGATGGATGCCGGTACAAAGGCCCATCACGAGTCATGAATATCCTAGTGTAGAACGTTCGACGCATAGGCAATGCTCGGAGGGTTCGAGCTTTAAATTTTTTACTGAAATCCAAGAAACCAGGGTGGTCTTTCTTATGGAAACAAAATAGACTTTGAATTTGGCCTCGGATCAGTTACCTGTTCTTGTGGTGTTAGGTAGCATGGGTGCTCCATCTAGATGGCACCGTCGCTTTCATTTGGAGGAGTTATGATCCCAAACCGGGGGGGGGGGGGGGGGCGGTGGGGGGTGGGGGAGGAGATGGGCTCAGTGCACCATAGATTGAATCGATGCCAAGGTGAGCTGGTTCGGTGGAGCAATGACATGGTGGGGAACCTGGCAAAGCAGATTAGAGAGGTCCAAGCCAAACTTGATAGCCTCCTGTTTAATGCTGATTTGGGGAACCGAAATTGGGTTCAGGCCAACCTCTACAAGAAGTTGGATGATCTTTTGGAGAAGGAAGAAGTGGTTTGGAAACAGCGATCTCACAATTCGTGGATGAAACTGGGGATAGAAACACCAAGTATTTCCATGATTGTGCTCAAGCAAGGGGATAACATAACCAGGTCAAGGGCACCTTCGACCAGTCAAACAGTTGGTGCACATTTGATTTTGTAATTGGTGATGTTTTCTGCCAGTACTTTCGAGAGCTTTTTGAGACAGGGGGGACTGGTGACGTTGAGGATATTTTAGGGGCGGTGCAACCAAGGGTAACCACATCCCAAAATGCCTCTCTCCTTTAACAGTTTTCAAGGGAGGAAATTGAATGCGCACTCTTTCAAATGGCCCCTATGAAAGCACCGGGGTTGGATGGATGGCCTACCCTATTTTACCAGCGTTATTGGTCAGTGGTGGGGGATGCAGTCACTGAGTATTGTTTCTAGGCTCTGAATGAGAGAGCTAGTGTGCGGGAGATAAACACCACCTTAATTGCTCTTATACAAAAGGTCCTGAGTCCCCAGAGGGTCACGAAGTTTCGATCAATTAGCTTGTGCTCGGTGTTGTAAAAACTGAAGTTCAAAACGATTGTAAATCATCTAAAAGTGGTCATGCCTTCGGTGATTTCTGAATTTCAAAGTGCTTTTGTCCCTACCCAGCTTATTTCTGATAACTTTGTGCGTGCTTTTGAGAGCATCCATGCTATCTGGCGACGGGGGGGAAGCAATCTAAAGAAGATGGTCCTTAAGTTGGACATGTCGAAGGCATATGATAGGGTAGAATGGTATTTCTTGGAACAAATGATGCATAGGCTGGGTTTTAGTGAGCAGTGGGTCACTCTTGTAATGGGATGGGTGACAACGGTTTCTTACAGCGTCAAAGTGAATGGAACGGTGGTGGGGCCTATTTCTCCAACTAGGGGTCTCCGTTAGGGGTCTCCATTATCTCCCTATTTGTTTTTGTTTTGTGCAGAGGGTCTCTCTGCTTTGCTGACCTGTGCCCAGGCTAGAAAACAACTTCACGAAGTGAAGGTAGCCCCTAGAGCACCGGTGATGTCCCACCTTTTCTTTGCTGATGACAGCTTGCTTTTTTGCAATGCCCACCTAGACGAATGTAAGTAGCTCCCTAGTATTCTACAAAGTTATGAGTGAGTGTCGGGTCAAAAGGAAAATTTTGAAAAGTCTGCTATTTGTTTTAGCCCTAATACTGACCCAATTATGAAACTTCTTGTAGCTCTAATTCTAGGGGTCCAGACTATGGATTTCCATGAGGGGTATTTGCGACTCCCAACGATGACCGATCGAAGCAAACGACAGATGTTTAGTCATGTGAGGGACTCTTTATGGTCGAAACTTTCTGTATGGAATGCTAACTTGTTATCGGCAGCCCGGAAGAGGTGCTCGTCAAGGTAGTGGCTCAAGATTTGCCAACTTTTACCATGACCATTTTTCAGCTTCCCCAGAGTTTGTGCCAGGAACTCTCATCATCTATTGCGAAATATTGGTGGGGAAAGGAGGGCCGGAAGGGTATTCATTGGTTGGAGTTGTAGAAACTTTGTAAGCCAAAGTGCTTGGGAGGTTTAGCCTTCAAGAACTTTGAGGCTTTTAACCGTGCTATGGTAGCAAAGCAAGCTTGACATCTATTGGAGTGACCAGATTCCCTGGTCTCAAAACGCCCTATGGTCTTGCCTTAACCCTTTTTGAAGCTCGCCAACCGAGTGGGACTAGTTCGTCTAATGTTGAGACTCTAACTAATTTTTGGATGAAGGTCTGGGGCCTGGGGGTGCCTAATCGAGTGAAACTTTTTGTATGGAGGACGTGTCATGAGATTCTCCACCCTGGAGTAAACGTCCATAGGTGGAGGGTAGTGCCTTACCATCTATGTACTAGGTGTGGAAAGGGGGTTGAGTCAGCTTTTCATGCCATGTGGAAGTGTAAAACAAGCCGCCAACTGAGGGAGCAAATGCAATGCAGGTTTTTTTTAATATTGATGAGGGGGATTTTATTGATATGTTCTTTGGAGCTTCTAAATGCTTGAAGGGTGGTTAGTTGGAGGAATTGGACTGGGTCTATTGGTAAGGATGGAACCTCAGGAACAAGGTGATATATGGCAATAGCCCCCCATGTCTGCGGCGTTCGGTGGAGACATTTTTCGAAAAGCAATTCTTGTATAACGATTTGAGGCATCGTACCCGTGTGGGTATGTTGAGGTCCTGCACTCGTTGGCAGATACCACCTTATTCCTGGATTAAATTGAATTGTGATGGTGCTATGGGAAGTACCGGAAGGCTTAAAGGCATAGGGGGGATTATTCGGGACTATGAGGGTAGATTTGTTGGTGGTTTTGCAGGTCTAGTAGTGTTGGGATTGTCTACTGTGGCTGTGGAACTTACGGCCAAGAGTATTGGTCTGGGCTAGGCGTTACACGGCTACCGATCTGTCACATCATTCATGGTATCCTCTCATATATCGCACAGATCGGCAAGCCCCAACGTGGCGCTTGATATGTTGCATCATTTGAGGTACCCTCTCATAGATCACGCTGATATGTCGCAACATTCGAGGTATCTTCTTAGAGAATGCGCTGATCGGTAAGTCCTCGACGCGGAGACTGATCTGCCGTATCATTCGAGGTCCTATCTCAAACACTTCGATCGGCAAACGCTACACCTAGCTACCGATCGGACGCATCTTTCAAGTTTACTTCCTCAGGGAAGAATGCTACGACAGTAAATGCTACCTTCTTAACATCAACACAAACAGGTCCAGGCCACCACCAAGCGGAGCATTTAGTCTCCTTCATTCTCGCCAACATGGCTCTCACCCCAATGACACACCAGACACTTGCAACAACAACATGTGAATTTCCTTCGGCATCCCACCTCAACCGAGTACTTAGGGGGCTGGGAGGATAGTGTACTGTGGGGATCAGTAAACGGAAATGAAGGAGTTGCTCGATTAGTGCACTCTCGGTACAAATCCACGATCGAGGAAGTCCACCTCAGTCAAGAACTTGGAGGACTTATGTTGATATCATTACTGACCAAGCAGGAAACGTAACAGAAGACTCGGAAGATCACTCGGACCAAGACCAGGCCCACCATCAAGGCCCATCATGATGGCCCACCATTGTGGCCCATGATCTAAGCCTAGGTTATTTACTATATAAAGGGAGCCCTTCTCCCTCATAAAGGCTCTCTTGACTCTCTCTCTAGACTAGAGCTCTCACCTCTCTCTACATTCTTAGTCTTCCTCTAAAGGCTCAATGCCTATGTAACATGTACAAACATGCTATTACTAATGAGAAGAGCATACCACCGTGGATGTTGTCAGGATCCTTCCCGAATTTCCCCTTGAAACCTGAAAAGAACCCTGCTCCCGTCTGACAACCTAAGGAAAATTTCCAAAATACCCTTAAGTCCTTACAATTTAATTATGAGATCTCTGCCAAAAGTTCAGTAGAGTCTTCTCTTAGGGATTAATTAACTGTCTTCCACCTATCAAACAAGGGATCAAAAACCACTCCAAATTCCAACAGACAACAACCATCCAAAAATATATTATCAAAGCATCTAGGAAGAATAAATAATACATAACAGTATTTAAATCAAAGATACATGTATGCATGAATTACAGTTTATAAATCAAAAGTCCACTCACTACTACGTCGCCCTAAAAATGCAGCAACTTCGAAAGCCCAAACTACCCCTAAACGACGTCCGATTAACCCGAAACTTACGCCAACAGATCCAAAACGTCAAAAACTAGTTGACACGCGTTACCATGATCGCAGAACAGGTCCCACGCACCGCTACGTGCAGCGGAAGGCTGGAGCACTCACCACGCGCCGCCACGCGACTGCTATAGTATCCCCACGCGCCTGCTACAGTGCCAAGCGCTGACTCAGCCCGACTCGACCGCCAGGTGGCGCACAAGTGGTTGCCAGGTGGCGCCCACATGGCTACCATGTGGCATCCAAGTGGCGTGCTACGTCAGCCCGTATGACTGACCCAGTCGCCTATAACTCACTGGAGAAGACGGTCGCGCCACCGTCCGCCGTCGCAGGAGTCCCGCCGGAATCTCGCCGGAGAAGACAGCCACGCTGCTGTGCACTGCCGTCGCCGGAAAATGCCATTTTCGACCGACCTTCAGCTTTTCCTAATTTCTTCAAATCTCAACCATTTTTCACGAATTTTATTTCTAAATCTATCTACTTGAACCTAGGAATCCAAAAATGACCTCAAAACACTAAACCCGTACCTGTGCTGACCAAAAAATTGATCAGAAGTTTCGGTTGTTCTTTCCTTCGGACCGGCGCCTCTCGCGGTCGTCTCCTTTGATGGTTGGTACGGTTGTGATCGTGGGAATGAGTAGATTCCGATTATTCACACTAGAACGGACGACTTGGCTTTGAATCAAAGTTGAAATTTTTGGATTTTGGGTGTTTGGTCGCATGGGTTCGAGGTAGTTTAGGGAGAAAATGGGTGAAATGTTGATGGTTTGGGGGTTAAAAAATATCTACCCCTATCCAAATTACCAAAATGCCCTTGAGATTCTAGACTCGTAACTTTTGTACACGAACTCTGTTTCCCGCGTGCCGCCAGTCTACGTACTCGTGAGTTCGAGACCCACGCAACGGTATTCGAAACACAGCCTAATATGTTCCGAAACAAAACTTGATTTCCATGCCCCTTAAACAAACAAGGGTAAAATCGTCTTTTAAAAAAATAATTTACAAAAATTCAATAAATAAATTTTGGGGTCGTTACTGATGTAGTCCGATTTGGGTGAACCACGCACATCATTATCTTCCTTGTGTGTGTGTGGTCTTAAAATCGCGCATATAATATTTTTCAAGTATCTAATTAGCAAAGTTATTAAATAACCAAAAGGTAAATTTAAAGATCCGTAAATATATATATTAAAGAAAAAATGCATAGCAAACTTTGAAATCATAAAATGTTAATGTTGCTTAAAAGTGGCCGGATTTGATTGGCTAGGTATGTACTTGTTTAAGATGAATATATATGTTATTAGAATTGGTACTTATTAGACTTGTGAAATACCATGTAGCTAGCTAGTCTCCCAACACATTTTTTGAGGGGACGGATGTAGCAATGTGGACAGATGGACAACTTATTTTTTGAATAAAAGGGAATTCATTGATAATATGAGGGAACAAAGAGTTTGGGGCTGAATTTCTTATGGGGCCTCATTAAAACCTCATCATGAAAACTCAGCTAAGTCGAGAAAAATTCGGTTGAGGAAAAGGAGTATCCGTGGAGAGAAGTTGACAAGACCCTTCCTGAATTTCCCCTCGAAACCCATGAAAAGCCCTGCTCCCGCCTGACAACTCCTAACGACTTAATAAATTTCCTAGAATACCCTTAAGTCCTTGCAATTAGTTACAAGAATTCTGCCAAAATCCGACAGAACCTCCCCTATAAAATGGTTAAACCGTCTTCCACCTGTCAGACGAAGGATCAAATACCAATTTTGAATCCCAACAGTCTAATTCCTAACCTCACTAAATAACCATCGACGTAATCATAATTTCCAAAAAGTCCAAAAGGTTTATCAGAGCAACTAGGTTGGAAAGGAAAATACAGAAAATTTATAAGCATCAAAAGGTATCCTCCGGTGGGCACCTCATAACATCAAATACGTGTTCCAAATGAGTAATCCAATCATCAGCATTATCTGGGCCTAACTCGCCCGTAAACACTATAGTCCCCAGCCTATGGGCTCGGTCAATGTCAGAAACTTCAGAAGTAGCCCTACCTTGAAGTACCGTCGTCAATCCCCGACCCAATTGATCCAAGGCCTGTCATAAATCAGGCTCTAATAAGGGATCATGTGTACCCCTAACGTTATCCGCTTCTTCATCGTTTCCAGGCCGCGGACGAGGCTTTCGTCTTGGAGGCATCACGCTGAAAAGAACCATAATTCGTCAGTACCACAATCATATGTACACTAGGTGTGCGGTGTACAGGAATTTAAACCTAGAGCTCTGATACCAAGTTGATAGGACCCTTCCTGAATTTCCCCTCGAAACCTGTGAAAAGCCTACTCCCGCCTGACAACTCCTGACGACTTAATAAATTTCCAAGAATACCCTTAAGCCCTTGCAATTAGTTAGGAGAATTCTGCCAAAAATCCGGCAGAACCTCCCCTATAAAATGGTTAAACCGTCTTCCACCTGTTAGACGAAGCATCAAATACCAATTTCGAATCCCAACAATCCAATTCCCAACATCACTAAATAACCATCGACGTAATCATAATTTACAATAAGTCCAAAAGGTTTATCAAAGCAACTAGGTTGGAAAGGTAAATACAAAAAATTTATAAGTCCTACTCGATAGTCTTAGGTAAAGGCGCAGCTGGAATTTAGTGCCTCCGCCTCTGGATGTGCCTTCGTCAACCCAACGTCCTGGAGGGGATATAAAAGAAGGAAAAGTGTGAATGGAAAAAATAATCGTTTAACATATAATTTCCGAGGAAAACATACCTTTGCCCCTCCATGAACAAAATAATGCATGCATAATATAAAATCCTTTTTTTTAAAACAAGTAATCTATAAAGATAGTACCAAAAACTTACCGGAAAAATCCAATTTTAGTTAAACACTCGGTGGGACCCACGAAAACCCGAACAATAGAAACATCCCGTGGTCCACAACCTTGCTTTGAAAACCTTCCTCAAAGGAGTCTAAAAATCATGTGAACAGACTTGGACACAAAAATACCATAAACATATCTCACCGCTCCCCGAATGTAATCCCGAGCCGTAGCTCGATATCTGAGCTGACTGACCTGGGGACCGACCCTCCACACACCCAATAATACCTCGAGTTGTGCATATGTAACCCTGTACTATGCGTAGACAACCTTAATGATCTGGCGAAGAAATACCCTTGACCCCAGCATCGGAGAAACCTTAACGATCTGGCGGAGAAATACCCTTCGACGCCAGCATCGGACAAACCTCAACGATCTGGCGGAGAAATACCCTTGACCCAATCATCGGAGAAACCTTGACGAACACGTGATGGGAAATACCCCACATCATGTGCCGGAGAAAATCATTACCTTCGAGGACGGTATACATAGTGGAAACAACCTGTAAAGTAAAATCCGTAATCCATTTTTGAAATCCTTGTTTCTTAGCCTAAGCCCAAATTCATAGAAAAAACGGGGTCTATCCCCAAATCCAATAAAGTCACAATTCCGGGTCTAAACCCAAAATCATAGACTTGACCGGAACTCAAAATCTGTAAAGGCAAAACTACATAAAAGCAGAGTCCATAAAGCCAGACCATAGCCCAAAACGTCATTTCCAATTTATTATTGAGAACCCGTGTCTAGTAATAAATTACTAGAATAATTATTCTAAATTCCAGAAATTTGTCAAAATCAATAATCATTTTAGATTAATTAGCCTAGCTTATCAAAGGTGAAAGTTCATACTTAACAATAAATTATATAAAATATATGTTTATGCATGCATGACAACTTACTAACCAAAGTCCACTCACCGAACCTCCAATTAAGCTCAATCCCGAGTTGTACGCTCCTCTGAAGTTCCCGGAGCAGTATCACCTATAAAAAGTAACAATCGGGGTTTCCAACGATAATTAAAACCCTAAATCCAATCCCCTTAAATCCTGTACGTGGGCACACTTTAAACCTAAAATGGTAGTGACTTCGGACGTCCAAAACAACCCCTAAAAATTGTCTGATTGACCCGAAACCTGCGCCAACAAGTCCAGAATGTCGAGAGCTTCAAAACTCGTGTTCGTTAGAGCTCGAGGAGGAGCTCCAGGCGCCAGTAGACTGCCGAGACTCCTTCCCCCATGCGGCAGCAGGCGCGACTACACACCCTCCATAACCAACCTACTTTCAATGCTCAATAACTTCCTCATTTCTAAACCAAATTTAGTGTTATAATAATGGAAATCTTTCTACTCGAGCCAAGGAATCCAAGTATGCAGTTAGAATTGAAATTCATCATATGTGGTGGCCGAAAAATGGCCGGGGAGGTGGCGGTTACTGTTCACCTTCGAATCTCCTTCTCTTAACACTTCCAAGCTCGATGAAGGATATGGTTGAGCTCAGAATGAAGTGAGGAAGTTGATGATGTGAATGGTTTGTAGTGGTTTGGCTTAAATCAAAAAGTCATATTTTGAGGGTTTATTGGTTTCACTGTTTGGATACGGAAAATCGCGAAGAGAGAGAGGAAAAATGAAGAAAAATTTGGAGAGCGTCTATTTTTAAATATCTTCCAAGTGAAAATTACCAAATTACCCCTGAACATTCTAGACCCACAACTCTCTCATACGAACATTGTTTTTTGCGTGCTGCCTGTTTACGAACTTGTGAGTTTGAGACCTACGCAACGGTCCAAGAAAAACTTCCAAAGGTGTCTCCAAAAAAAAAATTGACTTTCAAGCCTCTTATAAACCAAGGGTAAATTCATCATTTCATAAATTAATTTACGAAATTCACATATTTATATGAACGGGTTGTTACGGAAGAGTAGATTGGTCATTCCAATATGTTGCACCTTCCGCAGATTACCAATTTCCAATGCCAAAAGTGTAAGGACCCTTCCCGAATTTTCCCTCGAAACCCGGAAAGAACTCTTATCCCGTCTGACAGCTCTTTTACCTCAAAATTTAAATACCAGAAATACCCTTTGTTCTTGAATAATTTTTATTAAACCTTACAGGGTTCCCGACAGAACCTCTGTACTTACTGATCACTCTTACCTGTCAGACGCAGGATAGTATACAGGTCAAAGCCAAGACCTCGAAATAATGGTGGTTCAAATAGGAATACCCTATGACACCAAATGTCAGTAGGTCAGACATTGCTGACATCTCTACTGGAATACCACAAGACAACCGACTAGTCAGATACTTGTGAACCAACCATAATTCGTCCCTCTGGGTCACAGCCCACACCAACCCACTGACCCGAATGACGAAGTATTTTCTTAGGTTGATTAAGCCCATGACAACTGTCGTCTGGTTCATATTAGAGCCGGAATTATCCTCGGCTATCATATCGTATCATCAGCCGGTATAACATTCGGCTATCATATCACATCAGTCGGCATATCCCTCGACTATCATATCCCTAGCAACCAGGGTATCCCTTGGGGTGTGCTAGTCCTGTATCTCAACTCTCTGTACTATGATATCTCATCAATCGGCAAGTATCCTTGACTATCATATCATATCATCAGCCGGTATAACCTTCGGCTATCATATCACATCAGTCGGCATATCTCTCCACAATCATATCCCTAGCCACCACGGTATCCCTTGGGGTGTGCTAGTCATGTATCACAACTCTTTGTACTATGATATCTCATCAGTCGACAAGTATCCTCGACTATCATATCATATCATCAGCCGGTATAACCTTCGGCTATCATATCACATCAGTCGGCATATCTCTCGACTATCATATCCCTAGCCACCAGGGTATCCCTTGGGGTGTGCTAGTCATGTATCACAACTCTTTGTACTATCATATCGCATCAGTCGGCATCTCTCGACTGGCATATCATATCATTAGCCGGTATAACCTTCGGCTATCATATCGCATCAATCGGCATCTCTCGACTGGCATATCATATCATTAGCCGGTATAACCTTCGGCTATCATATCGCATCAGTCGGCATCTCTCGACTGGCATATCATATCATTAGCCGGTATAACCTTCGGCTATCATATCGCATCAGTCGGCATCTCTCAACTGGCATATCATATCATTAGCCGGTATAACCTTCGACTATCATATCGCATCAGTCGGCATATCTCGACTGGCATATCATATCACATCAGTCGGTAAGTATCCTTGACCATCATATCATATCAGTCGGTAAGTATCCTCGACTATCATATCATATCAGTCGGTAAGTATTCTCGAATATCATATCATATCAGTCAGTAAGTATCCTCGACCATCGTATCATATCAGTCGGTAAGTATCCTCGAATATCATATCATATCAGTCGGTAAGTATTCTTTAATATCATATCATATCAGTCGGTAAGTATTCTCGAATATCATATCATATCAGTCGGTAAGTATCCTTGACCATCGTATCATATCAATCGGTAAGTATCCTCGACCATCATATCATATCAGTCGGTAAGTATTCTCGAATATCATATCATATCAGTCGGTAAGTATCCTCGACCATCGTATCACACTTTAACAGTAATAGTGGAAAACATGTATACAGTAATCATTTTCCAAAATACAGAAATTCAATGCCATAATACATAACAGTATTTAAACGAAGATATTTGGATGATGCATTTCAGTTTATAAAACAAAAGTCATCTCACATACATCATCCAACCCAAAATTCATGGACGCTCTAGCCCAAGGAACACATGCACAATAATGACCCAACTACCTTGACTTCCCGAGCTCAAAACCCGCTAATACGGTCAACTATTACCGCTGGGATTGTCCAAAACGACCTCTAAACGACGTCCGATCAACCTGAAACCTGTACCAACAGATTTAGAACGTCGAGAACTAGTTCCCACGCGTCGCCGTGACCTCAGACTAGACCCCACGCGCCGCCGGAAGGTCGGCACACGCGCCCACGCGCCCTCACGCTCCGGTCACGCGCCTGCTACAGTGTTTACGCGCCTGTACCGGTCCACCCCGGTCCAGTTCAACCTGACCCGGTCCAACTCGACCCGATCGGTTCACTCAACCCGACCGGTTCACTCGACTCGATCGGTCACCGGTGACTCGCCGGAGAAGACGACCGGACTGCCGTCACCGTCGCCGAAGGCTGGCCGGAGAAGATCACCGGACCGCCACCTCCGCCGCCGTCTGGTTCGCTGGAAATTGCCATTAACGGTCGATTTTCAAGGTTTTCTAACTTCTTCATTTCTTGATCGTTTTTCACAATCCAAACATGTAAATTCATCTACTTTTCACCAGGAATCCAAATATTAGGTCAAAGTTCCGAGATCGTACCTGGTTTGGACGAAAAATGGCCGAGAAGACTCGGTTCATCTCCCTCCTCTGTCCGTCGCCTACGGTGGTGCTCCCGCTCCAATAACTACCCCAAAATGCTCGTGGGGTCCCGGGGAAGCTCCTCCCGACCTTGGTTTCGGTCCAATTAGATCAAAATCCATCCGATGAAAATGAGTCTTCGGAGATCGCACCGGGGAGATTTTCGGGTAGGAGAGAGAGACTGAATTGACCAATCTCCCGACGACAGAGAAAAATATCTACCATATAGTTCCAACTTTTCCAAAATTACCAAACTGCCCCTGAAGCTTCTAGACCCGTAACGAACTCATCGGGTCTCCGTTTTCCGCGTGCCGCCTGTCTACGAACTCGTGAGTTCGAGACCTACGCAACGACCCGAGAAAAATTCCCAAAAGTACTGCCAGTCAAAAAGTGACTCCTGAATCTGTCCAAAACTGAGGGTAAAATTGTCAAATTCTCAAAATAATTTAATTTCTAGTCCGGGTCGTTACAATCTACCCCCCTTAAGAAATTTCGTCCTCGAAATTCATTCCTAACCATGAAACAAAGGAGGATATTGTGCCCGTATTAGTTCCGCGATTTCCCACGTGTCCTCCTCCACGTTATGATTCCTCCACAACACTTTAACTAGAGGAATAGTCTTTCCGCGAAGTACCGTTTCCTTCAAATACAGAATTTGCACCGGTTGCTTCTCAAACGTCACTGCCTCCACTTTTTGGAGATCTACGCTGATACCCTCAGCCGAAATCACATGACCCAAGAATCGAACTTTGGTCAACCAAAACTGGCATTTACTAAACTTGGCAAACAAATGCTTTTTCCTAAGCATATTCAGCACCAACCTCGAGTGCTTCTCATGTGCCTTGGCACTCCTCGAATACACCAAGATATTGTCGATGAACACAATCACAAACCGATCCAAATACTTTTGGAACACTCTGTTCATCAAATCCATAAACGATGTCGGGGCATTAGTCAACCCGAAGGGCATCACCAGGAACTCATAATGACCATACCGAGTCCTGAAAGCTATTTTCTGAACATCCTCTTCCCGGATTCTCAACTGATGGTACCCAGATCGAAGGTCAATTTTCGAAAAATACTTTGCCCCCTTCAGTTGATCAAATAAATTGTCAATCCTTGGCAGAGGATACTTAATTCGTACCGTCACTCTATTAAACTGCCGGTAGTCGATACACAATCTCATACCACCGTCCTTTTTCCTCACAAATAATACCAGCGCACCCCATGGTGAAACACTTGGGGCGAATATATCCCATATTCACCAAGTTCTACAACTGAGTCTTTAACTCTCGCAATTCTGCCGGTGCCATCCTATACGGTGCCTGTGAGATAGGTTGAGTACCTGGCAAAAGCTCGATGGTGAACTCAATCTCACGGTGAGGTGGTAATCATGGAAGATCATCTGGAAACACATCAGAGAACTCACTCTCAGTGGTCAATGCTGATATCACTCCAAAGGGTAGTACCCTACGATCTCCCCGAAATGTAAATTTCGGTAATCCTGGACTCCGGAAAAACCATTGTCATATCATAACAGTCTATGGAGGCATGGTACATGGACAACCACTCCATCCCCAGAATCCCATCAAACTCAAGAATATCTAAGGGGATTAAATCTGCCTCCAAACTGTAACAACACGGAATTTTAATTATTGGGTTTACGTAATTATTTTTGTAAAATGACAATTTTACCCTTGGTTGGTAAAGGGTTTGGAAATCAAGTTTTGTTTCGAGACACTTTTTGTGGTGTTTTGGATACCGTTGCGTAGGTCTCGAACTCACGAGTTCGTAGACAGGCGGCACGCGGAAAACGGAGTTCGTGGACGGAAGTTATGGGTCTAAATGTGCAAGGGCATTTTGGTAATTTTCCATGGAGGGGAGATCTTTTGTTAACTAAATCAGACTTATCTGATTCATTTCATCCTCATCTTCATTCCATCTTCATCTCCTTCTCTCTCTCTGTGACAAACTCAAACACACCTGAAACCATTGAACCAAACCGTGCGAAAAATTTACCCGAAGAGAAAAACCAAAAGTCAACTTTGATTTCAAGGCTTCAACTTCCCGTTTTGATCAACTAATCATGTTCTACTCCTTCCCACGATCACAACCGTACCAACCATCGAAGGAGAGGACCACGGTGGAAGCCGAACCGAGTGAAGAAAGTTTCGAATCTTTGGATCGATTTTTCGGCTTATACAGGTACGTGTTTGATGTTTTGAGGTTATATTTGGATTCCTGGGTTCGAGTAGATAGATTTAGACGTAAAATTTGTGTAAAACGGTTGAGTTTTGAGGAAGTTGTAAAGCTTGGAGTTTCAGTCGGAAATGGTGGATTCCGGCGAACCAGACGGCGGCGGAGGTGGCGGTCCGGTCATCTTCTCCGGCCAGTTTCCGACGACGGCGACGACAGTCCGGTCGTCTTCTCCGGTGAGTCACCGGTGACCAGTCGGGTCAAGTTGGACCGGTCGGGTCGAGTTGAACCGGTAGGGTTGAGTGAACCGGTCGGGTTGAGTTGGACCGAGTTAGGTTGAGCCGAACCGGGTTGGGCCGGTCCAGGCGCGTGAACACTGTAGCAGGCGCGTGGCCGGCGCGTGAGGGCGCGTGGGTGCGTGTGCCGACCTTCCAGCGGCGCGTGGGGCCGAGTCTGACATCACGGCGGCGCGTGGTAACTAGTTTTCGACGTTCTGAATCTGTTGGTACAGGTTTCAGGTTGATCGGACATCATTTAGAGGTCGTTTTGAGTGTCCGAAGTGGCTGTGTTTTCTAGAAACAGCAAGGGTAGACTTCCCGAGGTTAGGAAGTTGTTATATAAGAGTCTTATTACTAGCTGTTAATCCCGATTGTTATTTTTGACAGGCGATATTGTTCCGGGAACCTCAGAGGAACGGGAAAGATGGGATTGAGCTAGCTTGAACATGTTTGTGAGTGGACTTTGGTTTTATAAACTGAAATGCATGGATCAAAATATCTTTGTGTAAATACTGTTATGTATTGTGGCATTGAATTTCTGGATTTTAGAAATGATTACTAGACACATGTTTTCCACTATTTCGGTTAAAGTGTGATTTGAGAAATATCATGGTTTTTGGGCTCATTTTTATAACGTTTTGACGTGGGAATTATTGAGTCAATGATTTGGATTTTGACCCTGTTGTATGAGTTTATCGGATTTGGTCATATTTGAGGGAGGCCAGGACCCGTGATGAGGATCCGTTGTTAGCGGTGAACCCGGTGAACCTCCAAGATAAACACTGATTTGAGGGAGGCCAGGACTCGGGATGAGGATCCGTTGTTAGCGGTGAACCCGGTGAACCTCCAAGATAAACACTGATTTGAGGGAGGCCAGGACTCGGGACGAGGATCCGTTATTAGCGGTGAACCCGGTGAACCTCGAAGATAAACTCTGATTTGAGGGAGGCCAGGACTCGGGACGAGGATCCGTTATTAGCGTTGAACCCGGCGAACCTCCAATATAATTGGTGATTGATTCTCCGACTAACGTCGAGAGTTTTGCTCCGTTGGTTTGTTGAGTGCTCCGACTCTGGCATTGTAGAGTTTTGACTCTGTCGGGTCGCAAGAGTGTCTATGCATAGTATAGAGAGTTGTGATACAGGACTAGCACACCCCAAGGGATACCCTGGTGGCTAGTGGATGTGTCGGGAACAGTGGATTTGAGATATTATGTGTCTAGGTTGAATTAAATGATTTTGAATTCCTTTGAGGATGATTTTCAAACCAGACTGTGGATCACAATTTGTTTTCCTTATATGGATTTTGTGTGAGTCCTACTGAGTGGTTTTAAAGAGAAAGAGAAATGCCGGTGATTTAAAGATGATGTTTTTATAACATGAACTGTTTATGTGATGCATGCATAGTTTTATAAATGGAGGGGGGAAAATGTAATATTCCTTGGAAAATGATTTATAAACGATTATATTTGTCCACTCACAACTTCAGGCAGTAGAGTTGACGCAGACATTATCTCGAGGCAGAGGCATTAGCACTCTCGGCTGCGCTGTGTAGTTGTACTTGAGTAGAATATCTAATTTGTTTCTTGATCCTACTTAGACGCTCTGATATTATGTTGTATTTGGTTGGTAATTACTTACGGGAATTTTAAGTGCTTAAATCCCTTGTCTGACAAGTGAAAGTATTTATTATTATTATAATTTGTAAGGATTGAAGGGTATTTGGGAACCTTTCCTTAGGTTGTCAGACGGGATCAGGGTTCTTCCCGGGTTTCGAGGGGAAATTCAGAATGGGTCCTGACAATTGGTATCAGAGCACTAGGTTAAATTCCTGTAGACCGTACATCTAGTGTACAGGTGAAATTTTGGTATTAATGGTTTACAACTTCTTTTCAGCGTATAATGCCTCCGAGACGAGAGTTCCGTCAACGGTTGGGGAATGGTGGAGATGACCATGAACCTGCAGTGGAGCCTGATTTGAGGCAGACACTGGAACAGCTGGGTCAGACTTTAGCTTCTATACTCCAGGATAGAGCTTCTCATGAAGTCTCTGATATCGAGAGAGCCCAGAGACTGGGGGCACGATATTTATGGGCGAGTCTAGTCCAGATGAGGCTGAGGAGTGGATTACTCGCATGGAGCGGGTGTTTTTGATTATGAGATGTCCTCTAGAAGAGAGAGTTCTGTTGGCTACATTTTTACTAGGTGGTTCTGCTTACCACTGGTGGCACTCATTGGAGGTGTCAGGCTGGAATGTCCATACCCTTACTTGGCAGACTTTCCGGGAACGCTTCTTGGAGCAGTTTTACCCTCGCTCACACCGGAATGTTAAGGAGGTCGAGTTCTTGCATTTACAGCAAGGAGACATGATTGTGGCCCAGTATGAACTGAGATTCATAGCGCTGGGTCGCTTTGCACCGACTTTGGTGGCGACCGAGTTAGATAAGTGCCACAGATTTGAAAGTGGACTGAGGAGTGAGATTCGGTCAGCAGTTACGTCTATGGACCACACTTCCTTGAGGACTTTGGCTGATGCTGCAGCTCGAGTAGAGTTGAGTTTGGGTTTCCCAATTCCGCAGCAGTACAGTGGGTACAGGAGACGTCGAGATCACTGGACTGCCGGAACCTCTAGTCAGGGACCATCCAAAAGAGGCAGTCATAGTTCTGGATCTTCTGGGAATGCGAGATCTAGTACAGGCAGTGGCGGAGCTGGTCAGGCACGACAATCTTATGCACAGCCTAGCGGTGCCTCAGTGCAGTTCAACAGAAGACAGGGTGGCATATCTAGTGGCTTCAGTGATTCCATTTGTTATTTATGTGGGGAGACTGGTCACATCAAGAGATTCTGTCCACAACGACGTCCGGGCAGTAGTTCCTTTGGTCGTGGTACGACTGATCCTAGCCCGAGTACAGGACAGATGTTTGATACTGCAGCTGGGAGGCATACCTATTTCAGTGGGGCTGGTAGAGCTAGTGGGGACCAGCAGTGCTAGATGCAGGTATGGGGATCGTGGTCGATCTTCGGGTACACCAGCTCGAGTTTTTGCCATGACGCAACAGGAGGCTCGAGTAACACCAGAGGTGGTCACTGGTACGTTATCTATTTTCAACCGCAATGCTTGTGTTTTATTAGATCCGGTAGCAACTCATTCTTTTATTTCTCGGGGTTTTACACTGTTTGCGGATAGAGAATTGTCTCCGATTGGTTGGGACATAGGTATTAGTACTCCTACCGGGGATATGTTAGTGGCGAACCTCGTGATTCGCAGTTGTCCGGTGATGGTTGAAGGCCATGGTTTGGAGGCAGATTTAATTCCCTTAGATATTTTTGAGTTTGATGTGATTCTGGGGATGGATTGGTTGTCCATGGACCATGCCTCCATAGATTGTTACGACAAGACAGTAGTTTTTCGGAGTCCAGGATTACCGGAACTTACATTTCGGGGAGATCGTAGGGTACTACCCTATGGAGTGATATCAGCGTTGACTGCTGAGAGATTGTTGAGAAAAGGTTGTGAGGGTTACTTGGCTCATGTGTTTGATTCTCGGGATACTTCGATGAGAGTGGAGGATATTCCTGTGGTGAGTGAGTTCTCTGATGTGTTTCCAGATGATCTTCCAGGATTACCACCACACCGGGAAATTGAGTTCACTATCGAGCTTTTGCTAGGTACTCAACCTATCTCACAGGCACCGTATAGGATGGCACCGGCAGAATTGCTAGAGTTAAATACTCAGTTGCAGGACTTGGTGAATATGGGATTTATTCGCCCAAGTGTTTCACCATGGGGTGCGCCGGTATTATTTGTGAGGAAAAAGAATGGTGGTCTGAGATTCTGTATCGACTACCGGTAGTTAAATAAAGTGACGGTGCGAAATAAGTATCCTCTGCCAAGGATTGACAATTATTTGATCAACTGAAAGGGGCAAAGTATTTTTCAAAAATTGACCTTCGATCCGGGTACCATCAGTTGAGGATCCGGGAAGAGGATGTTCAGAAAACAGCTTTCAGGACTCGATATGGTCATTATGAGTTCCTAGTGATGCCTTTTGGGTTGACTAATGCCCCGACAGCGTTTATGGATTTGATGAACAGAGTGTTCCAAAAGTATTTGGATCGATTTGTAATTGTGTTCATCGACGATATCTTGGTGTATTCGAGGAGTGCCAAGGCACATGAGAAGCACTTGAGGTTGGTGCTGAATATGCTTAGGAAAAAGCATTTGTTTGCTAAGTTCAGTAAATGCCAGTTTTGGTTGACCGAAGTTGGATTCTTGGGTCATGTAATTTCGGCGGAGGGTATCAGCGTAGATCTCCAAAAAGTGGAGGCAGTGGCAAACTGGGAACAACCGAGGACTGTGACAGAAGTGAGGAGTTTTCTGGGTTTGGCAAGATATTATCGGCGGTTCGTAGAAGGATTTTCTACGATAGCAGGTCCATTGACTCGGTTGACTAAGAAAGGAGTCAAGTTTGACTGGGATGCTGATTGTGAGCAGAGCTTTCAGGGGCTAAAGAGAAGATTGACTTCTGCTCCAGTATTAACCCTTCCAGATGGTAACGGGGGATTTGAGGTATATAGTGATGCATCATTGCGGGATATTGGCTGTGTGCTGATGCAGCATGGGAAAGTGATAGCGTATGCTTCCAGACAACTTAAACCCCGTGAGATGAATTACCCCACACATGATTTGGAGTTGGCTGCAGTGGTGCATGCACTGAAAATATGGAGACATTATTTGTACGGGGAGACATGTCGGATCTTCACCGACCATCAGAGTTTAAAGTACTTGTTCACCTAAAAGGACCTGAAATTGAGGCAGAGAAGGTGGCTTGAGTTGATTAAAGGATTATGATTGTACTATTGAGTACCACCCAGGAAAAGCCAATGTTGTGGCAGATGCCTTGAGCAGGAAGTCTATGGGTTCTTTGGCCCATTTGCATACAGTCTACTTACCGTTGCTGGTAGAGTTCCGTAGAGCAGGGATTGTACTGGACATGGATAGCCAGGGGGCTTTGTTGGCTAGTTTCCATGTGAGGCATGTTCTGATTGATCGGATTATTGAGGCTCAACTTCAGGATCCTACATTGTGCATTATAAGGATAGAGTTGGAGGCTGGAAATTGGCAGGACTATGCGGTTAGGGATGATGGAGCATTGGTTAAGGATGGACAATTGTGCGTACCGAATGAGCTGGAGCTAAAGAGGGAAATTCTTGATGAGGCTCATAGTTCGGCTTACGCTATGCATCCAGAAGGTACCAAGATGTATCATACCCTAAGGAAACACTATTGGTGGATTGGGAAGAAAAGAGAAATTGCTGAGTTTGTGAGTAGATGTTTGACATGTCAGCAAGTGAAAGCGGAGAGACAGAAACCTTATGGGACACTGCAACCATTACCTATCCCAGAATGGAAGTGGGATCCCATTACGATGGATTTTGTGTATAAACTTCCAAGGACACGGAAGGGACATGATGGGATATGGGTAATTGTGGATAGACTTACGAAGTCTGCACATTTCTTGACAGTGCGAGAAGTTTTTCGGATGAGTCGGTATGCCAAATTATTCATGGATGAGATCATACGGCTGCATGGGATTCCAGAGTCTATTGTTTCGGACAGAGATCCTAGGTTTACCTCCAGGTTTTGGCGGAGTTTGCAGAAGGTTTTTGGCATGACATTGCATTTTAGTATAGCCTTTCATCCTCAGACGGATGGTCAGTCTGAGAGAACAATCCAGGTTTTGGAGGATATGATGAGGGCTTGTGTACTACAGTTTGAAGGGAACTGGGATTCACACTTGTCTCTGATGGAATTTGCATATAATAACAGTTACCAGTCGAGTATTGGGATGTCACCTTTCGAGGCACTGTATGGGAGGCAGTGCAGAACACCTTTGTGTTGGAGTGAAATAGGTGAAAGAAGACTGTTAACACCCGAGTTGGTGGATTTGACTGAAGAAAAGATTAGAATCATCAGAGAAAGGTTGAAGATAGCCCAAGATCGCCAGAAGAGCTATGCAGACCATCGAACCAGAGACCTTGAGTTTGAGGTAGGTGATTGGGTGTTCTTGAAACTATCTCCATGGAAAGGAGTGGTAAGTTTTGGTAGACGAGGAAAATTGAGTCCTCGCTACATTGGTCCATATGAGATTTTGGAGAGGATAGGACCAGTGGCATATCGTATTTCTTTACCCTCGGAATTATCCAGAGTTCATGATGTCTTTCATGTATCTTTGCTCCGGAAATATCTGTTTGATGAGTCTCATGTGTTGGAAGGGCAACCACTTGAGCTGAAAGATGATTTGACGTTTGAGGAGCAACCAGTGCAAATTCTAGATTGGAAGGAAAAGGTGCTTCGCAGAAAGACTATTCCTCTAGTTAAAGTGTTGTGGAGGAATCAAAACGTGGAGGAAGCCACGTGGGAAACCGAGGAACTAATGCGGGCACAATATCCTCAATTGTTTCATGGTTAGGAATGAATTTCGAGGCCGAAATTTCTTAAGGAGGGTAGATTGTAACAACACGGAATTTTAATTATTGGGTTTACGTAATTATTTTTGTAAAATGACGATTTTACCCTTGGTTGGTAAAGGGCTTGGAAATCAAGTTTTGTTTCTAGACACTTTTTGTGGTGTTTTGGATACCGTTGCGTAGGTCTCGAACTCACGAGTTCGTAGACAGGCGGCACGCGGAAAACGGAGTTCGTGTACGGAAGTTATGGGTCTAAATGTGCAAGGGCATTTTGGTAATTTTCCATGGAGGGGAGATATTTTGTTAACTAAATCAGACTTATCTGATTCATTTCATCCTCATCTTCATTCCATCTTCATCTCCTTCTCTCTCTCTGTGACAAACTCAAACACACCCGAAACCATTGAACCAAACCGTGCGAAAAACTTACCCGAAGAGAAAAACCAAAAGTCAACTTTGATTTCAAGGCTTCAACTTCCCGTTTTGATCAACTAATCATGTTCTACTCCTTCCCACGATCACAACCGTACCAACCATCGAAGGAGAGGACCACGGTGGTAGCCGAACCGAGTGAAGGAAGTTTTGGATATTTGGATCGATTTTCCGGCTTATACAGGTACGTGTTTAATGTTTTGAGGTTATATTTGGATTCCTGGTTCGAGTAGATAGATTTAGACGTAAAATTTGTGTAAAACGGTTAAGTTTTGAGGAAGTTGTAAAGCTTGGAGTTTCGGTCGGGAATGGCGGATTCCGGCGAACCAGACGGCGGCGGAGGTGGCGGTCCGGTCATCTTCTCCAGCCAGCTTCCGGCGACGGCGACGATAGTCCGGTCGTCTTCTCCGGCGAGTCACCGATGACCGGTCGGGTCGAGTTGGACCGGTCGGGTACAAGTTTCAGGTTTTCGACGTTCTGAATCTGTTGGTACAGGTTTCAGGTTGATCGGACATCGTTTAGAGGTCATTTTGAGTGACCGAAGTGGCTGTGTTTTCTAGAAACAGCAAGGGTAGACTTCCCGAGGTTAGGAAGTTGTTATATAAGAGTCTTATTACTAGCCGGTAATCCCGATTGTTATTTTTGACAGGCTATATTGTTCCGGGAACCTCAGAGGAACGAGCAAGACGGGATTGAGCTAGCTTGAACAGGTTTGTGAGTGGACTTTGGTCTTATAAACTGAAATGCATGCATCAAAATATCTTTGTGTAAATACTGTTATGTATTGTGGCATTGAATTTCTGGATTTTAGAAATGATTACTAGACACATGTTTTCCACTATTTCAGTTAAAGTGTGATTTGAGAAATATCATGGTTTTTGGACTCATTTTTTATAACGTTTTGACGTGGGAATTATTGAGTCAATGATTTGGGTTTTGACCCTGTTGTATGAGTTTATCGGATTTGGTCATATTTGAGGGAGGCCTGGACCCGGGATGAGGATCCGTTGTTAGCGGTGAACCCGGTGAACCTCCAAGATAAACACTGATTTGAGGGAGGCCAGGACCCGGGATGAGGATCCGTTGTTAGTGGTGAACCCGGTGAACCTCCAAGATAAACACTGATTTGAGGGAGGCCAGGACTCGGGATGAGGATCCGTTGTTAGCGGTGAACCAGGTGAACCTCCAAGATACACTTTGATTTGAGGGAGGCCAGGACTTGGGACGACGATCCGTTATAAGCGGTGAACCCGGTGAACCTCCAATATAATTGGTGATTGATTCTCCGACTAACGTCGAGAGTTTTGCTCCGTTGGTTTGTTGAGTGCTCCGACTCTGGCAATGTAGAGTTTTGACTCCGTCGGGTCGCGAGAGTGTCTATGCATAGTACAGGGAGTTGTGATACAGGACTAGCACACCCCAAGGGATACCCTGGTGGCTAGTGGATGTGTCGGGAACAGTGGATTTGAGATATTATATGTCTAGGTTGAATTAAATGATTTTGAATTCCTTTGAGGATGATTTTCAAACCAGACTGTGGATCACAATGTGTTTTCCTTATATGGATTTTGTGTGAGTCCTACTGAGTGGTTTTAAAGAGAAAGCGAAATGCCGGTGATTTAAAGATGATGTTTTATAACATGAACTGTTTATGTGATGCATGCATAGTTTTATAAATGGAGGGGGAAAAAGGTAATATTCCTTGGAAAATGATTTATAAACGATTATTTTTGTCCACTCACAACTTTTGTGTTTAAACCCCCTTCAGGCAGTAGAGTTGACGCGGACATTATCTCGAGGCAGAGGCATTAGCACTCTCGGCTGCGCTGTGTAGTTGTACTTGAGTAGGATATCTAATTTGTATCTTGATCCTACTTAGACGCTCTGATATTATGTTGTATTTGGTTGGTAATTACTTACGGGAATTTTAAGTGCTTAAATCCCTTGTCTGACAAGTGAAAGTATTTATTATTATTATAATTTGTAAGGATTGAAGGGTATTTGGGAACCTTTCCTTAGGTTGTCAGACGGGATCAGGGTTCTTCCCGGGTTTCGAGGGGAAATTCAGGACAGGTCCTGACACAAACCATGGCCTTCAACCATCACCGGACAACTGCGAATCACGAGGTTCGCCACCAAAGTCGGTGCAAAGCGACTCAGTGCTATGAATCTCTGTTCATATTGGGCCACAGTCATGTCTCCTTGCTGTAAATGCAAGAACTCGACCTCCTTAACATTTCGGTGTGAGCAAGGGTAAAATTGCTCCAAGAAGAGTTCCCGGAAAGTCTTCCAAGTAAGTGTATGGACATTCCAGCTTGACACCTCCAATGAGTGCCACCAGGGGTAAGCAGAACCACCTAGCAAAAATGTGGCCAACAGAACTCTATCCCCTAGAGGACATCTCATAATTAAAAACACCCGCTCCATGCGAGTAATCCACTCCTCAGCCTCATCTGGGCTAGACTCGCCTATAAATATCGTCGGAATAGTGGTGGTTCAAATAGGAATACCCTATGACACCAAATGTCAGTAGGTCAGACACTGCTGACATCTCTACTGGAATACCACAAGACAACCGACTAGTCAGATACTTGTGAACCAACCATAATTCATCCCTCTGGGTCACCGCCCACACCAACCCACTGACCCGAATGACGAAGTATTTTCTTAGGTTGATTAAGCCCATGACAAATGTCGTCTGGTTCATATTAGAGCCGGAATTATCCTCGGCTATCATATCGTATCATCAGCCGGTATAACATTCGGCTATCATATCACATCAATTGGCATATCCCTCGACTATCATATCCCTAGCCACCAGGGTATCCCTTGGGGTGTGCTAGTCCTATATCACAACTCTCTGTACTATGATATCTCATCAGTCGGCAAGTATCCTCGACTATCATATCATATCATCAGCCGGTATAACCTTCGGCTATCATATCACATCAGTCAGCATATCTCTCGACTATCATATCCCTAGCCACCAGGGTTTCCCTTGGGGTGTGCTAGTCATGTATCACAACTCTTTGTACTATGATATCTCATCAGTCGGCAAGTATCCTCGACTATCATATCATATCATCAGCCGGTATGACCTTCGGCTATCATATTGCATCAGTCGGCATCTCTCGACTGGCATATCATATCATTAGCCGGTATAACCTTCGGCTATCATATCGCATCAGTCGGCATCTCTCGACTAGCATATCATATCATTAGCCGGTATAATCTTCGGCTATCATATCACATCAGTTGGCATCTCTCGACTGGCATATCATATCATTAGCCGGTATAACCTTCGGCTATCATATCGCATCATTCGGCATCTCTCGACTGGCATATCATATCATTAGCCGGTATAACCTTCGGCTATCATATCGCATCAGTCGGTATCTCTCGACTGGCATATCATATCATTAGCTGGTATAACCTTCGGCTATCATATCGCATCCGTCGGCATCTCTCGACTGGCATATCATATCATTAGCCGGTATAACCTTCAGCTATCATATCGCATCAGTCGGCATCTCTCGACTGGCATATCATATCATTAGCCGGTATAACCTTCGGCTATCATATCGCATTAGTCGGCATCTCTGGACTGGCATATCATATCATTAGCCGGTATAACCTTAGGCTATCATATCGTATCAGTCGGCATCTCTCGACTGGCATATCATATCATTAGCCGGTATAACCTTCGACTATCATATCGCATCAGTCGGCATCTCTCGACTGGCATATCATATCATTAGCCGGTATAAACTTCGGCTTTCATATCACATCAGTCGACATCTCTCGACTGGCATATCATATCACATCAGTCGGTAAATATCCTTGACCATCATATCATATCAGTCGGTAAGTATCCTCGACTATCATATCATATCAGTCGGTAAGTATTCTCGAATATCATATCATATCAGTCGGTAAGTATCCTCGACCATCGTATCATATCAGTCGGTAAGTATCCTCGAATATCATATCATATCAGTCGGTAAGTATCCTCGAATATCATATCATATCAGTCGGTAAGTATTCTCGAATATCATATCATATCAGTCGGTAAGTATTCTCGAATATCATATCATATCAGTCGGTAAGTATCCTTGACCATCGTATCATATCAGTCGGTAAGTATCCTCGACCATCGTATCATATCAGTCGGTAAGTATTCTCGAATATCATATCATATCAGTCGGTAAGTATCCTCGACCATCGTATCACACTTTAACAGTAATAGTGGAAAACATGTATACAGTAATCATTTTCCAAAATACAGAAATTGAATGCCATAATACATAACAGTATTTAAACGAAGATATTTGGATGCAAGCATTTCAGTTTATAAAACAAAAGTCATCTCACATACATCATCCAACCCAAAATTCATGGACGCTCTAGCCCAAGGAACACATGCACAATAATGACCCAACTACCTTGACTTCCAGAGCTCAAAACCCGCTAATACGGTCAACTATTACCGCTGGGATTGCCCAAAACGACCTCTAAACGACGTCCGATCAACCTGAAACCTGTACCAACAGATTCAGAACGTCGAGAACTAGTTCCCACGCGTCGCCGTGACCTCAGACTAGGCCCCACGCGCCGGCGGAAGGTCGGCACACGTGCCCACGCGCCCTCACGTGCCGGTCACGCGCCTACTACAGTGTTCATGCGCCTGGGTCGGTCCACCCCGGTCCAGCTCAACTTGACCCGGTCCAACTCGACCCGATCGGTTCACTCAACCCGACCGGTTCACTAGACCCGACCGGTCACCGGTGACTCGCCGGAGAAGACGACCGGACTGCCGTCACGTTCGCCGGAGGCTGGCCGGAGAAGATGACCGGACCGCCACCTCCGCCGCCGTCTGGTTCGCCGGAAATTGCCATTTTCGGTCGTTTTTCAAGGTTTTCTAACTTCTTCATTTCTTGACCGTTTTTCACAATCCAAACATGTAAATTCATCTACTTTTCACCAGGAATCCAAATATGAGGTCAAAGTTCCGAGATCGTACCTGGTTTGGCCGGAAAATGGCCGAGAAGACTCGGTTCACCTCCCTCCTCCGTCCGTCTCCTACGGCGGTGCTCCCGCTCCAATAACTACCCCAAAATGCTCGTGGGGTCCCGGGGAAGCTTCTCCCGACCTTGGTTTCGGTCCAATCGGATCAAAATCCATCCGATGAAAATGAGTCTTCAGAGATCGCACCGGGGAGGTTTTCGGGTAGGAGAGAGAGACTGAATTGACCAATCTCCCAAGGAGAGAGAAAAATATCTACCATATAGTTCCAACTTTTCCAAAATTACCAAACTGCCCCTGAAGCTTCTAGACCCGTAATGAACTCATCGGGTCTCCGTTTTCTGCGTGCCGCCTGTCTACGAACTCGTGAGTTCGAGACCTACGCAACGACCCAAGAAAATTTCCCAAAAGTACTTCCAGTCAAAAAGTGACTCCCGAATCCGTCCAAAACTGAGGGTAAAATTGTCAAATTCTCAAAATAATTTAATTTCTGATCTGGGTCGTTACAAAAAGTCTAACCGGATTCCACAACAGCCCTGCATTTTTTAACATACAAATGGCCTCGAGTGAGTCCGTTTCAACCAGGACATTCTGCAGACCTTGTTGCTGGACAAGAAGCAGTCCCGCCTTGATGGCTTCCAAATCTGCCACCAAAACACTACAACCAGCAGAGCCTGGCCCTGTAGTTCCAGCCACGAGCACCCAATTGTGGTCCCTCAAGATAACCCCCACTCCCCTTTCATGTCTCGCCGGGTCAGCAGCTCTATGTACATTCAGTTTCAACATTTGAGGGACAAGTCTCCTCCACCTAGTTACTGTACCTGTCAGCGGGTTTGCTTTCTTGGTGTGCACTGCTACAAACTCAGCATGTCGAGCAAAGGTGTTTTCCACCACCTCAAGGGTGGGAGGAATGTGGGCTTTGTGAATAGTCTTATTCCTACAGTTCCAACTCTGCCAACAAAGGTAAACAAATGCATCAAAATCAAGAGTGTTAAGGATACTTACAGCCCTTTCAAATAGATACATAAACTGGCCCTCAGTTGGAAATTTGTCTAGCGAAAATTTAGTTTCCTGCCAAAGCATCTGACCATGCTTACAACTCCATATTGCATGAAATGCATCCTCAAGCTTCTTACCATAGCGCACAAAAATTCCTGAGGGTATAATCTGCCTCACAAGTAGATTATAAGACGTAGGGAGGATATCTAAACTTGCCTTCCGTCCAAAAATCTTCAATTTATTAGGGACTTGTAAATTCCATAGATGCTTCCAATAACACTCCACCTTACCCATGTCTGACCCCTCAATGTCGTCCCCAAAACTTAGCTCAATCTTATTCAAAGCTACATAGTAGCCTGATTTCACCGAATACCTACCATTCTTCGTGTAGTACCAATACCTCCCATCCAAGAACCGAATAGTGGTACTTAGGGGAATGCTGCAGAACGCGTTCACATCATCAGGACAAAATACCTGGTTTAACAAGCTCAAGTTCCATCTCCCATCAATCCCAATAAGCTCTGAGACTCTAGCTTCCAAAATTGAGAATGGACTTGAATGTGCATGGCTTGGGTATCTATTGATCATGGAAAACAACAATAGACTCTCCAATACCAACTCGCTTTATCATACCATCCTTAATAACCTCCCGACCCCAAAAAATGGCCCGCAGACCAAGGAAGGTGCTGAGCCAATCTCTGCATTCATGAAGTCCCAGTTGGGAAACTACCAAGCCTGAAGTATCCGAGAAACCAGTGAGTTAGGTTGTTCCAGAATATGCCATGCTTGCTTCGCTACCACTTAGTCGAGGTATTATTTTATAAATATACATATATATAAGGCCTTTTTGGTTAAATTTTTATAATTCCAAAAATACCCTTGCAAAACTAATTTAATACAAAATGGATGATTTAATAAGTGAGGGCAAAATAGTAAACATAGGTTAAAATTTTCAAAATTCCCAAAATATCCTTAATTAACAAATTTATTCAACAATGAATAATTTAATAAGTGATGTCAAAATAGTAAAAATATAAATATATTAATTAAAGAGTAAATATCTATATACATATAAAGCCAAAACTTGATTTTGGTTACATTTTCAATAAACTTAGAAAAGTCATTGGTTGAAGAAAATATTAAAGAAAAAACCATCTAATTTATTAAGGGTAAAAGGGTCAAATAGATAATGAAATAAAAAAGATATAAATTTAATTGTTGTAATATTTTTGGATTTTTAAAGCAATCAGCATTATCTTATTATTTGTTTTTTGTTAGCATAATTCATAAGGGCATTCTTTTGTTGTATTTTCTTCCACATACCCACAGTCACTTATTTTTTTTTTAAGTTACCAAAGCAAACCAAACTCGACAAATATGGAACTACTAGCATCTATTTACATTGATTTTTGTTTCCATTTGTTTTTAAAAATGAAAAAGAAAAATTAAAAATTGTAATCACAATTTACATATTAAAAAAATGCAAATTGATACACGCGTATACAATAAATTTAAGTACGTTTAAAGTGGTGATACGAAAATGTCTCACTCACGCATGTGCCAATTTATTATTCAGTTGTGAAATAGCGCGTAGCGCGCTGAAATGTCTCTTTTAGGTGCGGAGCGCCTGTGATGAGACTAGTATATATAAAGCCCAAAGGGTCCTAAATAGTTAAATTTTCAATAATGCCGAAAATACCCATGCATAACAGGAAAAATTAAATTCATATTTCTTATGTCGTGAGGGTAAAACGGTCATCGATACCTTCTCCCAAAAGATCCCTCGCAACCTTCATCGATATCTCCTCCCAAAAGCATTCGGAGTGACATCGATCGCGAGAAACAAATAGCTTCATTGATCTCAATCTTTTTTTAGAAGGGTTGACGAAGAAATTTATGGCCTTTGGTAAAATTTGTAGGTATAGTTCTGGTTTTCTATTTTTTAAAAAAAATCAGATGAAATAAGTTCATAGTTGGTTTGTTAATTGATTCTAGCACGTTGTTTGTTTTCTACGGTTAATTATGTACATACAAATAGGTGAATGTACGTGTAAATATATATATATATATATTAATTGCCAGGTTTCTTATTGTTATTGGAGAATGGAGAGAGATGGAGTATATATGTACGAAAAGTAAGTAGGCATGATGCATAAAGGCATCTTGTTATTTGAAACTTGAGACATATTCTGAAAGTAGATCTCTTGTCTTTTTACCATCATTCCATCGATATAATTAGGCAAATTAAGAGAGAGGGAGTGATTACCAAAGAGATCATATATCATCGATCATCATAATAAAATACTAATAGTCATTAATGGCGATTGGGAAAGTTTATCATGAGTTAGAATTGGAGGTACCTGCAATCCAAGCATGGCAACTGTATGGGTCACTGGAAATAGCAAGACTCGTGGCCCAAACACTTCCAGACCTCATCCAAAAAATCGAAATCATACAAGGCGATGGAGGAGTCGGGACCATTCTTCATTTAACTTTTGCATCAGGTACCGAATTATTCCTTAACTATATACATATATATATCATCATTAAGGATATAATATTGAGGCAGTGATTGATAGGAGTATGTATGTGTATATGTATGCAGGAGTAGAAGGGCCAGCTGTGCAGATAGAGAAGTTCACAAAAATTGATGATGAGAAGCTGGTGAAAGAAGTGGAAGTCATTGAAGGTGGGCTTCTGGAGTTTGGACTTAGCCTCTACAGAGTTCGGTTCGAAGTCATACCCACTGGGACTGCCTCTCCATCTAATGATGACAACACCAAAAGCAGCTGCATCATCAGAAGCACAGTCGAGTATGATGTGAAGGACGAGGGTGATGCTGCAAAGGCCTCCTCTCTTGTTTCCATCGACCCATTCGTAAACATTGCACAAATCGCAAAGACCCATCTCATCCAAAAACATCAACAACTGCACCTACCTGCTACCTCCTATCCAATTCCCAATTAAAAATACCGATCGAGCGCTCCAATAACCTAACTCATCCCCGGGCGGCGCGACCTGTTCTCGATCATTTTTCTCTGTTTTGCTAAGGTATTGTTTGCCTTTGCGATTGCTCAAAATAATTAAGATACGATATAGAAACTGTGTGTGATCATTATAATTACGATATGAATTGACATGTACTATTAGAACTAGATGTGCATGCATGTGTGGCATGTGATCATACAAAATGTCTGTGATCTACATCGATCTTATAGGCAACACAAAATTTAAACTGCAATATTAGAATATATGAAGGCACTAGCTAGTGATTCATATATATATACTTGATTACCATTTTCCACTCTTCCGTTTTGATACTTCTCATTTTATATGTTTGGTGGTGATTCAAATTGCGGAACCATAATTCGTCCAAAAATTGTGGAGCTGACACGTGGTCCATAATTTACAAAATGACAACTTTGCCTATGGTGAAGTCATTATTGGAATATAATTACTGCATATTGAATATATATATCTACCAGCTCAATATATTAATAAGTAATTATATCTTCATAATAAGACTTCTCCTTGAGATCCTTATTCAATGAGGATTCAATTAATAAGTAAACTTCCTTTCCAAAAAGGATTGCTTATTTAATTAGAACTCATTTTCCTACTCCTAATAAATAACTTCCTAGTGAATTATTTATTATTAAAAGCCAATTCTAAGTCTTTCCTAACTAGAATGACTTATTGATTACAAACTCCTTCAACAAATCAGAAGATCCGAAGACCCCCAGGTCTCCACTATAAATAGAGGACATCTTCGCCTAATTCAGGTACCTCATAATTGTTCTAATAATTAGCTTTTGAGTTTTTTCTCCACGATTAAGCTGACTTAAGCATCAGACCGTTCTTGGTTGAACCCCTCCAGCTCGGGATTCAACCATAACTTCAGGTGTTTCCTATGTGAGTAGAAACTCAACGGTTAATTCCTACCTGGACGATTTCTGCATCAACAACTGGTGCTTTCAATGAGAGCCGATTTGAGAAATTCTCAAAGCTTGCTCTTCGATCCAAAATGTAACGACCGACCCCGAATCCTTGGAAAGCTGATACGTTATGGCCACTGGGAATCCTCCCAAAGCGAAGCCACTGGTGACAGCCTTAAGCACGTACACCAGCCCAAAGGTATTGTTACCAAGACCCATTCGAAATCCCCCAATTTGCAGCCTTTGAGGATCGAATCATGGACCAAGTCTTTTTATTCCACTCAAGGTGGACACCTTACACCAATTAAGCTGCAGCTCAATTGGTGAAAGGTGTCCTCCTTGAAGGGAATAAAAGGCTTGGTCCTGGGTTCGACTCCCTAGAAGGCTGCAGCTAGGGGAGTGGATGTGGCAAGCATAAAAATACCATGGATGACTGGGGATAGGATCCGTGGTTAGCGGTGAACCCAGTAACATAAGGCGCCTTTTTTGTAACGACATGCCCCGATCCTCAAAGGCTGCAACTAGAGGATTTGGACAAGGGGCCTCTCTAACAATACCTTTAGGCTGATGTGTGTGCTTAAGGCTGCCACCAGGGGCTTCGCTTTGGGAGGATTCCTGGTGGCCATAACCATGCTGTCAAGGCCGAGGTTGCCGTGCGGGGCGGGTCGTTATACAAAAGTTCTTACTTTTCCACCCAAAATACTTGTTTTTGTTCTTCGCTCTTTGAAAACCTTTCGAATAATGGCAAGAACAAGACAAACCACAAGATCCAGCGAGATGAACCCTTCCCAAGGGGAAGGACGCGCCACTGACCTGATGGAAGGGGACATGCCGCCGCATGTCCCACGTGGAGGCCACATCGGACCCCAAGGCATGGGGACAACCGCAGATCACGCCACCTCCAGCTGGAGCCTCGCCGGTGTTGCGCTGCCGCACATCACCCCACACGCCAGCCTTGTTGCAGCCCACGGAGGAGTCGGGACCTTTCCGCACCGTGCCGTCAACGAAGGAGCTAGGTACTCGCTGGTTTTCACCGGTCACACCATCATTCCACCAGGAGATCATCACGCTGCCGCCATGGTTGCACAAACGTCCAATCCGGTCGGCCCACTTGATGGGCAAACGTTCTTCCCGGGGCCCACGACCCACGGCTTACCATCGGCGCAGTTTGACACCCAAGGACATTGGCTATGTCTGGATTTGGTGCACTAACTCTGGAGCCAGAAGTTTACGCTCAATTTCAGCGCACTGATGTACGGTTTGTGGGAGAAGCGTCTCACCAAGCCAACGAAGATTTAAGATTGATTTTAGATGAGCTCTGCACCACCAGAAATCAAAACAATCATGAAGGAAGGGAACCCACACACCGCTCGACAAGGGAATCTCACCACAACGCTCGTCGCACTTCACGAGGATCACCTTCGCACGCCAGTTTGTCGAGGCAGGTAGCCTGACTCAACAACCAAGTTCAAATCCAGGCAGAACTTCTATAGGAATACTTGGGCAAAGGGAGTACTTTTCAAACAGTGAGGAGATGTACCGATTCACGAAATCGTCAAGGCAAAGCCCCTTGTAGACACAGCAAGGACCCTGTCCGAGTCCATCCTGTGTCGCGAGGCTCCACCCTTGGCGATTCCACCGACGAAAGTAACTCTCCCGACGAAAACTATTGCCACAATCGAAAGAAATCGCTTAATGATAGATTGGGGAGACGAGTTGGGAACCATTCTCAAGTAAGAATCCCCCACCGAAACTTTTCCCAACAAGCAACCTCACGGAGTACACAAACTCATTCAAACGGACAAATCGCTGCTAATTCTAGAGGATCAACGAACCAAAGCAGTGAGGATAGGACGTACACCCCGTCGCACTCGGCCTAACACTCCACGACGATGGAAAGTTGGCCCCACCATGGCCGACGAGCTCCTCTCCGTCATCAAAATCAACTTCATGTCGATGACTTGAGAAGAATGTTGGACCAACGACTTCAGGGGGTGCAATGCGATGGAAACTTGGAGGAAGATCTACGCCTTCAACTTAGAACTTCTTCAACCTCTCCATTCGTTCCTCGAATTGAGAACAAACCGTTCCTGCAACGGTCCTCAACTCCGAACTTTACTTAGTTTAAAGGAACTTCGGACCCAGTGAAACACATCGACTACTATCGTGGCGTAATGGTGCCACACCGGCACAACGAGGTGCTTATGTGCAAAGTGTTTCAAGCTTCGCTTCAAGGTCAGGAAATGACATGGTTTAACCATCTCCCTCGGAGATCCATTGCCTCTTTTGAAGAATTAGCAATGGCATTTGTGAAGGAGTATTCACAACTTCGCACTGTCGACGTAAAAGATGATCACCTTTTCTCCACGAGAAAGAGGTCCTAGGAGTCTCTTCGCTAGTATCGTAGGGTGCAGTGACCTTGTCGTTGCAATGGCTTTCAAACAGGGGCTACCCCTAGATAGTCAACTCTACGGAGGCTTTGTAATGAATAATGCCTGCACTCTTACTAAGATGATTTCCATTGCAGAACGCCACGCCTCTTGGGAAGACAATAAAATATCAGCACGCACCACGGAGCATGCCAAGACAGGCAAAAAGCCCACCAAGGGCACGGCGCCACCCAAGGGAGATGCCATCTCCAAAATACCCTCCGGGAAATCGAACAAGGGAAAAGCTAATCAATTATCCAGAGCACCATTTATTGGATGGCTGAATCCACACTTTGGCATACCCATTAGCCATATCTACAACTAGATCAAAGACAAACCCTGGCTCAAACGACCAGGACCGTTAAACGCCACCAAGAGAAGACGGACCAGACAAAATGGTGTTTCTACCGTGATTGTTATAGTCATACCAATAACACTTGTAAACCTTCAAAAAATACCTCCTAAATCTCATTAAGGAGGGACACTGCACTGAGTACGTCATCGGAAAAGTTGCAGAACGTGTTGGGGATAAGAGCCCTAAGGAGCCACCCTCTAAGACGATTCTCATAAACACTATCATCGCCGAATCGAAGCTACTTGGAACCACTTCCAAGAAAAAAATGAGGAAAGTACGGGATGGTTTGGCCATCACCCAAGTCTCCCACACTGTCGCCACCTCCGGGGTCACTGACAACGTGTCCATTGGGTTCTCCCTCAAAGACAAAGCCGGCCTCGATTGGCCGCACGACGATGCGCTCGTTATTTCGACCCAAATCACCCATGTGCACGTTGATCGAATTCATGTGGACGAAGGAAGCGCTGCAAATCTCCTCAACTTGAAATTGTGCACAAAATGAGATTAGAAAAATTCATTACGAAGAAAGCAATCCCATTTCGGTGTTTCAACACCTCCACCAGCATGACCGCCAGAACTCTACAACTTGACGTCCATTCTCCACCCATTGTCTCGTCTCAAACATTCTATGTAGTGGACGAATACTCGCCCTACAATGGCATTTTGGGATGACCATGGATGCACAAAATTTTGGCTAACTCATCTAGCCTTTATCAAAATATCCGATTCCCGATCCCTGGAGGAGGAATTGGATAGACAAAGGGAAATCAAGCTATGGCACAACGGTGCCTCACTGAAGGGCTAAAGGAAGTCAACCGAGCGAAATTCATCCCCCCAACTAACGCCATTGATGGGGAAAAAACTCCTATTTCGCTTCCTAAATGGCAATCAATTGTGGATCAGGATCCTGAAGTCTTCGAAGAACCCCCCAAACTCGAGGGTTGGCAACCGGAAGATGACATGATCCTCATACAGCATGACCCACAAATCCCGGAAAGGCACACCCGCATTGGTGCTCGCCTAAGTAACGAGGAAAAGGAGGAGCTCACTGTATTCCTATGTAAGTACAAAGACGTTTTTGCTTGGTCACCCTCCGATATGCCTAGAATTGACCCAGCCATCGCTTGCCATAAGCTGCATGTCAACCCATAACATAAACCCGTCAAGCAAAAGAGATGCAATTTCTCTCATGATAAGGTTGCTACCATCCAGGCGGAAATTGACAAGTTACTCGCCGCCGGCTCCATCGAAGAAGTCCAACACTCTGACTGGTTAGGCAACGTATTACTTGTCAAGAAAAAAAAAAGAAGGACGATGGAGGGTCTGCGTCGACTACACCGATCTGAACCTTGCATGTCCAAGAGACAACTATCCCTTACCACGGATAGATCTTTTGGTAGACTCTATTGTTTAATTTTCCTTGCAAGTGCACAAGTTGTAGATGGTATAGCGGAGTACAAGTAAGGGTTATCGTACCACAGAGACTGATTAGAATGAAGCAGAAACTAGCCTTAAACTATTCTATGTAAATGCAACAAAAATAGAAAATTGAATGTTCAGGTTTTTGATTTGGTTTTGAATAAGAACTGAATTACATTAGAAGAAACTAAGTAGAGAACATACTAAACAAGGAAGAAGACTGATGATTAAAAGGCCTAGGGTCTTGACTTCACCATTACAATTCAATTCCATGTAAATTTAACTAGTACAAATAAGTTTCACTAGATAGTTTCAAGGGTTCGTTTTCACTTACTTATGGTCAGTCGTGGGTGTCCGATCGAACCAAGTTCCTTTAACCTTAATCTAGATGTGAAATCCAACATAGATTTCAATCAAAGAACCAATAATAACATGAAAACAATAGAACCAAATACCTCCATGGAATTGGTGTCTTCTCAGGATATTATTCATTCAATTAAAGATCGTCCAAACAAAGGTATGGGTGTCTACTCAGTATTGGGATAAGAAAACTAACAAACAATCTTAATGGTGATCATACATCAAAATAGAATGTTAATTATCAATGGAGCATAGTAATTGAATCATAAAACACTGCAGGAAACTGAAAAACACTCAAGTTCAATACATGGAATAAGAATTGCAAGGTTAAATCAAAACCCTAGATATGAATTCAGCTACACATCATGATCAAAGAAAGTATAAACACAATATGAAGCATTACTAAAATCAAACTTAAAAGGAGAAGAAGAAATCCCTTGAAGCAATTCTGATGTTGAACTCCTTCTGGCTCCGTTCAGCCTTTTTTTTCCAAACCAGAGACTACTTCTGATGTTAAATGGCAACCACTCTTTCTGAATGAAAAAAAAAACATAAAAGATGGGCTAGGGTTCCCTTTTTTTTTTTTCTGAACTAAACTCATTTAAATAGGAGTGTACAATCCCTAGAAGTTAGGAGAATAAATAGGAAATATCTCTGACTTAAAAGACTCCTAATCAGACCTAAAACAAGGCAATAAAATCCTAAAAACGTTTTTCCTAACAGGGCTGAGATAGGGGTCCTAAAAATCAGGCCCTTGTCTTATTTCTTGGCTGAAATTCTCTGGGCAATGAAGGTTCCTGATGTCTTGGACTTTCCTGGTGCAGCAAGTTATGTTCTTGGCCCTTCTTGAGACTTCCTTGGACGTCACTTTCCTCTTTGGTACGCACCCTTTCCGAAATGCTCAGGCCTTCCTTATGTGGAAAGGCACAATCTTGATATTGAAGACTTCTTCTTGGATGGCAAGAAATATTCTTTTCTCTTTCTTTGACTTGAGTCCGAGAAAGATTAATTCTTTCTTCGTTTTCCACACTTATATGAACTTTTCTACTTCTGCACACACTTCACAAGAATGATCACTTTCTACTATGGATGGCAATTAAATCACACAAAAGACAAGTAAATGAGCATTAGATGTCATAAAAAAGATTCATGAATAATGACTTAACAAATACCCCCAAACCTATCTTTTGCTAGTCCCTGAGCAAAACAAAGAAAAACTAAACCAAACAAAATGAAAAGACTCAATCTTAGTTAAGGATAGATCATTTAAACCTCTAGGTGTTCCTAGGAGGAGGAGTTTTGTCTCCTGAGGGTTATGGCACCTACGATCCCCACAAACGTTTTACTTAAACAACTAAAATGCTAGAAGTAGTTGTTAACGAGTAAATAAGAATTAAAGAGAGTAGACATGCTTTGCAAAACTAAAAGGAATGCCTCAACAGTAAGTATCATGTGTGATGTGTAGATGCCAATATCTCAAGTAATCATGTTTAAAAACAACTTTATCCAAGTGCTCCAAAAAGATTTCGCCTCGACTCTAATCCTCACTAGGTATCTCTCCATTCTCACAAGATTCCTAGGCTTACACTGTTATCAAGCATATGTGATGGGCATTATGTAGAGGAATTCAAGTTTAATCACATATGATTTGCAATGAAGAATATCACATTCTAGAATCAAGATCTCATGAATGGAATTGAACTTTAAGAACATAGATACATACCTCAATCCTTTGCATGGTTGTCCATAAGATCAATTAGGTCTTCAGTTTTGGGTGTAATGGGGCTAAGCTTATGGTGAAAGAAAGAAAGGGTTGGATTAAAAGAACCTGAGTTGTGCCAAGGCATGAGATGTCATGACTTGAACTTTGAAATTCTGCTCTGATTTCTTGCTTAGAACCCACGACAGCAATGATAAGAACTTGATTCCTATTTTGAAGCCTTCTTGAGTTCATTGCCTCACTTGGATCAATTCAGGTGTTCTTTCACATTTCTTTTCTTTTTTTCTTTTTTTTCTGAATTGAACCAAGATCATGCAATGGTTTCCTTATTCCTTGTATAGCTTTTTCCATCACATTTAGACTTTAACTTTCACATTATTGTCGTTGCTGCAATAGTTCTTTTTGAATTGGGCAGCAACATCTTTAACTCTTCATTCTCACCATGAATCTCATTTAATGCAGCCATAACACAAACTTAGGGTGATGATAGAAAAGGCTGAGTGTTTGGCTTCAAAATGGCTTAGGGAGCACACAACAAGGTAGGACAAGCCCTTGAGAGGTTTAATCACACATAGCCTACATCACTTCATATAGAAAACCACACCTCAAATCAAGAGCATCTATATGATGTCAGTTCTTTAAAATTCAATGCATATGTAATGGAATGAGGTCAACATTTAAGAACAAAATCAGAGTGTTTAGGAGTAGAAACAAAGTATATCACTCTAAAAGAATGGCAATACAGCTCAATAACCTCACAAAGTAGTCTCCACTAATTTTCTGAAGTTCACTCAAATGTCGTAGTTTTGTTTACTTAATCACTCGAGACATTGCATTGTGAAGTGCAAGGTTATGATACAAACGGATTATAGCAGAACTCTTAGTAGAACAAAGATAGTTAACTTAGCATGTGCACTCTTATTAAACAAGTTAACACACCTCTTATTAACAAGTTAACACACTTATCACTAGCAAAAACTTAAACTAACTAACTAAACATACTAACAAAAACTAAAGCTGAAATTTTCAAAATCAAGCTGTGTATAACCCCCAAACCTACTTGTTTCTATGTACCAATTTTCCAATCCACACCCCCAAACCTAAATTGATCATTGTCCTCAATGTGATAAGCAATATGCAATGAGAAGACTAAAACAGATTTGATGCTTAGAGAGTGCATTACAGCAGAAACAAGAGAATGAAAGAAAACACAAACCAATGCTAGGTTGCCTCCTAGGAGCGCTATATTTAACGTCTAGGCGAGACGAGGTAGAACTGTCTAAGTTGCTGAAATCTCGACTAAGGCGACATCATAGTGGGATAGATCTTATCCTCCAAATAGGGTTTAAGTCACTACCCATTAACTTTGAATCGATCCCCATTCTTCTCGTTCTCAATCTCAATGGCTCCATGAAGGAATACGTGAATCACTTTGAAAGGACCAAGCCATCTAGACTTCAACTTTCCTGGAAAAAGTTTGAACCATGAGTTAAACAAAAGAACTTTCTGGTTAGGAGTGAATACCTTTCTCTGGATTGCCTTATCATGATAAAGCTTGGTTCTCTCTTTGTAAATCTTGGCATTTTCATAAGCTTCATTTCTCAAGTTCGTTCAGTTGAAGCTTCCTTGTTGTCCCAGCTTCTTTTAAATCAAAATTGAACTTCTTGATTGCCCAAAATGCACGGTGCTCAAGCTACATAGGTAAATGACAAGCTTTTCCGAAAACCATCCTATAGGAACTCATTCCAATTGGAGTTTTATAAGCTGTCCGGTAAGCCCAAAGAGCATCGTTGAGGAATAAGGACCAATCCTTCCGAGTAGGGGATACAGTCTTCATCAGTATGTTCTTAATCTCCCTATTGCTTATCTCAACTTGTTCAGAGCTCTGGGGATGGTACGGAGTTGCAACTCTATGACTGATGTTGTACTTTTTCATTAGAGCATCAAACAGACAAATACAAAATTGACTGCCACGATCACTTATAATCGCCCTTGAAGTTCCAAATCTTGTAAAGATCATGTCTCGGAGAAAGCTGAGAACCACTCTATGATCATTACTTCTTGTAGCAATTGCTTCCACCCATTTGGATACATAATCTACCGCCACTAGAATATATGTATAACCATATGAAGATGGAAAAGGACCCATAAAATCAATTCCCTATACATCAAAGTGTTCGACCACCAAGATGTTAGTCAATGGCATCTGATTCCTGCTACTTATGTTTCCCATGCTTTGGCATCTATCTCACTTAGAACAAAAGTTAAAAAGCATCTTTAAACAAAGAAGGCCAAAAGAAACCAGATTGAAGAACCTTAAGTGCTATTTTCTTTGCACCAAAGTGTCCTCCACAAGCAAATTCATGGCTGAACTTGACTATGCTTTGTTGTTCAGCTTCTGGTACACATCTCCTTATAATTTGATCTGGACAGTACTTGAATAGGTAGGGGTCATCCCACAAATAGTGCTTCACCCAGGAGAGAAACTTCTTTCGTTCATGAGAAGAAAGATCATCTCTAATCACTCCACAAGCAAGATAATTAACAAAATCAGTATACCATGGTTCTTTTTCTTGAATAGCTAAGAGCTGCTCATCAGGGAATGATTCATTAATGGGGACAACATTTTTTTCTTTAGCACTAGCATCAACTAGTCGAGACAAGTGATCAGCAACTAGGTTATCTCTTCCATTCTTATCACGAATTTCCAGGTCAAACTCTTGAAGCAAGAGTATCCACCTTATCAACCGAGGCTTAGCATCTTTCTTCGTAAGTAAGTACCTAATGGCTTGCTTAACCATGAAATGACACTTCTCCCAGTTCAAGATCAGATTGGTTTCTTTGCATCTTTGAAGCACTAAAGAGAGATGGTTAAGGCAATTATCAAATGAGGAACCAAACACTGAAAAATCATCCATGAATACCTCTATAAACCTCTCAATCATATCCAAAAAGATGGCCATCATGCATCTTTGGAAGGTGGCAGGAGCATTACATAGACCAAATGGCATCCTTCTATATGTGAATGTTCCGAATGGACAGGTGAATGTAGTCTTCTCTTGATCTTCCGGAGCAATGGGAATCAGATTATAACCGGAAAATCCATCAAGAAAACAATAGTATGAGTGGCCCGCTAATCTTTCCAGCATTTGATCAATAAAAGGTAAAGGGAAATGATCCTTTCTATAAGCAGAATTCAACTTCCTGTAATCAATGCACACACGCCAACCAGTGGTCATTCTTTGTAGGCACAAGCTCATTGTTATCATTCTTCACCACAGTGATCCCTGACTTTTTAGGCACCACTTGGACATGGCTCACCCATTTGCTGCCAGAAAATAGGGTATATGATACCCACATCAAGCAATTTCAACACTTCAGCTCTCTCTACTTCTTTCATGTGAGGATTCAATCTCCTTTGTGCCTCACGAACTGGCTTGGCTCCTTCCTCCATTAGAATTCTATGCATGCACATTGTAGGGCTTATTCCTTTGATATCTGCAATAGACCAACTAATCGCAGATTTGTTCTCCTTAAGCACTCTAATAAGCTTCTCTTCTTCCAATGGAGTTAGATCAAAAGATATGATAACTGGGAGGGTTTCTTCTTCACTAATGTAGGCATATTTGAGGTGTGATGGAAGTGGTTTGAGCTCTAACTTAGGGGCTTGAACAATCGAAGGAATCAGGTGGGTGGCGGAGGGTAAAAGTGGTTCAATGGAAGGTTTAATGGAGGATGGGTATGACTTCAATACTTCTAGAGCAGCAACCTCTTCCATTAATGCATATTCCTCTTCAAATTCATCTTGTGGGTGAGTTAATGCCACTTCTAGTGTATCACCAGATTCAGTCTGCAAAAATTTAGAAACCACCAAAGAATCCAACTCATCAACATAAAAACACTATGAAGTAGTAGAAGGATAAGTTATGGATTCAAACACTTTAAACTGAACGGTCTCACCTAGTACAATCATGGTAAGCTGCCCATTATGTGCATCAATTATAGTCTTTGCCGTGGCCATGAATGGTCTTCCAAGCAAGATTGGTAAGTCACGGTCATGTATGGGATCCTCATCCATATCAAGAACTACAAAATCAGCAGGCAAGATTAGTTTATCAACTTGAACTAGGATGTCCTCTACAATACCTCTAGGATACTTGACTGAATGATCAACAAGTTGAAGTGAGATGGTGGTCTTCTTTAACTCCCCCAAACCTAATTGTAAGTACACCAAGTACGGCATCAGATTAATGGTTGCCCCCAAGTCAAGCATGGCCTTTTCAATCATTTTGTCTCCAACGGTGATGTTGATGGAGAAACTTCATGGATCTTTCAATTTCGGTGGCAGTTTCCTTTGTAGCCCAACACTAACATTTTCACTCTCCACAACCTTCTCATTTCGTCCATATTTTCTCTTGTGGCTATTCAGCTCCTTGAAAAACTTCCCATATGCAGGCACGTTCCTAATGACATCAAGCAAAGGCAAATTAATGTTCACTTTACTTAACATATCATATATTTCTTTAAAAGACTTATCATGTTTGCTTTTAGCAAGTCTTCCAGGGAAAGGAATTTGTGGTATATAAGGCTTTTCAGCCTTCTGAAGTGGCTGATCATTTTGGCTTGAGCTTCTATGACTTGAATTCTTTGGTTGCTGCACCCTTTCCTTGCAAGTGCACAAGTTGTAGATGGTATAGCAGAGCACAAGTAAGGGTTATCGTACCATAGAGACTGATTAGAATGAAGCGGAAACTAGCCTTAAACTATTCTATGTAAATGGAACAAAAACAAAAAATTGAATGTTCAGGTTTTTGATTTGGTTTTGAATTAGTAACTGAATTATGTTAGAAGCAACTAAGTAGAGAACATACTAAACAAGGAAGAAGACTGATTATTAAAAGGCCTAGGGTCTTGACTTCACCATTACAATTCAATTCCATGTAAATTAAACTTGTACAAATCAGTTTCACTAGATAGTTTCATGGGTTCGTTTTCACTTACTTATGGTCAGTCGTGGGTGTCCGATCGAACCATGTTCCTTTAACCTTAATCTACATGTGATGTCCAACATAGATTTCAATCAAACAACCAATAATAATAGGAAATCAATAGAACCAAATAACTCCATGCAATTGGTGTTTTCTCAGGATATTATTCATTCAATTACAGATCGTCCAAACAAAGGTATGGGTGTCTACTCAGTATTGGGATAAGAAAACTAACAAACAATCTTAATGGTGATCACACATCAAAATAGAATGTTAATTATCAATGGAGCATAGTAATTGACTCATAAAACACCGCAGGAAACTGAAAAACACTTAAGTTCAGTACATGGAATAAGAACTGCAAGGTTACATCAAAACCCTATATATGAATTCAGTTACACATCATGATCAAAAAAGTATATACACAATATGAAGCATTACTGAAATCAAACTTCAAAGGAGAAGAAGAAACCCGTTGAAGCAATTATGATGTCGAACACCTTCTGGCTCCGTTCAGCCTTTGTTTTTCCAAACCAGAGACTGCTTCGGATGTTAAATGACAACCACTATTTCTGAATGAAAAAAAAACATAAAAGATGTAGCTAGGGTTCCCTTTTTTTTGTTTTGTTTCTGAACTAAACTCCTTTAAATAGGAGTGTACATTCCCTAGAAGTTAGGAGAATAAATAGGAAATATCTCTGACTTAAAAGACTCCTAATCAGACCTAAAATAAGGCAATAAATCCTAAAAACGTTTTTCCTAACAGGGTTGAGACAAGGGTCCTAAAAATCAGGCCCTTGTCTTATTTCTTGGCTGAAATTCTCTTGGCAATGAAGGTTCCTGAAGTCTTGGACTTTCCTGGTGCAGCAAGTTGTGTTCTTGGCCCTTCTTGAGACTTCCTTGGATGTCACTTTCCTCTTTGGTACGCACAAGCCTTCCTTATGTGGTACTTTCCCTTTCTAAAATGCTCAAGCCTTCCTTATGTGGAAAGGCACAATCTTGACATTGAAGACTTCTTCTTGGATGGCAAGAAATATTCTTTCCTCCTTCTTTGACTTGGGGCCGAGAAAGATTCATTCTTTCTTCATTTTCCGCACTTATATGAACTTTTCTACTTCTACACACACTTCACAAGAATGATCACTTTCTACTATGGATGGCAATTAAATCACACAAAAGACAAGTAAACGAGCATTAGATGACATCAAAAAGATTCATGAATAATGACTTAACAGACTCCACCACCGGAAACGAACTACACAGCTTTCTCTATGCATATTCTAGTTACAATTAAATGGTCATGTACAAGAAAGATCGGGACAAAATAGCTTTTTTCTTCGAACATGGGATTTACTGCTACAAAGTCATGCCATTCAGCTTAAAGAACGTACGTGCCACCTATCAACGATTTGTCAATTGAACGCATCGGCAAGTCCATGGAAGTTTACGTTGACGACATCATGGTCAATGGCGAAAAACGCAGCGATCATTTCGCTTACCTGGCGAAATCCTTTGATTTTTGAAGGACATATCAAATGAAACTCAACCCCCTCAAGGGCACTTTCGGTGTGGGGGCAGGAAATTTTCTCGGCTACCTCGTCACTCAACGAGGAATCGAGGCCAATCCAAAGAAAATCAAAACAATCATAGACATGAAGTCCCCTTCGACTCTAAAGGAAATTCAAAGTCTCACCGGCCGTGCCATGGCTTTGAATCGATTTTTGTCAAAATCAACTGACCAGTGTCGACCCTTCTTCCAGGCACTCAAGAAGGCTTCAAAGGACAAGTGGGATGAAAGTTACGAAAAGGCCTTCTAGTACCTAAAAAGATACTTAACTTTACCCCCGCTCCTATCAAAGCCTAAAGACAATGAAGATCTCTATCTCTACCTTGGAGTTTCAGACGTGGCAATAAGCTCATCGCTTGTCCGAGAAGAATTTGGAGTCCAACTACTTGTCTTCTACACTTCAAAGGCTCTCCTAGATGCCAAGACACGATACCCTAAACTTGAAAAGTTAATCTTAACATTCCTGGTCACCACCAAAAAACTAAGGCCTTACTTTCAACCTCACAGGGAGATGGCCATGACGGAGTATCCACTGCGATCACTTCTACATGCACCTGACGCTTCCACGCAAATATTGAAGTGGGCAATGGAACTTAGTCAACACGACTTACTCTATCACCCAAGGATCACCGTCAAGGGACAAGCACTGGCCGATTTCGTCCCCAAATTCACCTCCCAGGAGGATCACGGCAATGGACTCGCCAACACCTCCCTAGACGCCAGTCCCCCCTTGCCGTAAAACTAAGGGGCAGACCCCCTTTGGAAGGTTTTTGTCGATGGTTCCTCCAATCAACGCGGAGCGGGAGCCGAAATTGTCATCATCACTCTTGATGGATCAATGATGGAACATGCAATCCAATTTGGATTAAAGGCTTCCAATATTGAAGCTGAGTATGAAGCGCTAATCTACGGATTAATACTCACCAAGGAGTTGGGAGTCAAGAAGATTGCAATTCATTCTGACTCACAGTTAATCACTAACCAATCCACTGGCGAATGCGCAGCTTGCGATGCAAGAATGCTCCAATACAACATCAAAGTTCAGGAGTTACTCGCAAGCTTCAAAGTCTTTACTTTCCACCAGCTTGCAAGAGCCAAAAATGCGCAAGTTGATGCACTAGCCAACTTGGCCTCATCACTTGACTATCGGTTAAAATGCTCAATCCCAATTGAGTACTTAGAACAACGTAGCATCGACGTCAAAGATGTCGAAGTTAGGCAAGTAAACCCTTCTCCTTGTTGGCAAGATCTATTCGTCAACTACTTGAAAAATGAAACACTACCTGAAGATCGACTCGAAGCTTGCAAAGTTCTAATGAAGTCCCCACGATACTATATCGACAGGGGGCAACTTTTACTAGAGCAAACTTACAATGTTTGAAATATCCAGAAACACTTAATATTTGAATTGAAATTAACGAAGGCCAATGCGGCAATCATTCAGAAGGAAGGTCACTAGCGCAAAAAACACTTAGCACTGGATTTTACAGGCCAACTCTACACCAAGACGCATTGAAATACTGTAACGACCCGTAAATTTAATTAGAGAATTTTCTTAAATTAATTTTGAGAGGCTTGAAAGTCAAATTTTGTTTGGAGATACCTTCCGAAGTTTTTCGGCGACCGTTGCATAGGTATCGAGCTCACGAGATCATAGACAAGCGGCACGTAGAAAATGGAGTTAGTATGAGAGAGTTGGTTCCACCCATCTGAATCCTCTTCTCCCTACGATCAAGGACATACCGGCCGTCGTGGGAAACAGCCACGGGAAACACCAAACTGAGGAAGGAGAAAACCAAACATTTCGATCGATTTTCAGGCCAAATTAGGTATGGGTTTCGTGTTTAGACCTCAGTTTCGAGTTCTCGGGCTCGAGTAGATAATGGTAGGCTATTAATTCATGAAAAATGGATAGGATTTAAAGAAGATAGAAATTTTCAAGGTTGGCCGGCAATGGCGATTTCCGGTGACGGCGCACGGCGGAGCAGTGGTCTTTTTTGGTGACTGGTTCGGTTAGAGAGCTGACGTGGCATGCCACCTGGCAACCACTTGGAGCCACGTGGAGGCCACCTGACAGCCACGTGGAGCCACCTGGCAGTTGAGTCAGCGCAGGTGCAGGCGCGTGGGCACAGTGGCTGGTGCGTGGACGAGCCGCTGACCTTTCGCCTTCGCGTGGAGGCACGTGGGGCTGATCCTTGGGCCACGACAGTTCATGTCGACTTATTTTAGACTTTTCGTATCTTTTGGCGCAAGTTGCGGGTTAATAGGACATCGTTTAGGAGTAGTTTTGGGCTTCCGAAGTGGTTGCATTTTTAGTAGGACGCGTGTGGACCTCCCGGGGATTAGGGAGTCTGAATGTAGGGTTTTTTGTTATCGTTTGTAACCCTGATTGTTACTTTTGACAAGCGATACTGCACCAGGAACTTCAGAGGAGCGTACAACTTGGGAAGGGTTCTGTCAACTTGGTATTAGAGCTCTAGATTTAATTTCCTGTAGACCGCACACCTAGTTTACACATGATTGAGGTTCTGACGAATTATGGTTCTTTTCAGCATGATGCCTCCGAGACGTGAGCCCCGTCCGCGGCCTGGAAACGATGATGAAGCTGATACTAAACATGATCCTGTATTAGAGCCTGATTTGAGAAAAACCCTGGATCAGTTAGGTTGGGCATTGACGATTGTACTTCATGGTAGCGCTACTTCTGACGCTTTTGACATTGAGAGAGCCCAGAGGCTCGGGGCTACTGTGTTTATTGGCGATTTAGGCCCAGATGATGCTGATGATTGGAATACTCGTTTGGAACGAGTATTTGCTGTTATGAGGTGCCCTCCGAATGATAGGATGCGTTTGGCCACATTTCTTCTGAGTGGCTATGCGTACCGTTGGTGGCATTCCTTGCAAATGACGGGCGGGGATGTCCATACACTTACTTGGGAAGCTTTCTGGGAGCGCTTCCTCGAGCTGTTTTATCCTCGTTCATACCGAGATGCTAGAGAGGCTGAGTTCTTGCAGTTGCAGTAGGGGGACATGACGATAGCACAGTATGAGCAGAAATTTCTTGATTTGTCACGATTTGCACCGGCTCCCGTGGCAAAGATAAGTGTCGAAGGTTTGATTATGGACTGAGAGATGACTTTAGGGCAGCAGTAACTGCGGTGGCACATACATCTTTGAGGGCTTTATCAGATGATGTGGCCAGAGTAGAGATGAGTTTGCTAGCTCAGTACCAGCTTAGTGGGTCCAGGTGACCCCAGGATCTCCTGAGTTTCGGGGGCTTCAGTACAGTCGACCAGGAGACAGAGTGGCATACCCGTACTGCTAGGTGACACCGGTTGTTACTTTTGAGGGGAGACTAGTCATTTTAAGAGAGAATGTCCACATCATCCGGGCAGTAGTTCTTTGGTCCGAAATGTTGCTGAACCAAATCAGAGAGCAACACAGACACCTGGTACTATAGCAGGGAGCCAGAATCAGTCAAGTGGGATCACCATGGCTAGTGGGAGATAGAGGGGTCGTGGTTGATGTAACGACCCGCCCCGCATGGCAACCCCGGCCTTGATAGCATCGTTATGGCCACCGGGAATCCTCCCAAAGTGAAACCCCTGGTGACAGCCTTAAGCACGTACACCAGCCCAAAGGTATTGTGAGCGAGGCCCCTTGTCCAAATCCTCTAGCTGCAGCCGTTGAGGATCAAACCCAGGCCAAGACTTTTTATTCCACTCAAGGTGGACACCTTACACCAATTGAGATGCAGCTTAATTGGTGAAAGGTGTCCTTTTGAAAGGGAATAAATAGGCTTGGCCTGGGTTCGATCCTCAAAGGCTGCAGCTAGAGGATTTGGACAAGGGGCTTCGCGAACAATACCTTTGGGCTGGTGTGTGTGCTTAAGGCTACCACCAGGGGCTTCGCTTTGGGAGGATTCCCGGTGGCCATAACGATACCGTCAAGGCCGAGGTTGTTGTGCGGGGCGGGTCTTTACAGTTGACATTTTGGTACACCGGCCCGAGTTTTTGCTATGACACAGCAGGAGGCTCGAGCTGCACCAGAGGTGGTTACTGGTATGTTGTCTATTTTTGATCAAGATGCTCGGGTTTTGATTGATCCCGGAGCTACACATTTTTTTATTTCTCGGGGTTTTACACTTTTTCCAATAGGGAATTGTCACCGATTGGTTGGGACATGGGCATTAGCACCCCCACCAGAGATATGTTAGTGGCAAACCTAGTGATCCGCAGTTGTCCAGTGGTAGTGGGAGGTCATGAGTTGGAGGCAAACTTAATCCCCTTGGACATTTATGATTTTGATGTGATTCTAGGGATGGATTGGTTAACCATGCATCATGCCTCCATTGATTGTTTCGATAAGAGGGTGGTATTCCGAAATCCTCTTCTCCCTGTGATAAAGGACGTACCGGCTGTCGAGGGAAACAGCCACAGGAAACACCAAATCGAGGAAGGAGAAAACCGAACCTTTTGATCGATTTTCAGGCCAAATCAGTTATGGGTTTCGTGTTTAGACCTCAGTTTCGAGTTCATGGGCTCGAGTAGATAATGTTAGGCTATTAATTCGTGAAAAATGGTTAAGATTGCTTCTACAGAAGAAGGCTTAATTGCTTTTATAGAAGAAGCCTTGATTGCTTCCACGGAAGAAGGCTTAATTGCTTCTATAGAAGAAGGCTTCATTGCTTCTATGGAATAAGGCTTAATTGCTTCTATGGAAGAAGGCTCAATTGCTTCTATGGAAGAAGGCTTAATTGCTTCTATAGAAGAAGGATTGATTGCTTCTATGGAAGAAGGCTTAATTGCTTCCATGGAAGAAGGCTTAATTGCTACGCGGGCCAAAATATTTGATGGTTCTGCGGGAGAAGGCTTAATTATTCAAGCTTATGCTAATCTATATAAATAAAATTGTAAATGAATATCTTTATTGATGATTTAAATTAAAAGTGCATAAAGCTTGAAAATAAAATCTAGCCCGGGGCCAATCTCTTTTAGCCATGGCGCCATTCTTGGTGGGCAAGGCATGGCCTTGGCTCACACATAGTACTTCCTCAAGTGGTGAGCGTTCATGCAACCACTCACCAATTTTCCATCCATGGTCTCTAAAACATAACTTTCTTTCCTGCCTACTTGGTAGATGCGGTAAGGACCTTCCCAGGGGGATTTTAGTTTTTGGGACCCTGATTGGCTCGAAGTTGCGAACCTCTGCTTGAGGAAAATATCACCAGGGAGAAAGTTCCGAATTTTGGCTTTCTTGTTCTAGAAATTTCAAACTTGTTGTTAATAGTTCGATATGCGTTTGATGACTTGTTCTCGGAGTTCTTCACTTATGTCGAGTGAAGTTTTAAGGTTTACGGAATTGATAACAGGGTCATCAAGTTCGGTAAATGTTGCAAGTACAACTACCTGCTGGGGGATGACGCATTGGTGCCAAAAGCCAAAGTGAATGGTGATTCACCGGTTGCACGACGTGGAGTCGTGTGGTAGGCCGATAAGTTGCTGTCCAGGTGTTCCTCCCATAGTCCCTTCTTGTCGTCAAGTCATTTTTTGATGCAATCCAAAATTCTTTTGTTGGATGCCTCGACTTGGTCGTTCCTTTGGGGATAGTACGCCGTGGAAGTAAAATGTTTTATCTTCCATCATTCGAAGAATTCTCTAGTCATTGCGGCGGTGAATTGAGTTCCGTTGTTCGTTACAATGACTTTAGGAAGTCCGAATTATCAAATGATCTGACTCAGGACAAACTTCTATACGTCAGCTTGCGCATGAAGCTCCTTATTTCACACCGTCACTCTATTTAACTGCCGGTAGTCGATACACAATCTCAGACCACCATCATTTTTCCTCACAAATAATACCGGCGCACCCCATGGTGAAACACTTGGGCGAATAAATCCCATATTCACCAAGTCCTGCAACTGAGTCTTTAACTCTCGCAATTCTGCCGGTGCCATTCTGTACGGTGCATGTAAGATAGGTTGAATACCTGGTAGAAGCTCTATGGTAAACTCAATCTCACGGTGAGGTGGCAATCCTGGAAGATCCTCTGGAAACACATCAGAGAACTCACTCACCACATGAATATCCCCCACTCTCATTGGAGTATCCCGAGTATTAAACACATGAGCCAAGTACCCCTCACAACCTTTCCTCAACATTCACTCAGAGGTCAACGCTGATATCACTCCAAAGGGTAGTACCCTACGATCTCCCCGAAATGTAAGTTCCGGTAATCCTGGACTCCGGAAAACCACCGTCTTGTCATAACAGTCTATGAAGGCATGGTGCATGCACAACCAATCCATCCCCAGAATCACATCAAACTCAAAAATATCCAAGGGGATTAAATCTGCCTCCAAACCATGGCCTTCAACCATCACCGGACAATTGCGAATCACGAGGTTCGCCACTAACATATCCCCGGTAGGAGTACTAATACCCATGTCCCAACCAATCGGGGACAATTCTCTATCCGGAAACAGTGTAAAATCCTGAGAAATAAAAGAATGAGTTGCCCCGGGATCTAATAAGACACAAGCATCGCGGTTGAAAATAGATAACGTACCAGTGACCACCTCCGGTGCTGCTCGAGCCTCCTGTTGCGTCATGGCAAAAACTCGAGCTGGTTTAACCAAAGATCGACCACGATCCCCATACCTGCCTCTGGCCCTTCTGGTCCCACTAGCTCTACCGACCCCACTGAAATGGGTCTGACTCCCTGCTGTAGTATCAAACATCTATCCTGTCCTCAGGCACCACGACCGAAGGAACTACTGCACGGACGATGTTGTGGACATAATCTCTTAATGTGACCAGTCTCCCCACAGAAATAACAACTGAAGCCACTATATCTGCCACCCTGTCTTCTGTTGAACTGCACTGAGGCACTGCTAGATTGTGCATAAGATTGTTGTGCCTGACCAGCTCCGCCACTACCTGAACAAGATCTCGCATTCCCAGAAGATCCAGAACTATGACTGCCTCTTTTGGATGGTCCCTGACTAGAGGTTCCGACAGTCCAGTGATCTCGACGTCTCCTGGAACCACTGTACTGCTACAGGATTGGGAAACCCAAACTCAACTCTACTCGGGCTGCATCATCAGCCAAAGTCCTCAAGGAAGTGTGATCCATAAACATAACTACTGACCGAATCTCACTCCTCAGTCCACTTTCAAATCTGTGGCACTTGTCTATCTCGGTCGCTACCAAAGTCGGTGCAAAGCGACTCAACCCTATGAATCTTTGCTCATACTAGGCCACAGTCATGTCTCCTTGCTGTAAATGCAAGAACTCAGCCTCCTTAACATTCCGGTGTGAGCGAGGGTAAAATTGCTCCAAGAAGCGTTCCCGGAAAGTCTGCCAAGTAAGTGTATGGACACTCCAGCCTGACACCTCCAATGAGTGCCACCAGTGGTAAGCAGAACCACCTAGCAAAAATGTGGCCAACATAACTCTGTCCCCTAGAGGACATCTCATGATAAAAAAACACCCGCTCCATGCGAGTAATTCACTCCTCAGCCTCATCTGGGCTAGACTCGCCCATAAATATCGTCGCCCCCAGTCTCTGTGCTCTCTCAATATCAGAGACTTCATGAGAAACCTTATCCTGGAGTACAGAAGCTAAAGTCTGACCCAGCTATTCCAGTGTCTGCCTCAAATCAGGCTCCACCGCAGGTTCATGGTCATCTCCACCATTCCCAGACCGTTGACGGAACTCACGTCTCGGAGGCATTATATGCTGAAAAGAAGCTGTAAATCATTAATACCAAAATTTCACTAGTACACTAGATGTACAGTCTACAAGAATTTAACCTAGTGCTCTGATACCAATTGTCAGGACCGTCGCGAATTTCCCCTCGAAACCTGGGAAGAACCCTGATCCCGTCTGACAACCTAAGGAAAGGTTCCCAAAATTTCCTTCAATCCTTACAAAATAATAATAATAAATACTTTCATTTGTCAGACAAGGGATTTAAGCACTCAATAATTCCCATAATTAATGACAAACCAAATAAAATATAATATCAGAGCATCTAAGTAGGTACAATTTAGATATCCTACTCAAGTTTAACTACACAGTGCAGCCGAAAGTACTAATGCTTCTGCCTCGAGAGAAGTGTCCGCGTCAACTCAACTCAACAGCCTGAAGGGGGTTTAAACACAAAAGTTGTGAGTGGACAAAAATAATCATTTATAAATCGTTTTCCAAAGAAATATTATCTTTTCCCCCCCTCCATTTATAAAACCATGCATGCATCACATAAAACAGTTCATGATATAAAACATCATCTGCAAATCACCGGAATTTCCATTTCTCTTTAAAACCACTTAGTAGGGCCCACACAAAACCATATAAGGAAAACACATTGTGGTCCACAGTCTGGTTTGAAATTCATCCTCAACAGAGTTCAAAATCATTTAATTCAACCTGGACACATAATATCTCAAATCCATTGTTCGCAACACATCCACTAGCCACTAGGGTATCCCTTGGGGTGTGCTAGTCCTATATCACAACACTCTATACTATGCATAGATAGCCTCGCGACCCGGCGGAGCCAAAGCTCCTCGATGCCAGAGTCAGAGCATTCAACGAACCAGCGGAGAAAAACTCTCCATGCTAGTCGGAGAAACAATAACCAATTATATTGGAGGTTCACCGGGTTCACCGCCTACAACGGATCCTAGTCCCATATCCTGGTCCTCCTCAAATATGTTTATCTTGGAGGTTCATCGGGTTCACTGTCACCAGCGGATCCTAGTCCCAGGTTCGGGCCTCCCTCAAATCAATTTTTATCTTGGAGGTTCACCGGGTTCACCGTCACCAGCGGATCCTAGTCCTAGGTCCTGACCTCCCTCAAATCAATGTTTATCTTGGAGGTTCACCGGGTTCACCGCTAATAACGGATCCTGGCCCTGAGTCCTGACCTCCCTCAAATAAATGTTTATCTTGGAGATTCACCGGGTTCACCGCTAATAACGAATCCTGGCCCCGAGTCCTGGTCTCCCTCAAATCAATGTTTATCTTAGAGGTTCACCGGGTTCACCGCTAATAATGGATCCTGGCCCCGGGTCCTGGCCTCCCTCAAATATGGCCAAATCCGATAAACTCATACATACGGGTCAAAACCCAAATCATGGGCTCAATAATTTCCACGTCAAAACGATATCAAAACCGAGTCCAAAAACCATGATATTTCTCAAATCACACTTTAACTGAAATAGTGGAAAACATGTGTCCAGTAATCATTTCTAAAATCCGGAAATTCAATGTCACAATACATAACAGTATTTAAACAAAGATACATTGATGCATGCATTTCAGTTTATAAAACAAAAGTCCACTCACAAACCTGTTCAAGAAAGCTCAATCCCGTCTTGTTCGTTCCTCTGAGGTTCCCGGAACAATATCGCCTGTCAAAACAACAATCGGGATTACCGGCTAGTAATAAGACTCTTATATAACAACTCCCTAAACCCCGGGAGGTCTACCCATGCTGTTCTAAAAAACACAGCAACTTCGTACGCCCAAAACGACCCCTAAACGACGTTTGATCAACCCGAAACCTGTACCAACAGATTCAAAACGTCGAAAACTAGTTACCACGCGCCGCCGTGACCTCCGACTCGGCCCCACGCGCCGCCATAAGGTCGAAACAGCGCTTTCACGTGCCGGTCACGCGCCTACTACAGTGTTCACGCGCCTGAACCGGTCCAACTCGACCCGGCTCAACCTGACCCGATCCAACTTAACCAGATCGATTCAGTAAACCCGACCGGTCACTCAACCCGACCTGGTTTGACTTGACCCGACCGGTCGCCGGTGACTCGTCGGAGAAGACAATCGGCTGCAGGCACCGTCGTCGGAGTCTGGCCGAAGAAGATGACCGGCCACCGCCGTCGCCGCCGCCTGGTTTCGCCGGAATCCCCCATTCCCGGCCGAAACTTCAAGCTTTTATAACTTCCTCAAAACTCAACCATTTTTCACAAATTTTATGTCTAAATCTATCTACTCAAACCCAAGAATCCAAATATGACCTCAAAACCACAAACACGTACCTGTGTAAGCCGAAAAATCAATCGGAAAATCCAAAACTTCCTATACTCGGTTCGGCTTCCCCCATGGTCCTCTCCTTCGATGGTTGGTACAGTTGTGATCGTGGGAAGGAGTAGAATTCGATTAGTTGATCAAAATTGGAAGTTATAGCCTTGAATCAAAAGTTGACTTTATGGGTTTTGGGGTGTTTTCTCATGGGTTCGATGTGTTTGTGTTTCAGAGAGAGATGAGTGATAATGCGATGAAGATGAAAATGTAGTGAAGATGTAAATGAAGATGTAAAATGATTGGGGTTAAAATATCTTCTCCCATACCAAAATTACCAAAATGCCCTTGCACATCTAGACCCATAACTTTCGTACATGAACTTCGTTTTCCGCGTGCCACCTATCTACGAACTCGTGAGCTCGAGACCTACCCAACGGTACCCAAAACACTACCTAAAATGTTCCAAAACAAAATTTGATTTCCATGCCCTTTACCGACCAAGGGTAAAATCGACCTTTTACAAGAATAATTACGTAAACCCAATAATTAAAATTCCGGGTTGTTACATCTCCGACAAGCGTCGAAGTGAATTTCTCCACCAGATCGTTAAGGGTTCTCTGACTCTGGTGTCGAAGGGTATTTCTCCACTAGGTCGTTGAGGCTGTCTCCGCATAGTACAAGGTTCTGCACAACTCGAGGTATATCGGGTGTGTGGAGGGTTGGACCGAGGTCAGTTAGCTCGGATATCGAGCTACGGCATGGTATTCCATTCAGGGAGCAGTGAGATATGTTGTGATATATTTTTGCGTCCAAGTATGTTTACATGATTTTTAAACTCCTTTAAGGAGGGTTTTCAAAAGCAGGGTGACCACAAGATGTTTTCATTATTCGGGTTTCGTGGGTCCCATCGGTATTTTACCAAAAATAATGGATTTTCTGTTAATTTTTTGGCCTATCTATATGGATTTGTTTGAAAAGGAATTTTATATTATGCATGCATTGTTTTTACTCATGGAGGGGGAAAATGTATGTTTTCCTCCGAAATTATTTTAAAAAGATTATTTTTGTCCATTCACACTTTTCATGTTTTAAATCCCATCTAGGCCGTAGGTTGACGAGGGCAAATCCAAAGGTGGAGGCATTACATTTAAGCTGCGCCTTTACCTAGACCATCGAGTAGGATTAATATTGCTGTATTTACCCTTTCCTGCCTAGATGCTCTGAAAAGTCCTTTGGACTGATTGTAAATTATGACTACATCGATGGTTGTTTGGCGATTTTGGAATTTGAGAGTGTTATTTGATCATTCGTCTGACAGGTTGAAGACGGTTAACAATTCCCTAAGAGACGGTTCTGCCGGATTTTTGGCAGAATTATCATAATTAATTGCAAGGGCTTAAGGGTAACCTGCGAATTTGATTAAGTTGTCAGACGGGAGCAGGGATTTTCCCGGGTTCCGAGGAAAAATTCGGGAAGGGTCTTGTAACATAACTTCTTAAGTGAGTTTCAAGTTCTATAAGGAAGATTACAATAATAAGGTTGAGGATATCTAAGTTCGTACCATCTTAAGTTTGTTCAAACAAGTTCTATAAGAAAGATTACAATCAAAAGGATGAAGATATCAAAGTTCGTACCTTCTTAATTTTTTCGAAACAAGTTCTATAAAAAAGATTATAACAAAAAGGATGAGAATATCTAAGTTCGTACCTTCTTAAAATTGTTCAAACAAATTCTATAAAAAAGATTACAATCAAAAGGTTGAGGATATCTAAGTTTGTACCTTCTTAAGTTAGTTCAAACAATTTCTATAAGGAAGATTACAATCAAAAGGATGAGGATATTTAAGTTCGTACCTTCTTAAGTTAGTTTCAAGTTCTATAAGGAAGATTACAATGAAAAGGATGAGGATATCTAAGTTCCTAACTTCTTAAGTTACTTTGAAGTTCTATAAGAAAGATTAAAATCAAAACAATGAAGATATAGAAGTTCCTAACTTCTTAAGTTAGTTTAAAGTTCTATAAGGAAGATTACAATCGAAAGGATGAGGATATCTATGTTCGTAACTTCTAAGTGAGTTTCAAGTTCTATAAGGAAGATTACAATCGAAAGGAAGAGGATATCTAAGTTTGTACCTTCTTAAGTTTGTTCAAATAAGTTCTACTAGGAATATTACAATAAAAACGATGATAAGTTCCTAACCTCTTAACTTGGTTTCAAGTTCTATAAGGAAGATTACAATCGAAAGGATGAGGATATCTAAGTTCCAAATTTCTAACTGAGTTTCAAGTTCAATAAGGAAGATTACAATCAAAAGGATGAGGATACCTCATTTCGTAACTTCTTAAGTTTTTTCAAACAATTTCAATATGGAAGATTACAATCAAATCGATGAGGATATCTAAGTTCCTAACTTCTTAAGTTAGTTTCAAGTTCTATAAGGAAGATTTCAATCAAACCGTTGAACCTATCTCAGTTCCTAACTTCTTAAGCTAGTTTCAAGTTCTATAAGGAAGATTACAATCAAAACGATGAGGATATCTAAGTTCCAAACTTCTTAAGTTAGTTTCATGTTCTATGAGGAAAATTACAAAAAACAAAGGATGAGGATATCTAAGTTCCTAACTGCTTAAGTTAGTTTTAAGTTCTATAAGGAAAATTACCATCAAAAGCATGAGGGTAACTAAGTTCCTAACTTCTTAAGTTAGTTTCAAGTTCTTTAAGAAAGATTACAATCAAAAGGATGAGAATATCTAAGTTCCTATCTTCTTAAGTTTGTTCAAACAAGTTGTATAAAAAAAATTACAATCAAAAGGAAGAAGATATCTAACTTCATAACATCTTAAGTTTTTTCAAACAATTTCTACATGGAAGATTATAATCAAAACGATGAGGATATCTAAGTTCCTAACTTCTTAAGTTAGTTTCATGTTCTATAAAGAAGATTACAATCAAATCGATGAGGATATCTAATTTCCTAACTTCTTAAGTTAGTTTCAAGTTCTTTAAGGAAGGTTACAATCAAAAGGATGAGGATATTTTAGTTCCTAAGTTCTTAACTTAGTTTCAAGTTCTATAAGAAAAATTACAATAAAAAGGATAAGGATATCTAATTTCGTACCATCTTAAGTTTGTTCAAAGAAGTTCTATAAGGAAGATTACAATCAAAACGATGCGGATATCTATGTTCCAAACTACTCAAGTTAGTTCCAAGTTCTCTAAGGAAGAATACAATCAAAACGATGAGGATATCTAAGTTCCTAACTTCCTAAGTTAGTTACAAGTTCTATAAGGGAGATTACAATCAAAACGATCAGGATATCTAAGTTCTTAACTTCTTAAGTTAGTTTCAAGTTCTATAAGGAAGATTACAATCAAAACGATGAGAATATCTAAGTTCCTAACTTATTAAGTTAGTTTCAAGTTCTATAACAACGATTACCATCAAAAGGATTGGGATGTCTAAGTACATATCTTCTTAAGTTTGTTCAAACAAGTTCTATACAAAAATATTACAATCAAAAGGATGAGGATATCTAAGTTCATACCTTCTTAAGTTTGTTCGAACAAGTTCTATAATAAAGATTACAATCAAAAGGATGAGGATATCAAAGTTCGTACCTTCTTAAATTTTTCGAAACAAGTTCTATAAAAAATATTATAATAAAAAGGATGACAATATCTAAGTTCGTACCATCTTAAGTTTGTTCAAACAAGTTCTATAAGAAAGATTACAATCAAAAGGATGAGGATATCAAAGTTCGTACCTACTTAAATTTTTCGAAACAAGTTCTATAAAAAAGATTATAATAAAAAGGATGAGAATATCTAAGTTCGTACCTTCTTAAAATTGTTCAACCAAATTCTATAAAAAATATTACAATCAAAAGGTTGAGGATATCTAAGTTTGTACCTTCTTAAGTTAGTTCAAAAAATTTCTATAAGGAAGATTACAATCAAAAGGACGAGGATATTTAAGTTCGTACCTTCTTAAGTTAGTTTCAAGTTCTATAAGGAAGATTACAATGAAAAGGATGAGGATATCAAAGTTCCTAACTTCTTAAGTTAATTTGAAGTTCTATAAGAAAGATTACAATGAAGATATCGAAGTTCCTTACTTCTTAAGTTAGTTTAAAGTTCTATAAGGAAGATTACAATCCAAAGGATGAGGATATCTATGTTCGTAACTTCTAAGTGAGTTTCAAGTTCAATAAGGAAGATTTCAATTGAAAAGAAGAGGATATCTAAGTTTGTACCTTCTTAAGTTTGTTCAAATAAGTTCTACTAGGAATATTACAATAAAAACGATGATAAGTTCCTAACCTCTTAACTTGGTTTCAAGTTCTATAAGGAAGATTACAATCGAAAGGATGAGGATATCTAAGTTCCAAACTTCTAACTGAGTTTCAAGTTCAATAAGGAAGATTACAATCAAACGGATGAGGATACCTAGGTTCGTAACTTCTTAAGTTTTTTCAAACAATTTCTATATGGAAGATTACAATCAAATCGACGAGGATATCTAAGTTCCTAACTTCTTAAGTTAGTTTCAAGTTCTATAAGGAAGATTTCAATCAAACCGTTGAACATATCTAAGTTCCTAACTTCTTAAGCTAGTTTCAAGTTCTATAAGGAAGATTACAATCAAAACGATGAGGATATCTAAGTTCCAAACTTCTTAAGTTAGTTTCAAGTTCTATGATGAAAATTACAAAAACAAAAGGATGAGGATATCTAAGCTCCTAACTTCTTAATTTAGTTTCAAGTTCTATAAGGAAAATTACCATCAAAAGCAAGAGGGTAACTAAGTTCCTAACTTCTTAAGTTAGTTTCAATTTCTTTAAGAAAGATTACAATCAAAAGGATGAGAATATCTAAGTTCCTATCTTCTTTAGTTTGTTCAAACAAGTTGTATAAAAAAAATTACAATCAAAAGGAAGAGGATATCTAACTTCGTAACATCTTAAGTTTTTTCAAACAATTTCTACATGGAAGATTATAATCAAAACGATGAGGATATCTAAGTTCCTAACTTCTTAAGTTAGTTTCAAGTTATATAAAGAAGATTACAATCAAATCGATGAGGATATCTAATTTCCTAACTTCTTAAGTTAGTTTCAAGTTCTTTAAGGAAGGTTACAATCAAAAGGATGAGGATATTTTAGTTCCTAAGTTCTTAACTTAGTTTCAAGTTCTATAAGAAAAATTACAATAAAATGATAAGGATATCTAATTTCGTACCATCTTAAGTTTGTTCAAAGAAGTTCTATAAGGAAGATTACAATCAAAACGATGAGGATATCTATGTTCCAAACTACTCAAGTTAGTTCCAAGTTCTCTAAGGAAGAATACAATCAAAACGATGAGGATATCTAAGTTCCTAACTTATTAAGTTAGTTTCATGTTCTATAACAACGATTACCATCAAAAGGATTGGGATGTCTAAGTTCTTATCTTCTAAAGTTTGTTCAAACAAGTTCTATACAAAAATATTACAATCAAAAGGATGAGGATATCTAAGTTCATACCTTCTTAAGTTTGTTCAAACAAGTTCTATAATAAAGATTACAATCAAAAGGATGAGGATATCTAAGTTCACAACTTCTTAAGTTTGTTTCAAGTCCTATAAGAAAGATTACAATCAAAATGATGAGGATATCTAAGTTCGTATTTTCTTAGGTTTGTTCGAACAAGTTCAATAAAACATCTTACAATCAAAAGGATGAGGATATCTAAGTTCGCAGCATCTTCAGTTTGTTCAAACAAGTTCTATAAGGAAGATTACTGTAACGACCCGGACCAGAAATTAAATTATTTTGAGAATTTGACGATTTTACCCTCGACTTTGGACTGGTTCGGGAGTCACTTTTTGATTGGCAGTACTTTTGAGAATTTTTCTTGGGTCGTTGCGTAGGTCTCGCCCTCACAAGTTAGTAGACAGGCGGCACGCGGAAAACGGAGAACCGGTGAGTTCGTTACGGGTCTAGAAGCTTCAGGGGCAGTTTGGTAATTTTGGAAAAGTTGGAACTATATATCTGATATTTTTCTCTCTCCTCGGGAGACGGGTCCATTCAGTCTCTCTCCTACCCGAAATCTTCCCCGTGCGAACACCGAATACCCCCTTTCATCAGACGAATTTCGATCTGATTCGACCGAAACCAAGGTCGGGAGGATCTTCCCCGCGACCCCAGAGGCATTTTGGGGTATTTATCGGAGCGGGAGCACCGCCGTAGGTGACGGACGGAGGAGGAAGGTGGACCAAATCTTCTCCGCCATTTTTCAGACAAACCATGTACGATCTCGGAACTTTGACCTCATATTTGGATTCCTGGTGAAAAGTAGAAGAATTTAAATGTGTGGATCGTGAAAAATGGTCAAGAAATTAAGAAGTTAGAAAACCTTGAAAATCGACCGGAACTGGCTATTTCCGGCGAACCAGACGGCTGCGGAGGCGACGGTCCGATCATCTTCTCCGGCCAGCCTCCAGCGATGGCGACTTCCGTCCGGTCCTCTTCTTTTATAAGTCACCGGCGATCAATCGGGAAGAGTGGACCGATCAGATCGACCGGACTGGCCAGGTCGAATGGATCGATCGGGTCGAGTGGACCGATCGGGTCGAGTGGAACAGGTTGGGCTAGACCGGGTCAGGCCGATTTGGGCCGAGTTGGACCGATCCAGGGGCGTGGGTACATGTAGCATGCGCGGGGTAATGTAGCACACGCGTGACCGGCGCGTGTTCCGGCCTTCTACCAGCGCGTGGCGGCACGTGGGACTGTTCCCGATGTCACGGCGGCGCGTGACTAGGGTTTTGGGACATTCCGAATCAGATTTTGATGGTTTTAAGGCCATAGGAGTCTGTTTAGAGCCCCGATTAGGCAGTCCTAGCGGTAATGGATGACCATGGAGCGGGTTTTGAGCCCGGAAGGTCAAGGTAGTTGGGTCATTATTGTGTCATGAGTTCCTTGGGGTTAGAGCATCCATGATTTAGGGTCGGATGATATGTGTGGGGGATAGAATCCGGAGCCAGGATCCGCTATAGGCAGTGAACCCGATGAACCTCCAATATGAATAATAATGATATGATAGCCGAGGGTTATGCCGACTGATGATATAATATGTCAGTTGAGGGATATGCCGACTGATGTGATATGATAGCCGAGGGTTATGCCGGCTTATGTGTTATGCCAGCCGAGGGTTATTCCGATTGAGGATACGATATGATAGCCGAGCATATTTCCAGCTCTAATATGATTTGACGACGATTGTCATGTGCTTAATCAGCCTAAGAAAATACTTAGTCATCCGGGTCAGTGGGTTGGTGTGGACGGTGACCCAGAGTGATGAATTATTATTGGTTCGCAAGAAGCTGACTAGTCGGTTGTCTTGTGGTATTCCAATAGAGGTGTCAGCAGTGTCTGACCAACTGACATTTGGTGTCAGAGGGTATTCCTATCTGACAAGTGGGAGTGGTCAGTAAGTACAGAGGCTCTGTCAGGAACCCTGTAAGGTTTACTAAAAATTATTTCATGGATAAAGGGTATTCCTGGTATTTAATTTTTGAGGTAAAAGAGCTGTCATACGAGATAAGGGTTCTTTCCAGGTTTCGAGGGGAAATTCAGGAAGGGTCCTTACAAGTGGTATCAGAGCTCTTAGTTAACTTCCTACAGACCGCACACTTGTGTGCAAATTATTTAAGGATTCCTATTAACAAGATGCCTCCGAGATGTTTACCTCTTTAGTGACCTTGAACTGAGGGAGGCGAAAGTCTTGTGATGCACGGGCGAGGTAGGCGTTGCTGTTACTGGTGAGTAGACCCTGGTTTTGTAGATGACAATGCATGCATACACATATATTTGAATGATGGTCTTTTATGTATTTTACAAATCTTATTGGACCCCGGTTTTCAACATTTCAGTGAAAATGCGTTTTAGGAAATGGCCTGGTTTTTGGACTCAGTTTTGATATCGTTTTGATGTGGTAATTATTGAGTCCATGTTTTGGGTTGGACCCGTATTTGTGAATTTTTAATGGAGTTGGCCATGAGTAATTTTTCAATGACTTTGGCTGAGGCCAAGAAACAAAGATTTCAAAACACGGATTTGGTTTTTACTGGTTTCCTGTTCCGATATTAGACGTAGCTTCGACTAGCATTGAGGAGTTTTGCTCCGCTAGTTGTTGAGGTAGTTAGATGTAGCTCCGACTGGCGTTGAGGGGCTTTGCTCCGCTGGTTGTTGAGGCTGTTGCTCCGTTGAATCGTTGAGCCTGTATAGAGTTAGCTCCGGCTAGCGTTGAGGGGTTTTGCTCCGCTGGTTGTTGAGGCTGTTGCTCCGTTGAATCGTTCAGCCTGTATAGAGTTAGCTCCGGCTAGCGTTGAGGGGTTTTGCTCCGCTGGTTGTTGAGGCTGTTGCTTCGTCGAATTGTTGAGCATGTTTATGCATAGTACAAATTTTAGCTCACCTAAAGGGATACCCTGGTGTGTGGTGGATATGTCGGGAACAGTGGATTTGATATATTATGTGTGTCCATCTTGATTTACATGATTTGAACTCCTTTGAGGAGGGTTTTCAAAACAGGGTTGAGGACCACAAAATATTTCATTATTTGGATTTCGTGGGTCCCACCGAATGATTTACAAAAGTTGGATTTTGGTTTATCCTTATGAACTGGTTTGAAAAGAAATGTTGTGTATGCACGCATTGTTTTATACATCATGGAGGGTCTTCTCCAGCACCTATACGTCAAGGTTTTCTTCGACTAGCGTAGGAGGATAGTCCTCTGCTAGATCGTTGACGGGCTTTCTGATGCTGGCATTGTAAGATCATGCTCCGCTAGAGCGTTGAGGCTGACTGCACGTAGTGCACGTAACCGTATTTGACACCTGACTTCGAGGTCTATTCCGTGTTGAATGGATACTGGTGCCTCCAGGATGTCTCCTGGATGTAGTTCTCGCCTATAGTTTGTTGTCGAGATGGGAATGAAGAAGTGTGCAGAGTGCATGGGTTCTCTTGAGAATCGCGTGTAGGGGCAAGTTCGTGCCGGTGGTGAAGCGAGAGGAACTGAACAGGAGGTTGGTTCTTTAACCTGAGTTAGTGAAATTTCGGGGACGAAATTTCTGTAAGGGGGAAAATTTGTAACGACCCGGACCAGAAATTAAATTATTTTGTGAATTTGAAGATTTTACCCTCAACTTTGGACGGGTTCGGGAGTCACTTTTTGACTAGCAGTACTTTTGGGAATTTTCCTTGGGTCGTTGCATAAGTCTCGAACTCACGAGTTTGTAGATAGTCGGCACGTGGAAAACGGAGAACCGGTGAGTTCATTACGGGTCCAGAAGATTCAGGGGCAATTTGGTAATTTTGGAAAAGTTGGAACTATATTTCAGATATTTTTCTCTCTCCTCGGGAGAGGGGTCCATTCAGTCTCTTTCCTACCCGAAATCCTCCCCGTAAGAACATCGAACACCCCCTTTCATCGGACGAATTTCAGTCCGATTCGACCGAAACCAAGGTCGGGAGGATCTTCCCCAGGACCCCACGAGCATTTTGGGGTATTTATCGGAGCGGGAGCACCGCCGTAGGCGACGGACGGAGGTGGGAGGTGGACCAAATCTTCTCAGCCATTTTTCAGCCAAACCAGGTACGATCTCAGAACTTTGACCTCATATTTGGATTCCTAGAGAAAAGTAGATGAATTTACATGTTTGGATCGTGAAAAACGGTCAAGAAATGAAGAAGTTAGAAAACCTTGAAATCGACCGAAAATGGCAATTTCCAGTGGACCAGACGGCGGCGGAGGCGGCGGTCCGGTCATCTTCTGCAGCCAGCTTCCGACGACGGCGACGGCGGTCCGGTCATCTTCTCTAGTGAGTCACCGGCGATCGATCAGGTCGAGTGGATTGATCGGATCGAGCGTACCGATCGGGTCGAGTGGACCGATCGGGTCAAGTGGACCGATCGGGTCGAATGGATCAGGTCAGGCTGGATCGGGTCAGGCAAAGTTGGGCCGGGTTGGATCGGTCCAGGCACGTGGGTACTGTAGCAGGAGCAAGACTGGCGCGTGTTCCGGTCTTCTACCAGCGCGTGGGACTATTCCCGAAGTCACGGCGGCGCGTGACTAGGGTTTTGGGACGTTCCGGATCAGATTTTGATGGTTTTGAGGCCATAGGAGTCCGTTTAGAGCCCGGGTTGGGCAATCCCAGCGATAATGGATGACCATGGAGCGGGCATTGAGCCCAGAAGGTCAACGTAGTTGGGTCATTATTGTGTCATGAGTTCCTTAGGGCTAGAGCATCCATGGTTTAGGGTTGGATGATATGTGTGGGGGCTAGAATCTGGAGCCAGGATCCGCTGTAGGCGGTGAACCCGGTGAACCTCCAATATGAATTATAATGATATGATAGCCGAGGGTTATGCCAGCTGATGATATAATATGTCAGTTGAGGGATATGCCGACTGATGTGATATGATAGCCGAGGGTTATGCCGCCTTATGTGTTATGCCAGCCGAGGGTTATTCCGGTTGAGGATACGTTATGATAGCCGAGGATATTTCACGCTCTAATATGATTTGACGACGATTGTCATGTGCTTAATTAGCCTATGAAAATACATCGTCATCCGGGTCAACAGGTTGGTGTGGGCGGTGACCCAGAGTGACGAATTATTGTTGGTTCACAAGAAGCTGACTAGTCGGTTGTCTTGTGGTATTCCAATAGAGGTGTCAGCGGTGTCTAACCTACTGACATTTGGTGTCAGAGGGTATTCCTATTTGGACCACCACTATTCCAAGGTCTTGGCTTTGACCTGTATGCTATCCAACGTCTGACAAGTGGGAGTGGTCAGTAAGTACAGAGGTTCTGTCGGGAACCCTGTAAGGTTTACTAAAAATTATTTAAGGATAAAGGGTATTCCTGGTATTTAATTTTTGAGGTAAAAGAGCTGTCACACGGGATAATGGTTCTTTCCATGTTTCGAGGGGAAAATCGGGAAGGGTCCTTACAATTACAATGGAAAGGAAAAGGATATCTTAGTTCGTACCTTCTTAAGTTTGTTCAAGCAAGTTCTATAAGGAATATCACATTCAGAACAATAAGGATATCTAAGTTCCTAACTTCGTAAGTGAGTTTCATGTTCTATAAGGAAGGTTACAATCAAAAGGATGAGGATATCTAAGTTCGTATATTCTTAGGTTTGTTCAAAAAAGTTCTATAAAAAAGATTGCAATGAAAACGATGAGGATTTCTAAGTTCCTAACTTCATAAGTTAGTTTCCATTTCTACAAGGAAGATTACAATCAAAATAATGAGGATATCTAAGTTCCTACCTTCTTAAGTTTGTTCAAACAATTCTATAAGGAAAATTACAATCAAAACGATGAGGATATCTAAGGTTCTATAAGAAAGATTACAATCAAAATTATGAGGATATCTAAGTTTGTAACTTCTTAAGTTAGTTTCAAGTTCTATAAGAAATATTAGAATCAAAAGGATGAGGATATCTAAGTTCGTAGTTTTTTAGGTTTTTTCAAACAAGTTCTATAAAAAATATTACAATCAAAAAGATGAGGATAACTAAGTTTGTACCATATTTAGTTTGTTCAAACATGTTCTATAAAGAAGATTATAATGAAAAGGATAAGGATATCTTAAGTTTTGGATACCGACTCCTCAGAATTTGGTAACTTCTACTCCATTGACAACCACTTATGAATCCTTTTTCGGATTACACCCATTATTTCAAGTTTTGGATCGAACTAATCCATTGACACAAATAGTTCATGGTATCCTCATTCTTTTGATTATAACCTTCCTTATAGAACTTGAAACTAACTTAAGAAGTTAGGAACTTAGATATCCTCATCCTTTTGATTGTAATCTCCCTTATAGAACTTGCTTGAACAAACTTAAGAAGGTACGAACTTAATATCCTTATCCTTTTGATTTTAAACTTCCTTATAGAACTTTTTTTGAACGAACTAAAGATGGTACGAACTTAGATATCGTCATCCTTTTGATTGTAATATTTTTTGTAGAACTTGTTTGAACAAACCTAAGAAGCTACGAACTTAGATATCCTCATCCTTTTGATTGTAATCTTTCTTATAGAACTTGAAACTAGCTTAAGAAGTTAGGAACTGAGATAGGTTCAACGGTTTGATTGAAATCTTGTTGGTTGGCACCATATTACGAAAAGTAGATTAAGAGGTGGTTTGGGTATTTGAAGCGCAAGGAGATGCAAGATAACCATGTTTGGAAAGTTGGACTGGGCATTGGACCATTTGATTTCTTCCTAAAAAGGTATTTTCATTTTCAATGAAGTTGGGATGATTTTTTAAATAACAAAAATTGTCAACAACATTAAAGTATATTGTCTCCTGCTTAGACTGATAAATCCAAGAGAAATTACTATATCCTCTATTCAAAGGGGCGAAACATGTACATCTATATTAACAAGTTATAATACTATCACTTGAAAAACATGTACACTCCCAAACCTAGATGTTTCAATATGAAATATTTTAAACCCACACCCCCAAACCTAAACTGAACATTGTCCTCAATGTGATAAGCAATAAGTATGATAGAAGAGAATAAAGGTTCGAGAGATATAAAGGGCAGAAATAGTAAAGTGAAAGAGAAACACAAACCCGGGCTAGGCAGCCTCCTTGGAGCGTTTTATTTAACGTCTGGGCAAGATGGGCTATCAAGCTAGGCATTTGGCGGTGTGCCCAGGATTTCAGCGTCACCATGGAACCTATTGTGAGCCTCATGCTGTAGAATCTTTGCAGAAACATGGGGAAATGAGTTAGATACACAAAAAGGAATCCACCGACGAGAGCATGCTCTGTCCACTCTCAAATTTCCTCATTCAACAATGCTTGTGGTGGAACAGCTTTGGGTGTGTCATGTACGTCCTAGACTTCATCCTTGCTCCTTGCCATTATCTTTTCCTATTGAACTTGAAGAGAGGTACCAAGTTGAGGGTGTTCATCACATTCTTGTTGTTATGGTGGAACCTGCAAGGGAAAGGTTCAACATCATTAGGAGCTAAATCAGAATTAAAATCCATGTTCACAGTTTTGAAATTAAATTTAAGTGCTTCATATTTGCGTTTAGGATGCTCCTTGTGTTCCTAACTTGTGCCCTTGTCCTTGGGCACGGGATGAGACACAGCTTACTGTAGAATTAGAGGCACGGGCTTGTACTGGTCATTGTCCCTTTCTCTTAGTTGAGCTGTGTGTTGGGGCAACAAGGTGTGCATGGGTGTGGGCAGCAAATCAGGTGCAGCTTGAGGCTGAGTTTAGGGTAAAGACTCAGCCACGTCACGAGGCAGATCATGGGGCAAGGATTGGGGCAGTGAAGTGCTGCTAGCCAGCACTTAGGGCAGGGGCAAGGGCTTTGCCTGGATGTCCTTTTCACCATCATCCTTCCTATTCTCTTCCTCCCATTCTTCTTCCATTTCACTTTCCAATCTGTGAGTGCAAGGTACCGTAGTATGGTTAGGCATTGAATCAACTTTACAAATATTAGAAAAGAAGGAATAAATTTCAGGGTCGGAAATGGGGATTTCCCTTTGCTCAATCTGAGCAGATTTGGGAGGCCATATCATGTCATTGACTTGGTTGGGGACCACGGCCTCTATGGCAGGCACTTGAAGTGCTGGCATGATGGTATGCTCATTAAACATATCATAAACATATCTCACTGATCCCCGAATGAGATATTGGAGGTTGTCCTTGGAGGTTGAACAGACCTGAACAGACCTGAAGAAAGGTTGAACAGACCTGGACACAAAAATATCATAAACATATCCCACCGATCCTCGAATGTAATCCTAAGCCGTAGCTCAATATCCGAGCTGAGTGACACGGGGACCGACCCTCCACACACCCGATAATACCTCGAGTTGTGCATATCTAACCATGTACTACGCGTAGACAACCTCAATGATCTGGCGGAGAAATACCCATCGACGCCAGCACCGGAGAAACCTCAACGATCTGGCGGAGAAATACCCTTCGACGCCAGCATCGGAGAAACCTCAACGATCTGGCGGAGAAATACCCTCGACGCCAGCAATAGAAAAACCTCGACGAATACGTGATGGGAAATACCCCAGATCATGTGCGGGAGAAAATCATGATCCTCGAGGATGGTATACATAGTGGAAACAAACTTGTAAAGTAAAATCCAAAATCCATTTTTGAAATCCTTGTTTCTTGGCCTAAGCCAAATTCATAGAAAACTAGGGTCTATGCCCAAATCCAATAAAGTCACAATTCCGGGTCTAAACCAAAAATCATAGACTCGACCGAAACCCAAAATCTATGAAGTCAAAATTACATAAAAGCAGAGTCCATAAAGCCATCCCATAGCCCAAAACGTCATTTTTAATTTATTTGAGAACTCGTGTCCAGTAATAAATTACTTGAATAATTATTCTAAATTCCAGAAATTTTTCAAAATCAATAATCATTTTAGAATAATTATCCTAGCTTATCAAAGTTCAAAGTTCATACTTAACAACAAATTATTTAAAATATACGTTTATGCATGCATGACAACTTACAAACCAAAGTACACTCACCGAACTTCCAATTAAGCTAAATCCTAAGTTGTACGCTCCTCTGAAGTTGTCGGAGCAGTATCGCCTATTAAATGTAAAAATCGGGGTTACAAATGATAAATAAAAACCCTAAATCCAACCCCCTTAAATCCTTGACTTGCGCAAACAGAAAACCTAAAATGGCAGAGACTTCGGATGGCCAAAACAACCCCTAAATAATGTCTGATTGACCTGAAACCTGCGCCAACAACGCCGGAACGTCGATAGCCTAAAAACTCGTGTTCGTTGGAGCACAAGGAGGAGCTCCACGCACCGGTAGACGGCCGGGAATCCCCTCCCCACGCACGACGGCATTGTGGTACTTGCCTTCTACCTCTAATTTGTGCACTGTTCATTTTTGCAGAAAACCTCCATAACCAACCGAAAATTCAAAGTTCATACTCACTCAATACTCAACCAAATTTAGTGTTCTAATAATGGAAGTCTATCTACTCGAGCCAAGGAAACTAAATATGAAGTTAAAATTGGGATTCATTACCTGTGGTGGCCGAAAAATGGCCGGGAAGGTGGCAGTACTGTTCACCTTCGAATCTCCTTCTCCTAACACGACCAAGCTCGATGAAGGATATGGTTGACCTCATAATGAAGTGAGGAAGATGATGATGTGAATGGAAACAAATGTGGATGCTGCGCTCGCAGCAGTGCCTCGGGTTCCCACGTGGCTTCCTCCTCCACAGAACTTTAACCAGAGGAATAGTCTTTCTGCGCAATACTTATTCCTTCCAATATAGAATTTGCACTTGTTGCTCCTCAAAACTCAAATCATCTCTCAGCTCAATTGGTTGCCCCTCCAATAAATGAGATGCATCAAATAGATACTTCCGGAGCATGGATACATGGAATACATCGTGAACCTTTGAAAGTTCTGGGGGTAAAGCAAGCCTATATGCCACTGGCCCTATCCTCTCAATGATCTCATAAGGCTTAATATAGCGAGGACTTAGCTTTCCTTGTCTACCAAAACGTACAACTCCTTTCCAGGGGGATAATTTCTAGAAAAACCAATCTCTGACCTCAAACTCAAGATCTCTGATCCGTCAGTCTGCATAGCTTTTCTGGCGATCATGAGCTTCCTTCAATCTTTCCCTGATGATTCTAATATTTTCCTCTGTCATTTCAACTATCTCTAGTGTCAACAGTCTTCTCTCACATACCTCATTCCAGCATATTGGTATCCTGCACTATCTCCTATACAGTGCCTCGAAATAAGACATCCCAATACTAGACTGATAGATTTTGTTGTATGCAAACTCCATCAAGGCCAGGTGTGAGTCCCAGTTCCCTTTAAACTGCATTACCCAAGCTCTCATCATATCTTCTAGAATCTGAATTGTCCGCTCAAACTGTCCGTCAGTCTGAGGATGGAAAGTTGTACTGAAATGCAATTTAGTTCCAAAGGCTTTCTATAAACTCCGCCAAAACCTCGAGGTAAACCTAGGATCCCAATATGATACAATCGACTCTGGAGTCCCATGTAACCGTATGATCTCATCCACAAACAATTTGGTGTACTGGTCCATCCTATAATATTCCCATACTGGTACGAAATGTGGTGACTTTGTAAGTCTATCACCAATTACCCAAATTTCATCATGTCTTTTCCGAGTCCTAGGATGTTTATAAATAAAATCCATAGTAATGTGATCCCACTTCCATTCCGGAATGGGTAGTGGTTGTAATGCCCCGTATGGTTTCTGCCTCTCTCCGTTTACTTGTTAACACGTAAGGCATCTACTCACAAACTCTGCTATTTCCCTGTTCATCCTAGTCCACCAGTAGTGCTCCTTAAGAGTATGTTACATTTTGGTGCCACTTGGATGCATAGCATAAGCTGAACTATGATCTTCCTCAAGAATTTCTCTTTTCAACTGTATATAATTAGGTATGCACAATCGGCCATCCTTAACCAAGGCTCCATCATCTCTAATCACGTAATCCTGCCTTTTCCCTACCTCTAACTTCATCCTAATAACACACAATGTAGGGTCCTAGAGTTGAGCTTCAATAATTCGGTCAATCAGGACAGGTCTCACATGAAAGCTAGCCAACAGAGGGCCCTGGTTATCCATTCCAAGTATAATTCCCGCTCTTCGGAGTTCCACCAACAACGGTAACTAAATAGTGTGAACATAGGCCAAAGAACCCATGGACTTCCTGCTTCGTGCAATAGCCATCACATTGGCCTTCTATGGGTGATACTCTATGGTACAGTTATAATCCTTTATCAGCTCTAACTACCTCCTCTGTCTCAAGTTCAGATCTTTCTAGGTGAAGAAATATTTTAGGCTCGGATTGTCTGAAAAAAGTCAACACGTTTCCCCATGCAAATAGTGTCTCCAAATCTTCAGTGCATGCACCACTGCAGCTAACTCTAAATCATATGTGGGGTAGTTCAACTCATGGGGTTTAAGTTTCCTGGAAGCATATGCTATGACCTTCCCATGTTGAATCAGCACGCAGCCTATACCCTGTAATGATGCATCACTGTACATCTCAAATCCTCCTCTATCATTTGGAAGGGCTAACACTGGGGCATAAGTCAACCTCCTCTTAAGATCTTAAAAGCTCTATTCTCACTTATCATCCCATTCAAACTTGACTCATTTTCTAGTCAACCGGGTCAACATGGCAGCTATCGTAAAGAATCCTTCTACGAATCGCCTATAATATGCTACTAAACCCAGAAAAGTTCTCACCTCTGACACTGTCTTCGGTTGCTCCCAATTTGGCCCTGCCTCTAGTTTTTGGGGATTCACATTGATACCATATGCAGAAATCACATGACCTAAGAATCCCACACTAGTCAACCAAAACTGACATTTACTGAACTTGGCAAACAATTGCTTTTTCCTCAGGGTATTCAGCACCAACCTTAAGTGTTTCTCATGTGCCTTAGTACCCTTCGAATATACTAAGATATCATCAATGAACACAATTACAAATATCCATATACCATCGAAACACCGTATTCCTCAAATCCATAAATACCGCTGGGGCATTAGTTAAACCGATAGGCATCACCAGGAACTCATAATGCCCATTACGTGTCCTGAAAGCCGTTTTAGGAATGTCCTCTTCCCTAATCCTTAACTGATGGAATCTGGATCTAAGGTCAATTTTAGAGAAATACCTTGCCCCTTTTAATTGGTCAAACAAATCATCAATTCGTGACAAAGGATACTTATTCCGCAACGTAACCCTGTTTAATTGTCGATAGTCGATACATAGCCTCAAACTACCATCTTTCTTCCTTACAAATAGCTCTGGCGCACCCTAAGGTGATACACTCGTTCGAATAAATCCCATATCCACTAAGTCCGACAATTGAGTCTTCAATTCCGTCAATTCTACCAGTGCCATCATGTACGGTGCTTGTGATATAGGTTAAGTACGCAGAAGAAGCTCTATGGTGAACTCAATCTCCTAGTGAGGTGGCAACCCAAGAAGATCCTCCGAAAACACATCTGGAAACTCTTTCACCACAGGAATATCCTCTAACCTCACCAAAGTATCCCGAGAATCGATCAGGTGAGCTAATTATCCCTCACAACCTTTCCTCATTAACTTCTCCGCCGTCAAAGCTGATATCACTCCTGAGGGAAGCACCTTATGATCTCCCTGAAAAGTAAGTTTTGGCAAACCTGGACTCTGAAATACCACCCTCTTGTCGAAACAATCAATGGAGGCATGATGGGTGGTTAACCAATCCATCCATATAATCACATCAAAATCATAAATGTCCAGGGGGATTAAGTCTGCCTCCAACTCATGACCTCCCACTACCACTGGAAAACTGCGTATTACTAGGTTCGCCACTAGCATATCTCCGGTGGGGGTGGTAATTCCCATGTCCCAAACAATCGGTGACAATTCTCTATGGGTAAAAAGTGTAAAACCCTGAGAAATAAAAGAATGTGTAGCCTCGGGCTCTATCAAAGCTCGAGCCTCATGATCAAAAATAGACAACATACCAGTAACCACCTCTGGTGCAGCTCGAGCCTCCTACTGTGTCATAGAAAAAATTCGGGCATGTGTACTAGAAGATCGACCACGACCCCTCTGTTTCCCACTGGCCCTGCTGGCCCCACTAGACTAGGTCTAGCTCCCTGTTGTAGTACCAGATGTCTGTGTTGTTCTTTGACTCTGTTCAGCAGCATTTCGGCCCAAAGAACTACTGCCCGGATGATGTGGACATTTTCTCTTAAAATGACCAGTCTCCCCACAAAAGTAACAACTGGTGCCACCAATCCATGCGGGTCTGCCACTCTGTCACCCAGTCAACTGCACTAAAGCCCCACTAGACTGAGCTGATGATTGTTGTCCCACTGTAAAACCTCGAGAACCTCCTTGATCAGCTCCACCATTGCTTGACCCGTATCTAGCACTCACAGATGACCCATAACTAAAACTGCCTCTCTTAGATGGTTCATGACTAGAGGCCCCGAAACTCAGGCGATCCCGGCATCGCCTAGAACCACTAAGTTAGTGCTGAACTGGAAAACTCATCTCTACTCTGGCAGTAGTGTCTGATAAAGCCTCAAAGAAGTATGTACCACAGCAGTTACTGCTACTCTAATCTCATCTCTCAGTCAATAATCAAACCTTTGGCACTTATCCACCTCATTTGCCATTAGAGCCGGTGCAAATCGTGACAAATCAAGAAATTTCTGCTCATACAATGTTACTGTCATGTCCCCCTGCTGCAACTGCAAGAACTCAGCCTCTCTGGCATCTCGGTATGAGCGAGGAGATGTGCTCCTGGAAAGCTTCCCAAGTAACTGTACGGACATCCCAGCCCGTCATCTGCAAGGCATGCCACCAACGGTACGCATAGCCACTCAAAAGCAATGTGGCTAAACACACCCTATCCTCCGGAGGGCACCTCATAACAGCAAATGCTCGTTCCAAATGAGTAATCCAATCATCAACATCATCTGGGCCTAACTCGCCCGTAAACACTTTAGCCCCTATCCTTTGGGCTCGCTCAATGTCAGAAACGTCAGAAGCAGCCCTACCCTAAAGTACAGTCATCAATGCCTGACCCAATTGATCCAGGGTCTGTCTCAAATCAGGCTCTAATACGGGATCATGTCTACCCCTAATGTTATTAGCTTCTTCATTGTTTCCAGGTCGCGGGTGGGGCTCGCATCTCGGAGGCATCACGCTAAAAGGAACCATAATTCGCCCGTACCACAATCATATGTACACTAGGTGTGCAGTCTATAGGAATTTAAACCTAAAGCTCAGCCACCAAGTTGATAGGACCTTCTCGAATTTCCCCTCGAAACCCGTGAAAAGCCCTGCTCCCCTCTAACAACTCCTGACGACTTAATAAATTTCCTAGAATACCCTTAAGACCTTGCAATTAGTTACGAGAATTTAGCCAAAAATTCGGCAAAACCTGTAACAACCCACCCCCGCTCGTAAGCCTTACGGGTTGGCCATTGTTATGGCCGCCGGCCTCCAACCAGCGCAACCCAAGGTTCACCACCTTTAACAGTGGAATCTTACCTTCACAAAGGTATTGTGATGCTAGCCATATTCGCTCCCACTCGCATGTACCTTTATCGGGAGTCGAACCCTGGACCAAGCTTTTTATTCCTCTCAAGGAGGACACCTTTCACCAATTGAGCTGGTGACCCAGAGTGACGAATTATTGTTGGTTCACAAGTATCTGACTAGTCGGTTGTCTTGTGGTATTCCAATAGAGGTGTCAGCAGTGTCTGACCTACTGACATTTGGTGTCAGAGGGTATTCCTATTTGGACCACCACTATTCCGAGGTCTTGGCTTTGACCTGTATGCTATCCTACGTCTGACAGGTAGGAGTGGTCAGTAAGTACAGAGGTTCTGTCGAGAACCCTGTAAGGTTTACTAAAAATTATTTAAGGATAAAAGGTATTCCTAGTATTTAATTTTTGAGGTAAAAGAGAAGTCAGATGGGATAAGGGTTCTTTCCGGGTTTCGAGGGAAATTCGGGAAGGGTCCTTACAAAACCTCCCCTATAAAATGGTAAACCGTCTTCCACCTGTCAGACAAAGGATTAAATACCAATCTCGAATTCCAACAGTCCAATTCTCAACATCACTAAATAACCATCAACGTACTCATAATTTACAATAAGTCGAAAAGGTTTATCATAGCAACTAGGTTGGAAAGGTAAATACAGAAAATTTATAAGTCCTACTCGATAGTCTTAGGTAAAGGTGCAGCTGGAATTTAGTGCCTCCGCCTCTAGATGTGTCCTTGTCAACTCAACGGCCTGGAGGGGATATAAAATGAGGAAAAGTGTGAGTGGACAAATAATCATTTTAAATATAATTTTAGAGGAAAACATACATTTTCCCCTCCATGAACAAAATAATGCATGTATAATATAAATTCCCTTATTTTTTTAAACGAAGTAATCTATAAGATAATACAAAAAACTAACCGAAAAAATCCATTTATAGTTAAACACTCGGTGGGACCCTACTGTGTCTCATTGTTCATTAATCCTCCTTTAGTTTACGCTTTTACTTCGTTGTAATTATAAATGAGAATTTATATTATGTCTTTACTATCAATTATGCGTGAGTAGTTTTTTTAGGATTAGGGCTTCCTGAAGCCCTAGCCATGATAATCGTTTAACTTGGTTTTGGCCCTTGATTTGTATTGCTATGGATGCTGGATATAGTGGAATTATTGTGCTTAATTTATGTTTATTGGTTATAAGTTTGACCTGCTTGTTTACATGAACTATTGATGAGTGATTGCTTGTTAGATTGGTCATCTTCTTGTAATTGTTTGGCATCAAGGGTAGTGGCTTACATCTTACCTATAATTCAACTCATGACAACCTAGAACTGCACATCACTTTTCTAGGGATAGTGTGGTGTCATTAAATTCTCTTCGCACTTCATGCATCATCTTGATAAAATTTGATAGATGTTCTAAGGTACTCATCAGGCCTAGAATATGCTAAGTAAGAGAGAATAATATATGCAGAGTGGGCCTTAGTCGGACTTTTGTATGGGCATCATATTTAGAAGTTTCATAGTAATCAAATCTTGGAAATCATGTTAAGGACTTAATTGGTTAGTGGTGGATAGTATGCCTTAATTCTCCTTAGTTAACTTTAATCAATCAAATCATAGTCTCTGCTTCATTTTACTTTCTTGCATTCTAAGTAGATCTTTAATTTCCAATTTCAAAAAAATACACCACCCCACCCACCTGCGGTGTGTTTATTTTAGTGTCTTGTTTGAGTCTTGCTTGCCGTCTTCCGTGTCAAGTCTTTGTTTGTGTTTAATTAGGAGTCCTTGTCGTGTCTGAGCGCATGGCTGGGACATGTCTGGGACACGTCCAGGACTCGGTTTTGAACCTAATTTTCAACTTGAGATAACTTCTTCGTTATAACTCTGATTCGAGTCATTCTTTTTTCGTTTTTCTCTAAATTGACCTATCTTTCCAAATTTTCGCAAGTCTCACAAGATTGATCATTTTCTACTATTGATAGCACGAAATCATTCAAAAGATATGGAAGACAAGTACTTAATGACATCAAAATGATGCATAAATAATGACTGAACAAATACCCTCAAACCTATCTTTTGCTAGTCCCTGAGGAAAACAAACTCAAACAAAATGAAAAGGCTCGATCATTGTTAAGATAGAACATTTAAACCCCAAGGTCTTCCTAGTAGGAGGAGTTTTGTCTCCTAAGGGTTATAGCATCACGATACCAACAAACGTTTCACTTAGACAACTATGATGCTAGAAATAGTACTTTTAACAAGCTAATAGGAATCAAAATAAGTGGACATGCTTTGCAAAACTAAAAGGGATGTCGTAGCCACGAGTGTCATGTGCAGGTGTAAGTGTATAAATGCCCTGGTTCCGAATGATCGTCTTTGAAAACAACTTCATCTAAGTGCCCTAGAAAGATTTCGCCTTGACTCTAATCCTCACTAGGCAACTCTCAATTCAGATAAGAATCGTAGGCTTTCATTCTTATCAAGCATATGTGATGAAATTTATGTAAAGGAAATCAAAATATAATCACATATGAATAATAAATGAAAGAACGATAATTTCTAAAAATAGATCTCATGAAAGAAATTGAAAATTAAGAATGTAGATACTTATCTCAACTGCAAGCATAATTTCCCATAAGATCCGTTAGGTCTTCAATTAAGGGTTGTAATGAGGCTAGGCTTAGGGTTAAAGAACAAAGGATATGGGTTGCAAAGAACTTAGGTTGTACCAAGGCATGAAGAGTCATGACTTGATCTCTTCTTGAACTTTAAACACTTCTAAGCATTTTCACATGTTTTTCATATTTGTGATTAAATTTATTATTTTGGAATTTTGAATTAAATCACACTTAGCTCAATTCCAAATATTTAATCCTCTTTTTTTTTTCTTTTTCTTTCTCTTTTCTTTTTCTTTTTCCTTTTCTCTTTTTTTTATCTTTTCTTTTTTCCTCTTTAACGCCACTTTTTTTTCTTCTTCATGGTTTTTTTTTTCTCCCCCTTTTTTGTTCCCTTCACTTTTTTTTTTTTTTGGAATTGAACTAAATTGCCTTAAGTAAATTGAGATGTCACCCTTATCCAACTTGGATAAAATTCTTTCTTCCATGAACTTCAATTAGAGCAACCTTAGCACAAACCTAAGTTATAGGGTATGGCCAAAACATAGGGTAAGTGTTTAGGGTAGGTTATGATTTCGGTGATGAAAGAAAAGGCTCAAGTGTTTGGCTTCAAAGTTGGCTAATGGAGCACACAAAAGGGTAGGACAAAGGCTTAATAAGGTTAAAACATGCATAGCCTAGATCATCTCTTATGGTAAATCAAACTTAGAATTAAGAGCACCTACATAAGAGATCAGTTCTTTAATAATCAATGCAAATAATGTTAATGAGATCAATAATTTATGAACAAAAATCGAAGAGTGTTTAAAAGTAGAAAAAAAAATAAATCCCTCTCAAAGAATGGCATTAGGCCCAAAAACTCACAACGGTAGTCTCCACCAATTTTCTAAAGTTCACTCAAATTCAGTTGTTTTGTTCACTTAATCATTTAAACCTGGCATTGTGAAGTGCAGATTATGAACTACTAACTATGGCATGGCTCTTAGTAAGGCAAAGATAATTAACTTAGCATGTATATCCCCATTAACAAGTTATAATACTATCACTAGAAACACTTAACTAAACACGTTTGAAATTGAAATTAAAACTTCATGGCTGTGTATTACCCGCAAACCTAGATGTTTCAATATGAAAATTTTTAAATCCACACCACCAAACCTAAACTGAGCATTGTCCTCAATGTGATAAGCAATAAGTATGACAAAACAGAATAAAGGTTCGAGAGATATAAAGGGCAGAAACAGTAAACTAAGAGAGAAACACAAACCCGGGCTGGGTTGCTTCCTAGGAGTGCTTTATTTAACGTCTGGGCAACACGAGGCTGTCAAGCTAGGCATTTGGCAGCGTGCCCAGGATTTCAGCGTCACCATGGAACCTATTGTGAGCCTCATGCTGTAGAATCTTTGCTGCAACTTGGGGAAACAAGTTAGATACACAAAAAGGAATCCACCAACGAGAACGTAACTTTTCGGGAAAGAGATTGAGAAGTTTTTTGAATGAGAGCGTGCTCTGTCCAGTCTCAAATGTCCTCCTTCGACAATGCTTATGGTGGAATACCTTTGGGTGTGTCATGTACATCATAGACTTCATCCTTGGCCATTGCCGTTTTCTTTTCCTCTTGAACTTGAAGAGAGGCACCAAGTTAAGGGCGTTCATCACATTCTTGTTGTTACGGTGGAACGTGCAAGGGAAAGGTTCAACATCATTAGGAGCTAAATCAGAATTCAAATCCAAGTTCACAATTTTGAAATTAAATTTAAGTGCTTCAGATTTGCGTTTAGGATGTTCCTTGTGATCCAAACCCATGCCCTTGTCCTTGGGTAGGGGCTGAGATACAGCTTGTTGCATAATTGGTGGCATGGGCTTGTACAGATCCTTGTCCCTGTCTGTAACAACCCAGAATTTTAATTATTGGATTTAATTAAATTATTTATGTAAAATGACGATTTTGCCCTTGCTTGTTAAAGGGCATGGAAATCAAGTTTTGGTTTCGAAACCTTTTCGGTGGTGTTTTGTATACCGTTGCGTAGGTCTCGAACTCACGAGTTCGTAGACAGGCGGCACGTGGAAAACGGAGTTCGTAGACGAGAGTTATGGGTCTAAATGTGCAAGGGCATTTTGGTAATTTGGTTTTGGGAGAGATATTTTGTTACCCCAAAACAGTGTAATCTGATCCATCTTTAATTCATCTTTATCATCTCTTTCGTCTCTCTCTGTGACAAAACAAACACACAAACCCAAACCACCCGAACCGTGCGAAATTCACCCAAACACCCACAAAAGTCAACATTGATTTCAAGGCCTCATCTTCCAGTTTTGATCCACTAATCGTGTTCTACTCCTTCCCGTGATCACAACCGTACCAACCATCGAAGGAGAGGACCACGGAGGAAGCCGAACCGAGGATAGGAACTTTCGGACCTTCCGATCGATTTTCCGGCTAGCACAGGTACGTGTTTGTGGTTTTGAGGTCATATTTGGATTCCTGGGTTCGAGTAGATAGATTTAGACATAAATTTGTGAAAAATGGTTGAGTTTTGAGGAAGTTAGGAAAGCTTGGAGTTTCGGCCGGAAATGGAGGATTCCGGCGAAACCAGACGGCGGCGACGGCGCTGCCGGTCATCTTCTCCGGCCAACTTCCGGCGACGGCGACGGCAGCCCGGTCATCTTCTCCGGCGAGTCGCCAGTGACCGGTCGGGTCGAGTTGAACCGGTCGGGTTGAGTGAACCAGTCGGGTCGAGTTGGACCGGGTCAGGTTGAGCCGAACTGGGTTGGACCGATTCAGGCGCGTGTGGTACTGTAGCAGGCGCGTGACCGGCGCGTGAGGGCGCGTGGTGGTGCGTGGGCGCGTGTTCCGACCTTCCGTCGGTGCGTGGCGGCGCGTGGGGTTGAGTCTGATGTCACGGTGGCGCGTGACAAGTAGTTTTTGACGTTTCGGACCTGTTGGCGCAGGTTTCGAGTCGATCGGATGTCGTTTAGGGGTTGTTTCGGACGTTTTAAGGTTGCTGCGTTTTCTAGGACAGCATCGTTAGACTCCCGGGATTTATGGGGTTTATACTTAAGATTATTATTATTAGCTGGTAATCCCGATTATTAATTTGGACAGGCGATACTGCTCCAGGAACCTCAGGGGAGCGTACAGTTCGGGATTGAGCGTGCTTGAACAGGTTTGTGAGTGGACTTTGATTTATAAACTGTAATGCATGCATAAATGTATCTTTGCTTTAAATACTGTTGAGTATGAGTGCAATGAATTTCTGGATTTTAGAAATGATGCTGGACACATATTTTACAATATTTCTGTGAAAGTATGTTTTGAGAAATGGCCTGATTTTGTACTCGATTTTGATATCGTTTTGACGTGGTGACTATTTGAGTATGTGATTTGGGTTTTGACTCATAATTGTGATTTTACCGATTTTGGCCATAAAATGATATTTTAAAGAATTTGGCTTAGGCCGCGAAACAAGATTTCGAAGTATGGATTTGATTCACTGATTCCCGTCCCGATGATTGTTGTTGCTCTGACTGGTGTTGAGGAGCATGACTCTACCAGTTGTTGAGGGTTCGGACCTTAGGTGTTGAGGAGTATGTCTCCGCCGGGTCGCGAAACTGTCTATGCATAGTACAGATATTACAGACCGTACATATGGTACACAGAGTTGTACAGATTTGAACACATCTCAAGGGATACCCTGATGTGTTATGAATATGTCGGGAACAGTGAATTCTTGATTTTGAGATATTTGCCAAATGGAACCAAATGATTTGAAATTGAGATATTCGTGAGTTTGAACCAAATGATTTGAATTTGAGATATTATGTGTCCGATTGAACCAAACGATTTGGATTTGAGATAATTTGTGTCCAGATTGAATTATATGATTTTAAACTCCTTTGAAGAGAGTTTTCAAACCAAATTGTGGATTACGAGGTATTTTTATTATACAGATTTTATGTGAGTCCAATTCATGATTTTAAAGATAAATGTGAATTTTGGATGATTTACATATGATGCTTTTATATGATAAATTGTTTTATGTTATGCATGCATGATTTTATAAATGGAGGGGAAGAAAGGTAATTCTTCGAAAAGGAATTTATGAATGATTATTTTTGTCCACTCACAACTTTTGTGTTTAAATCCCCCTTCAGGCAGTTGAGTAGCGTTGACGCGAACATTGATCTCGAGGCTGAGGCATTAGGATTTCGACTGCGCGGTGTTGTATATTTAAGTAGGATATCTAAATTTTACTCTTAATCCTACTTAGACGCTCTGATATTATGTTGTATTTGTTTGGTCGTAAATTACGGGAATTATTGAGTGCTTAAGTCCCTTGTCTGACAAGAGGAAGTATTTATCATTGTTATTATAAATTGTATGGATTGAAGGGTATTTTGGGAACCTTTTCTTAGGTTGTCAGACGGGATCAGGGTTCTTCTCGGATTTTGAGGGGAAATTCGGGACGGGTCCTGACAATTGGTATCAGAGCACTAGGTTAAATTCTTGTAGACTGTACACTACGTGTACAATTATTTTGATTTTGATGAGTTAAAGTTCTTTTCAGCGTAATGCCTCCGAGACGCGAGTTCCGTCAACAGTCGGAAAATATTGGGGACACACCTGAACCTACAGTGGAGCCTGATATGAGGCAGACACTGGAACAATTGGGTCATGCGTTGACTTCTGTACTTCAGAGTAGGTCTGCTACTGAAGGTTCAGACATTGAGAGAGCCCAGAGATTAGGGGCTACCGTATTTATGGGCGACTCTAGCCTAGATGATGCAAGAGAGTGGATTACTCGTTTAGAGCGAGTGTTCTCGGTTATGAGATGTCCTCAGGGGGACAGGGTGCTGTTAGCCACTTTTCTGCTGGGTGGTTCCGCTTATCATTGGTGGAACGCATTAGAGGTATCAGGTTGGGAAGTCAGTACCATTACCTGGGCGACCTTTCGGGAGAAGTTCCTTGAGCAATTTTATCCTTGCTCGTACCGAGATGCTAGGGAGGCTGAGTTCATACACCTACATCACGGAGATTTGACAGTGGCTCAGTATGAGCAGAGATTTTTAGAGTTGGCTCGTTTTGCACCAGCTCTAGTGGTAACCGAGAGGGACAGACGCCGCAGATTTGAAAATGGGCTGAGGGGCGAACTTCGGTCAGCGGTAACGGCTGCAGCCCATACTTCATTGAGAGATGCGTCTGACGCTGCAGCTCGTGTAGAGTTGAGCATGGGTGTGCCAGTCCAGCAGCAGTTTAGGGGTTCCAGGCGACACAGGGATCGCTGGGATGTTGGAACCTCTAGCCAGGGACCGTCCAAGAGAGGCAGTTACAGCTCTGGATCTACTGCGGGTGAGGGATCTGGTTCAGGCAGTGGCGGAGTCAGACAGGCACCCCAGTCATCCGCCCGTTCTAGTGGTGCTTCTGTGCAATCAACTAGAAGACTGAGTGGCAGCTCAGGTAGCACTGGATGTTTCTTTTGTGGGGAGAGTGGTCACATCAAGAGATTTTGCCCACATTTGTATCCGGCTAGTAGTTCCTGGGGGCGGGGTGCTGCTGAACAGGGGCAGAGGACATTTCAGACGCCCGGTTTTGCAGCTGGAAGTCAGAGTCAATCCAGTAGGGCCAACAGGGCCAATTGGACAAACAGGCCCCGTGGGTCCAACAGGGCCAGAGGCAGACAGTGGGGTCGTGGTCGATCGTTGGATACACAAGCTCGAGTGTTTGCTATGTCGCAACAGGAGGCCCGAGCAGCACCAGATGTAGTCATGGGTATGTTATCTATTTTTAACCGTGATGCTTATGTTTTAATAGATCCTGGGGCTACTCATTCTTTCATTTCTCGGGGTTTTACATTATTTGCTGATAGAGAATTGTCTCCGATTGGTTGGGACATGGGTATTAGTACTCCTACTCGGAATATGTTAGTGGCGAATCTCGTGATTCGAAATTGTCCAGTGTTAGTGGAAGGTCATGCATTAGAGGCAGATTTAATTCCCTTAGATATTTTTGATTTTGATGTGATTCTGGGGATGGATTGGTTGACTATGCACCATGCCTCTATTGATTGTTATGACAAGAGAGTGGATTTCCGGAGTCCAGGTTTACCGGAACTTACATTCAGAGGAGATCGTAGGGTACTACCCTGTGGAGTGATATCAGCTTTGACTGCTGAGAAATTGCTGAGGAAAGGTTGTGAGGGTTACTTGGCTCATGTGTTTGATTCTCGGGAAACTCCGATGAGAGTGGAGGATATTCCCGTGGTGAGTGAATTCTCTGATGTGTTTCCAGATAATCTTCCGGGATTGCCACCTCACCGGGAGATTGAGTTCACCATCGAGCTTTTGCCAGGTACTCAACCTATCTCACAGGCACTGTATAGGATGGCACCGGCAGAATTGCGAGAGTTAAAGACTCAGTTGCAGGACTTGGTGAATATGGGATTTATTCGCCCAAGTGTTTCACCTTGGGGTGCACCAGTGTTATTTGTGAGGAAAAAGGATGGTGGGTTGAGGTTGTGTATCGACTACCGGAAGCTAAACATGGCTACGGTGCGGAATAAGTATCCTTTGCCAAGGATAGATGATTTGTTTGATCAACTTAAGGGGGCAAGATATTTTTCGAAAATTGACCTTCGATCCGGATACCATCAGTTGAGGATCAGAGAAGGGGATGTTGAGAAAACAGCTTTCAGGACTTGTTATGGTCATTATGAGTTCCTGGTGATGCCTTTCGGGTTGACTAATGCCCCATCAGCATTTATGGATTTGATGAACAGGGTGTTCCAAAAGTATTTGGACCGATTTGTGATTGTGTTCATTGATTACATCTTAGTGTATTCGAGGAGTGCTAAGGCACATGAGAAGCACTTAAGGTTGGTGCTGAATATGCTTAGGAAAAAGCATTTATTTGCCAAGTTCAGTAAATGCCAGTTTTGGTTGACCGAAGTTGGATTCTTAGGTCATGTGATTTCGGCTGAGGGTATCAGCGTAGATCCCCAAAAGATTGAGGCAGTGGAAAACTGGGAGCAACCGAGGACAGTGACAGAGGTGAGGAGTTTTCTGGGTTTGGCAGGATATTATCGACGGTTCGTAGAAGGATTTTCTACGATAGCAGGGCCGTTGACTCGGTTGACGAGGAAAGGAGTCAAGTTTGACTGGGGAGTTGATTGTGAACAGGGATTTCAGGAGCTGAAGATGAGGTTGACTTCTGCTCCAGTATTGACCCTTCCTGATGATACTGGGGATTCGAGGTGTATAGTGATGCCTCATTGCGGGGTATAGGCTGTGTGTTGATGCAGCATGGAAAGGTGATAGCTTATGCTTCTAGACAACTTAAACCCCATGAGTTGAATTACCCCACACATGATTTGGAATTAGATGCAGTGGTGCATGCATTGAAAATATGGAGACATTATTTGTACGGGGAGACGTGTCGGATCTTCACCGACCATAAGAGTTTGAAGTACTTGTTCACCCAAAAAGACCTGAATCTGAGGCAGAGAAGATGGCTTGAGTTAATAAAGGATTATGATTGTACTATAGAGTACCATCCAGGGAAAGCCAATGTTGTGGCAGATGCTTTAAGCAGGAAATCCATGGGTTCTTTAGCCCATTTGCATACAGTCTACTTACCATTACTGGTAGAGTTCCGTAGAGCAGGGATAGTACTGGACATGGATAGCCAGGGGGCTTTGTTGGCTAGTTTTCATGTGAGGCCTGTGCTGATTGATCGGATTATTGAGGCTCAACTCCAGGACCCTACATTGTGCATTATCAGGATGGAGTTAGAGGCTGGAAACAGGCAGGACTATGCGCTTAGGGATGATGGAGCCTTGGTTAGGGATGGTCGGTTGTGCGTACCGAATGAGCTGGAACTAAAGAGGGAAATTCTTGATGAGGCTCATAGTTCGGCTTACGCTATGCATCCAGGAGGTACCAAGATGTATCATACCCTAAGGAAACATTATTGGTGGACTGGGATAAAAAGAAAGATTGCTGAGTTTGTGAGTAGATGCCTGACATGCCAGCAAGTGAAAGCCGAGAGGCAGAAACCATATGGGGCACTTCAACCATTACCTATTCCGGAATGGAAGTGGGATCACATTACGATGGATTTTGTGTATAAACTTCCAAGGACACAGAAAGGACATGATGGGATATGGGTAATTGTTGATAGACTCACGAAGTCTGCACATTTCTTGCCAGTGCGGGAAGATTTTCGGATGAGTCGGTACGCCAAATTGTTCATTGATGAGATCATACGGCTACATGGGACTCCAGAGTCCATTGTTTCGGACAGGGATCCTAGATTTACCTCCAGGTTTTGGCGGAGTTTGCAGAAGGCTTTTGGCACTACATTGCATTTTAGTACAGCTTTTCACCCTCAGACGGATGGTCAGTCTGAGAGGACAATCCAGATTTTGGAGGATATGATGAGAGCTTGTGTACTACAGTTTAAAGGAAACTGGGATTCACACCTGGCTCTGATGGAATTTGCTTATAATAATAGTTATCAGTCGAGTATTGGGATGTCTCCTTTCGAAGCACTGTATGGGAGACAGTGCAGGACACCTCTATGCTGGAACGAAGTGGGTGAAAGGAAACTGTTAACACCAGAGTTGGTTGATACGACTGAGGAAAAGATAAGGATCATCAGAGAAAGGTTGAAGACAGCTCAGGATCGCCAGAAGAGCTATGCAGACCGCAGAATTAGAGACCTTGAGTTTGAGGTAGGTGACTGGGTGTTCTTAAAACTATCACCTTGGAAGGGAGTTGTACGTTTTGGTAGACGAGGAAAACTGAGTCCTCGCTACATTGGTCCGTATGCGATTCTGGAGAGGATAGGACCAGTGGCATATCGTCTTGCTTTACCATCGGAATTATCCAGAGTTCATAATGTTTTCCATGTATCTTTGCTCCAGAAATATCTGTTTGATGAGTCTCATGTGTTGGAAGAGCAACCACTTGAGCTGAAGGATGATTTGACCTTTGAGGAGCAACCGGTGCAAATTTTGGATTGGAAAGAGAACGTACTGCGCAGAAAGAGTATTCCTCTAGTTAAAGTGTTGTGGAGGAATCATAACGTGGAGGAAGCCACGTGGGAAACCGAGGAACTAATGCGGACGCAGTATCCTTATTTGTTCCAAGGGTAGAGTTGAATTTCGGGGACGAAATTTCTTAAGGGGGGTAGATTGTAACAACCCAGAATTTTAATTATTGGATTTAATTAAATTATTTATGTAAAATGACGATTTTGCCCTTGCTTGTTAAAGGGCATGGAAATCAAGTTTTGGTTTCGAAACCTTTTCGGTGGTGTTTTGTATACCGTTGCGTAGGTCTCGAACTCACGAGTTCGTAGACAGGCGGCACGTGGAAAACGGAGTTCGTAGACGAGAGTTATGGGTCTAAATGTGCAAGGGCATTTTGGTAATTTGGTTTTGGGAGAGATATTTTGTTACCCCAAAACAGTGTAATCTGATCCATCTTTAATTCATCTTTATCATCTCTTTCGTCTCTCTCTGTGACAAAACAAACACACAAACCCAAACCACCCGAACCGTGCGAAATTCACCCAAACACCCACAAAAGTCAACATTGATTTCAAGGCCTCATCTTCCAGTTTTGATCCACTAATCGTGTTCTACTCCTTCCCGTGATCACAACCGTACCAACCATCGAAGGAGAGGACCACGGAGGAAGCCGAACCGAGGATAGGAACTTTCGGACCTTCCGATCGATTTTCCGGCTAGCACAGGTACGTGTTTGTGGTTTTGAGGTCATATTTGGATTCCTGGGTTCGAGTAGATAGATTTAGACATAAAATTTGTGAAAAATGGTTGAGTTTTGAGGAAGTTAGGAAAGCTTGGAGTTTCGGCCGGAAATGGAGGATTCCGGCGAAACCAGACGGCGGCGACGGCGCTGCCGGTCATCTTCTCCGGCCAACTTCCGGCGACGGCGACGGCAGCCCGGTCATCTTCTCCGGCGAGTCGCCGGTGACCGGTCGGGTCGAGTTGAACCGGTCGGGTTGAGTGAACCAGTCGGGTCGAGTTGGACCGGGTCAGGTTGAGCCGAACCGGGTTGGACCGATTCAGGCGCGTGTGGTACTGTAGCAGGCGCGTGACCGGCGCGTGAGGGCGCGTGGTGGTGCGTGGGCGCGTGTTCCGACCTTCCGTCGGTGCGTGGCGGCGCGTGGGGTTGAGTCTGATGTCACGGTGGCGCGTGACAAGTAGTTTTTGACGTTTCGGACCTGTTGGCGCAGGTTTCGAGTCGATCGGATGTCGTTTAGGGGTTGTTTCGGACGTTTTAAGGTTGCTGCGTTTTCTAGGACAGCATCGTTAGACTCCCGGGATTTATGGGGTTTATACTTAAGATTATTATTATTAGCTGGTAATCCCGATTATTAATTTGGACAGGCGATACTGCTCCAGGAACCTCAGGGGAGCGTACAGTTCGGGATTGAGCGTGCTTGAACAGGTTTGTGAGTGGACTTTGATTTATAAACTGTAATGCATGCATAAATGTATCTTTGCTTTAAATACTGTTGAGTATGAGTGCAATGAATTTCTGGATTTTAGAAATGATGCTGGACACATATTTTACAATATTTCTGTGAAAGTATGTTTTGAGAAATGGCCTGATTTTGTACTCGATTTTGATATCGTTTTGACGTGGTGACTATTTGAGTATGTGATTTGGGTTTTGACTCATAATTGTGATTTTACCGATTTTGGCCATAAAATGATATTTTAAAGAATTTGGCTTAGGCCGCGAAACAAGATTTCGAAGTATGGATTTGATTCACTGATTCCCGTCCCGATGATTGTTGTTGCTCTGACTGGTGTTGAGGAGCATGACTCTACCAGTTGTTGAGGGTTCGGACCTTAGGTGTTGAGGAGTATGTCTCCGCCGGGTCGCGAAACTGTCTATGCATAGTACAGATATTACAGACCGTACATATGGTACACAGAGTTGTACAGATTTGAACACATCTCAAGGGATACCCTGATGTGTTATGAATATGTCGGGAACAGTGAATTCTTGATTTTGAGATATTTGCCAAATGGAACCAAATGATTTGAAATTGAGATATTCGTGAGTTTGAACCAAATGATTTGAATTTGAGATATTATGTGTCCGATTGAACCAAACGATTTGGATTTGAGATAATTTGTGTCCAGATTGAATTATATGATTTTAAACTCCTTTGAAGAGAGTTTTCAAACCAAATTGTGGATTACGAGGTATTTTTATTATACAGATTTTATGTGAGTCCAATTCATGATTTTAAAGATAAATGTGAATTTTGGATGATTTACATATGATGCTTTTATATGATAAATTGTTTTATGTTATGCATGCATGATTTTATAAATGGAGGGGAAGAAAGGTAATTCTTCGAAAAGGAATTTATGAATGATTATTTTTGTCCACTCACAACTTTTGTGTTTAAATCCCCCTTCAGGCAGTTGAGTAGCGTTGACGCGAACATTGATCTCGAGGCTGAGGCATTAGGATTTCGACTGCGCGGTGTTGTATATTTAAGTAGGATATCTAAATTTTACTCTTAATCCTACTTAGACGCTCTGATATTATGTTGTATTTGTTTGGTCGTAAATTACGGGAATTATTGAGTGCTTAAGTCCCTTGCCTGACAAGAGGAAGTATTTATCATTGTTATTATAAATTGTATGGATTGAAGGGTATTTTGGGAACCTTTTCTTAGGTTGTCAGACGGGATCAGGGTTCTTCTCGGATTTTGAGGGGAAATTCGGGACGGGTCCTGACACTGTCTCTTGGCTGAGCCGTGTGTTGGGCCAACAATGTGGGCATAGCTGTGGGCAGCAGATCAGGTGCAGCTTGAGGCTGAGTTTCGGGTAGAGACTCAGGCACGTCATGAGGCAGATCATGGGGCACAGATTAGGGCAGTGAAGTGTTGTTGGATAGCACATAGGGAAGGGGCATGGATGTCCTTTTCACCATCATCCTTCCTATTCTCTTCCTCCCATTCTTCTTCCATTTCACTTTCCAATCTGTGAGTGCAAGGTAATGAAGTATAGTTAGGCATTGAATCAACATTACAAATATTAGAAAAGAAGGAATAAATTTGAGGGTCGGAAATGGGGTTGTCCCTTTGCTCAATCTGAGAAGATTTGGAAGGCCAGGTCCTGTGATGGACTTGGTTGGGGACCACGGCCTCTATGGCAGGCACTAGAAGTGCTGGCGTGATGGTATCCTCATTATGCTCATAATTCATGGCCTCACTTGGTGGGGAGGGTGCCATGTCCTTGCTTGGATGCATGTGGAATGCAAACTGCCCCATTTCATTGTCATGTCTCTCATCCATGTGATTGTTCATCTCTCGGAATTCTTGTGTAACGACTTCAATGCTTTGTTTACAAGCCACCATGCTTTTTATCATGATCCACAACGAAGTTTGAAGTTCAGAAGATGGGTCGTAGTTAGGAACTTTTGAGTGATATTCCATGTGAAATTAGGCTGATTGCACCATCTTGCGTTGCAATGATCTAGTTGTTCTTGATAATGGAATCTAGGTTGATTGCTCCACCATTGATTGAATGGATTTGAGTATGGATCGTTCCAAGCTCCCATATCCATGTACAAGTCATTCGAAGGTCCCATAGCCATGTACGAGTTTTTATATGTACCAAAAAAAAAAAAATTGCAAACTGAGTTAGTATACAATCTAAATTAAATCTGAATAGTTAATATACAACATTGAGTTCACTAAATCTGAATTAAATTGACAACATTGAGTTCACTAAATCTGAGTTAAAATCTTTAACTGGATAAAATAGGTTACAATATTTGTGACTTGTTTTATTACATATCAAGTTTTTGGCCCCATTGCCGGGGACTTGTCCCTCAGTGGTGTCCACTTTGTTTATTTCATATTAACTCAGTTTTTTTTTTAATAGGTACTAGTTTATGTTATTGCAAGGATCGGTGTAAGGATCAATTCACAGCTGATCAAGTGAACCAAGTTTAGGATCATCTTCAGTGTACGACTCCAACCAATCTTCAAGAGCTTCGTCAGTCCACGGATCACCTCCACCAAGCCCAAAAATGGCGGATGCAAGGGGCCAACGTGAAGAACGCGCCCTAGTGTCGTCACCAGCCCCACGACTCCTCAAGGATTTTTCCATTCCCCATGTCTCGGATGACCAATTTCAAATCGTTTTTCCCAAGTCCACGGTGGCAAATTTCGAGTTGAAGTCTGGAACAATCCATATGCTGCCGACATTTCACGGACTTTCAGGAGAGGATCTACTCCTTCACTTCAAGGAATTTGTTGAAGTCTACTCAACTTTGCATATTAACGGCATGACGGAAGCAGAAATTCGACTAAGGCTATTTCACTTCAGCCTCAAGGATCGTGCTAAGGCATGGCTCCACTCATTGGCACCTGCCTCAATCCATTCATGGCGAGACTTGTCTTCCAAATTCCTGATGCAATACTATCCCGTGACCAAGAAGAACGAGTTGAAGGCCAAGATCATGGCACCACGGCAAGGCTGGCATGAACCCTTATACGAGTATTGGGAGCGCTTCAATCATATGCTAAGGGAGTGCCCCCACCACAATATCGATGACCATCACTTGATGTTCTACTTCTATGGAGGTTTGAAGACTAGCGATCGAACAACGGTGAACTCTCAATCCCAGGGGATTCTACAAGGCACAGCCACAGAGGCGAGGACTGCTTTTGAGAACATAGCTCAAGCAGAGAAACAATTTAGCTACAGAGGACATTCCTCTAGGTCTAATGGTGATGCGTATACCAATCACAGAGATGACGCCATTTCTCAACTTACGGCAATAATGAAGAAGTTTTGCAACAAGAGGGCGAGAGGAGTTCAAATATGTGAAGTATGCTCAATTCAAGGACATACTTCACAAGAATGTGCAATAGTGGAAGAAGCCAACTTTGCGGGAGCTTTCAACAACGGCCCAAGGCCCCGGAATGACCCTTACTCCAACACCTATAACCCAGGGTGGAGGAACCATCCAAATTTTCGATGGAACAATACTCAAGCCGCACAAAACCCACCACCTGGATTCCATCGACAAGCTGCGGCTCCCCATATGCCTCAGCAAGTTCCCCCGCCAAATCAGAACAATCGAACCAAGTCCCTAGAAGAACTCGTTCAAACCATGGCTCAAAGCACTCAGGCGTTCATGACTAAGAAGGATAGAGCCATTTATAGAAGAAATATTGAACACAATAATTATGAACTTTATTTCTACTAAGTATAACTTTGCAAGTGCACAAAATCGATGGAGATAGTATAATGACAAGCAAAGGTAGATCCCTCGAGGACTTGTTCAACGATTAAAAAGTGAAAACACAGAAAATAATAATTCAAGAATGATGGTTGATTGATTTTATGACTAAGGCAAATTAAGGCTTACTATCCAGTCTAACCAATTATAGTTACTAATTAGTTTTCCTTGACCTAATTACTATGCATTCTCTGAATTAGGTGTCCGTGCCTACGTCCTGGCGATGGTTCACTAGACACATCTTATTCCCTTTTACTTAGCATGTTCTAAACAGGGCATATGCCTAGAACGTCTATCACTTACAGTTTAAGATGATGCATGAAGTAATAAGAGAATTTAATGACACCACACTAGCCTAGAAAAGTGACATGCAATCTTAGGTTTTCATGAGTTAAGATTATAGGTAAGTGTCCCAAATACCCTTGATGCTACAAATCACAAGATGATATGACGGTCACTCAAGCAATTACATCAATAATTATATGCAAACAAGGTAGCTAATCTTATAGGCATAAATTAAGGTCTTTAAGCATAGTAATCTAACTTATTCAGCATGCATAGCAATCATAATCAAGAGCCAGAAATCTAATCGACGAACTAACATGGCTAGGGCTTCAAGCAGCCCTAATCCTAAAAGGAACTACTCACTCATAACTGAAATTAAAATAAATATAAATGAAATCATAAGTAAATTGCAATAAGAAAAATACGGTTACAAAAGATATTGTTGAAGAATAGGCATATCAGAAGACATGGCAGAGCATTCCTCTCCAACCTCCACGCCCAAAAAGTGCAGAAAATAAAAATTGTTTAAAACTGAAAACTGGATTACAATGAATGTATACAGCTAGATTACAAAGAATGTATGCGGATGGGTTACAAAGAATGTATGTGGATATGGTCTAAAAATCGTATCTAAGAATAATAATGTCCAAAACATTGAACAAAGGCTCCCTTTTATAGGCAAGGGAAAACCTTGTCCTACAAGGATTGAAATTAGAAACCCAAGCCTAGAGAGTTCTACAACAGTTATTGTACTTCTAAGTAATTACAAAGACCCTAAAATCTAACAGAACCAATCAAAACACGGTTGGGAGTGTGAATGTAAGCTGGCAAGTAGGAACACAAGCTAGCCGGGGCTGCCCCCGATCATCCCGCGGTTAGACGCTGGAAACCTAGAACTTGGCCCTTGGAATGTCTTCGTCATGCCACGGGATGCCTTGATACTTAAATGGCTTCTACTCAAGCCAAGGAGTTTACAAACGCTCCTTGTCTCGATTGAATGGCCATAGGTACAAAAAGGGCCTCATTAGAACTCAACTATGGCTCAGTCGCGCATTGTCTTGAAATTGCGTTTAAAAGACAACCTTGGTCCTTATTTAGTCGACTTCTGGAATCTTCTGGATGTTACTTGGACTTCAAGAACTAGGCTGAGCCTCCCTTGGACATGTTTTACACAGCAAGGCCCTAAATTAGCACTTTTGTACCTTTTACGGACTTATTGAGAACTTGTCACGTCCTGGACCAATACGACTGAACCAAACCACATCTTGGGCTGGCATATGATGTAACTTGATGAATTATAGGCTTTGGGTCACTCAGAAACTGGAAAAACCTGGAGATCGCACATCTGCACCCTAATTAGGGCGTTGACGTGTCTTTCGGGTGCACCTAGGTGGATAATGAGGAAGTGTCCATATAGGGATCTAGGACCACGCATTTAAGGCTCACCATGATGCTAGTAGAAGCGCATCTTCGTTTGGCTAAGCGCATAAGGTTCAGAATTGCCGCAGGCACAAGGCGTAGAGACTTGATACCTAGCTCTCGGCTGGGAACCTTGGGACATGAAATTGGGCGCATCGCAGGACCCCGCTAGGTTCAGGACAGGGCTCCGATGGCTTCAGTTTAGGGCATGACTTAGGACAAGACAAGGGTAGGTCCTTGACCTCGATAGGAGCCTGATCTGGACTCGATCGGGACTCAGATGGGAAGTTCTTGGGACATGTACTCGACATGTCCTGGCATGCCATTGGCACATATTGACATGAACTTGATGTCATGAGACATGGATCTGGGACCCGGATGGTATGATCTGAGGTACTTGACCAAGGACCCAAAATAGGGCGCACTGGGGCACTCAGGAACAAATTCAGGACCTGATACACAAATGAGGACATCTCTTTCATCTGAACTCCGATTTGAGTCAATCTTTTTGTGTTCTTCTCAGAATTTACCTATCATTCCAAATCTGCACAAGTCTCAAAAGATTGATTATTTTCGACTATTGATGGCACGAAATCATTCAAAGGACAAGTAAGAGATGCATATAAAGACATCAAAATGATGCATAAATAATAACTGAGCAAATACCCCCAAACCTATCTTTTGCTAGTCACTGAGCAAAACAAACTTAAAAAAATGAAAAGACTCGATCTTTGTTAAGATAGAACATTTAAACCTTTAGGTTCACCTAGTATGAGGAGTTTTGTCTCCTGAGGGTTATAGCAGCACGATACCCACAAGAAAGATTTCGCCTCGACTCTAATCCTCACTAGGCAACTCTCAATTCGCACAAGAATCCTAAGTTGTCACTCTTTTCAAGCATATATGATGAGCTTATGTTAGGAAATTCAAATTTAATCACATATGAGTATTAATGAAATATAGGACTTTATGTAAATAAGGTTCTCATGAAAGGAATTGAACTTTAAGAACATAGATACGTACCTTAATCATCAGCATGATTGTCCATAAGATCAGTTAGGTCTTCCTTTTTAGGTTGTAATGTGGCTAAGCTTCAGGGCTTAGAAAGGAAGGATGGGATTCAATAGAACCTAGTCATGACTCGAATTTGCAATTTCTGAACTGAATCCTTTCTTAAGGCCCACGGCTTGTGCTTTCTTGATGGCATATTTTGAGTCTCTTGGCTCACTTGGCTCAATTCACTTTGTTTTTCAATTTTTTTTTTCCGTTCTTTTCTATTTCAACTTATTTCTTTCTTTTGATTTGAACGTTTTTTTTTCTTTTCTTTCTTTTGTTTTCTTTATTTTTTTTCTTTTTCTTTAAATTGAATTGAACCAAGATCATGCAATGTTTTCCTCAAAATTTCTTGCAACTTGTCATCTATAAGCTTTTCTTTAAACTTTTGAACTTTGAAAACGCCAATGTCGTTGGAATTGGGCAGCATCTTCTTCCACCTCTCATTCTTACCATGAATCTCATTTAGGGCAACCTTAGCACAAATTGAGATTATAAGGCATGGATATGATGAATGGCTGTGATACATGGCTTGCTAGGCATTTGATGGTGTGCCCAGGATTTCAACGTCAACATGGAACCGATTATGAGCCTCTTGCTGTAGAATCTGCGATGCATCATGGAGAAAAAAGTTAGAAACACATAAAGGAATCCCCCGACGAGAACGTAACTTATCGGGAAAAAGATTAAGTAGTGATTTGAATGAGAGCAGTTTCTGTCCACTCTTGAATGTCTTCCTCGGACAATGCTTGTGGGGGAACAGTTTTGGTTGTGCCTTGTACATTCTAGACTTCATCCTTGGTCCTTTTCGTTGAGTTTTCCTTTTGAACTTGAAAAGGGGAACCAAGTTCAGGGCCTCCAGAAACTTCCTTTTGTTGTCATATTGGTACTTGCGAAGGATAGGTGTAACATAATTAGGAACTGAATCAGAATAGACAACCAAATGCACCTTCTTAAAATTAAAGTCAAATTTTTCAGGATTGAGTTGAGGTGGCGCATTGAATTTCAAGGGAGGCACGGGCTGGTCCTTGGGTTCTACCGTGGACGTGTCTTGGAGCTTGGCTGCAGTGTTGTGTGTCTCACATGCGCAGTGGGAATGTTCGGGTGCATCGGCTAAGGACTTGCCCTGTAGTGAATCAATTGGCGCAGCCTGGCGCGTTGAAGGCGTGCCCTGGACGTCTCCAGGTTTTGTGGCTCTGGGCTGGGGCTACGGCAGGGTAGTAGGCAAGTCCTGGAACACGGCAGGGCATGTGCAGCTTGAGGCTGGATTTAGGGTAGAGACTCAAGAGCGTTATGAGGCAGAACGTGGGCATGGTTGTGGGATACGGCTTGGGGCTGTGTGTTGCTGCTGGGCAGCACATAGGGTAGCAGCATGGGCTTGGCCTCAATGTCCTTTTCACCATCAACCGTCCTATTCTCTTCCTCCCATTCTTCGTCCATTTCAATTTCCCACAATTGCTAAATCTGAGCAAATTTGGGAGGTGTAGTCACGTCATGGCCTTCGGTGGAATTCATGGCATCCATGGAAAGCACTTGTCAAACATCATCATCATCATCTCCGGCCTCACTTGGTGGGGAACGTGCCCTTTCTTCAATTAGGATTTTGAAAAACAGAATTTAAAAAGTGAAAATGCAGAAAATAATAATGCAAGAATGATGGTTGATTGATTTTTTTACTAAGGCGAATTAAGGCATACTATCCACTCTAAACAATTATAGTTACTAATCAGATTTCTTTGACCTAATTACTATGCAATCTCTGAATTAGGTACCCGTGCCTAGGTCCTTCCATTGGTTCACTACAAACATCTTATTCCCTCTTACTTACCATGTTCTAATCAGGGCATATGCCTAGAACATCTATCACCTACCGTTTAAGATGATGCATGAAGTACAAAGAGAATTTAATGACACCACACTAGCCTAGAAAAGTGACATGAAATCCTAGGTCGTCATGAGTTAAGATTACAGGTAAGTGTCCCAAATACCCTTAATGCTACAAATCACAAGATGATATGACGGTGACTCAAGCAAATACATCAATTACATCAATAATTATTTCCAAAGGCTCCCTTTTATAAACATGGGAAAACTTTGTCCTACAACGATTGGAATTAGAAACCCTAGAACACGGTTGAGAGTGTGAATGCAAGCTAGCAAGTAGGAACAAAAGCTGGCCGCGGGAAGACCACGGTCTTCCCGCGGTCAGACGCTGGAAACTTAGAACTTGGTGCTTGTAATGTCTTCGTCGAACCACGTTGCGCCTTGATACTTGAATGGCTTCTACACTTGCCAAGGAGTTTAAAAACGCTTCATATCTCGATCGATTGGCCATAGGTACGAAAAAGGCAACATTGGAACTCAACTCTAGAGCAGTCGCGACTTGTCTTGAAATTGCTTTTGGAAGACAAGCTTTGGACTTATTCAGACGACTTCTGGAATCTTCTGGATCTTACTTGGACGTCAAGAACTAGGCTAAGCCGCCCCTGGACTTGTTTTACACAACAAGGCCCTAAATTAGCACTTTGAACCTTTTACGGACTTATTGAGAACTTGTCACGTCCTGGACCAATATGACTAAGCCAAACCACGTCTTGGGCTAGCATATGTTGTAACTTGATGAATTAAGGGCTTTGGCTCACTCAGAAGCTGGCAAAACCTGGAGATCAAAAAAATGCCCCCTAATTAGGGCGCAGACGCGTCTTTCGGGCGCACCTAGTCGGATAATGAGGAAGTGTCCATTTAGGGATCTGGGACCACGCTTTTGTGGCGCACCATGATCATAGTAGGAGTGCTTCTTCGTTTGGCTAAGCGCATAAGGTTCAGAATTTCCGTAGGAACTAGGCACAGAGACTTGATACCTAGCTCTCGGCTGGGACCCTTGGGACATAATATTTGGAGCATCGCAGGACCCCGCTAGGTTCAGGACAGGGCTCCGATGGCTTCAGTTTAGGGCGTGCTTTAGGACATGACAAGGCTAGGTCCTTGACCTTGATAGGAGCCTGATCAGGGACTCGATAGGGACTCGGATGGGATGTTCATAGGACATGTACTCGACATGTCTTGGCACATCTTGGACATGAACTTGATGTCATGAAACACAGGTCTGGGACCCGAAGGGCATGATCTGAGGTACTTGGCCAAGAACCCAAAATAGGGCGCATTGGCGCACTCAGGGCCAAGTTTAGGACCTGATATTGAAATGAGGACATTGATCAGTCGTTATTTATGCATCATTTTGATGTCTTTATATGCCTCTCTTACATGTCTTTTCAATGATTTCGTGCCATCAATAGTAGAAAATTATCAATCTTGTGAGACTTGTCCAGAGTTAGAAAGATAGGTAAAATCTGGAAAGAACGCAAAAAGAACGAATCAAATCGGAGTCCAGATGAAGGAGATGTCCTCATTTCAATATCAGGTCCTGAACGGAGTCCTGAGTGCGCCAGTGCTGTAAGGACCCTTCCCGAATTTTCCTCGAAACCCGGAAAGAACCCTTATCCCGTCTGACAGCTCATTTACCTCAAAATTTAAATACCCGAAATACCCTTTATTCTTGAATAATTTTTTATTAAACCTTACAGGGTTCCCGACAGAACCTCGGTACTTACTGACCACTCCTACCTGTCAGACGCAGGATAGTATACAGGTCAAAGCCAAGACCTCGGAATAGTGGTGGTTCAAATAGGAATGCCCTATGACACCAATGTCAGTAGGTCAGACACTGCTGACATCTCTACTGGAATACCACAAAACAACCGACTAGTCTATTACTTGTGAACCAACAATAATTCGTAACTCTGGGTCACCGCCCACACCTACCCACAGACCCGGATGACGAAGTATTTTCATAGGTTGATTAATCACATGACAATCATCGTAAAACCTTATTAGATTCGAAATTATCCTCGGCTATCATATCGTATCCTCTGCCGGAATAACATTCGGCTATCATATCACATTAGTCGACATAACCCTAGCCACCAGGGTATCCCTTGGGGTGTGCTAGTCCTGTATCACAACTCTTTACAAAATCACCTTTTATATTGGAGGTTCACCGGGTTCACCGTCTCTGCGGATCCTTACCCCGGCTCCTTGGCCCCCTCAAATCGGTTTTGTTTATATTGGGGGTTCACCGGGTTCACCGCCAACAGCGGATCCTAGGCCCAGCTCCTGGGCCCCCTCAAATCGATTTTGTTTATATTGGGGGTTCACCGGGTTCACCGCCAACAGCGGATCCTAGGCCCGGCTCCTGGGCCCCCTCAAATCGGTTTTGTTTATATTGGGGGTTCAGCGGGTTCACCGCCAACAGCGGATCCTAGGCCCGGCTCCTGGGCCCCCTCAAAACGATATTGTATCCAAAATCAATTATATATTTTGGTTATCATTTATCACAATTACGGTTCATAGACCCAAATAATTACCACGTCAAAACAATATCAAACCGAATCCAACAACCATATCATTTCTCACAGCACACTTCCACTGAAATATTGGAAAAATAAATGTCCAACAATCAATTATAAATTCCAGGAAATCATTGCAACCATACACAACAGTATTTAAATCAAAGATATTTATACATGCATTACAATTTATAAATACAACCATACACAACAGTATTTAAATCAAAGATATTTATACATGCATTGCAATTTATAAATCAAAAGTCCTCTTACAAACATAATCCAACCCAAAATTCATGCACGCTCTAGCCTAAGAATCACCTACACAATAATGAACCAACTACCTTGACTTTCCGAGCTCAAAACCCTCTCCACGGTCAATCCTTACCGCTGGGATTGCCCAACCGGGCTCTAAATGAACTCCTATGGCCTCGAAGCCAACAAAATCTGATCCGGAACGTCCCAAAACCCTAGTCACGTGCCGCCGTGACTTCGGGAACAGTCCCACGCGCCACCGGAAGGCCAGAACACGCGCTCACGCGCCGCCACGCGCCTGTAACAGTGTTCACGCGCCTGGACCGGTCCAACCCGGCCAGCTCGACCTAACCCGGTCCAACTCGACTCGACCTGATCGATTCACTCGACTCGACCGGTTCACTCAACCTGACCAGTTCACTCGACCCGACCGGTTCACTCAACTCGATCGGTTCACTCAACTCGACCGGTTCACCGGTGACTCGCTGGAGAAGACGACCGGACGGCCGTCACCGTCGCCGGAGGCTAGCCGGAGAAGATGACCGGACCGCCACCTTCGCCGCCGTCTGGTTCGCCGGAAATTGCCATTTCCGGTCAATTTTCAAGGTTTTCTAACTTCTTCATTTCTTGACCGTTTTTCACGATCTACACATGGAAATTCATCTACATTTCACCAGGAATCCAAATATGAGGTCAAAGTTCCGAGATCGTACCTGGTTTGGCCGAAAAACGACAAAGAAGATTCGGTTCACCTCCCTCCTCTGTCCATCGCCCACGGCGGTGCTCCCACTCCAATAACTACCCCAAAATGCTCGTGGGGTCCCGGGGAAGATTCTCCCGACCTTGGTTTCGATCGAATCGGATCGAAATCCCTCCGATGAAAATGGGGTCTTCGGTGTTCGCAAGGGGAGGATTCGGGTAGGAGAGAGACGGACCAATCTACCGAGGAGAGAGAAAAATATCTCCTATATAGTTCCAACTTTTCCAAAATTACCAAACTGCCCCTGAAGCTTCTAGACCCGTAACGAACTCATCGGGTCTCCGTTTTCCGCGTGCCGCTTGTCTACGAACTCGTGAGTTCTAGACCTACGCAACTACCCAAGAAAAATTCCCAAAAGTACTGCCAGTCTAAAAGTGACTCCCGAACCCGTCCAAAACGGAGGGTAAAATTGTCCAATTCTCAAAATAATTTAATTTCTGGTCCGGGTCGTTACAAGTGCGCCAGTCCGCCTATTTTGGGCCACTGGCCAAGTAATTCATATCAAGCCCTCTGGGTCTCAAACCTGTGTTTCATGACATCAAGGTCAGGTCCTAGAAGTGCCAAGGTCGCGCCAAGGCAAGTCGAGGACATGTCCCAAGAACTCCCATCCGAGCCCAGATGTGCGCCTAAGCCCGGGGTCCCTGTTCCGCCAGCGGTGGATCAGAGGTTCTCCCTCTGCGCTAAGCCTGACAACATTTGCACCAAGCCTGAACAAAGATGCGCTTCTACTATACTCATGATGTGCTTCAAAAGCGCAGTCCAAGATCCTGATTACGAAGAGAGTCCAAAAGCCAAGTTTGGCCAGCTTGCGTTCCCACTTGCCAGCTTGCATTCACACTCTCAGATGTGCTCTGATTGGTTCTAATAGATTTTAAGGACTTTGTAATTAATTAAAAGTACAATAACATTCCCTATCCTTATAGGACATGGTTTTACCAATCCTTACAGGACAAGGTTTTGCCTTTGTCTATAAAAGGGAGCCTTTGTTCAGTGTTTGGGGGATAATTAGAGAGGCAGATTTTTAGAGATAATATTTTACACACAGATTATTGGACATGGAGCTTGGAGAAGAAGGCTCTGCCGTGTCTTTTGCTGCACCTGTTCTTAACAATCTCTTTTTTACCCTTATTTTCATTATTGCAATTTACTTATGAATTCAATTATATTTGTTTCAATTTCAGTTATGTGTGAGTAGTCGTTAGGATTAGGGCTGCTTGAAGCCCTAGCCATGTTAGCTTGTTGATTGGATTTCTGGCTCTTGATTATGATTGTTATGCATGCTGAATAAGTTGGATTACTGTGCTTAATGACCTTAAGTTATGCCTATAAGATTAGCTAGCTTGTTTGCATATAATTATTGATGTAATTGCTTGAGTGACCGTCATATCATCTTGTGATTTGGAGCATCGAAAGTATTCTTACTTGTAATCTTAACTCATAACGACCTAGGATTGCATGTCACTTTGCTAGGCTAATGTGGTGTCATTAAATTCTCTTTGAACTTCATGCATCATCTTAAAAGGTAGGTGATAGACGTTCTAGGCATATGCCCTGTTTGGAACATGCTAAGTAAAAGGGAATAAGATGTGTCTAGTGAACCAACGCCAGGTCCTAGGCACGGGCACCTAATTCAGAAAATGCATAGTAATTAGGTCAAGGAAATCTGATTAGTAACTATAATTGGTTAGAGTGGATAGTAAGCCTTAATTCGCCTTAGTTAATAATCAATCAACCGTTCATTCTTGCATTGTTATTTTCTGCATTTTACTTGTCTTTAAATTTCAGTTCTCACATCATAAACCCCTCCCCACCCCCAACCCCCACACCCCCCCCCCCCCCCCCCCCCCCCCCCCCCCCCCCCTGTGTGTGTGTGTGTGTTTTCACTAAGTTAATAAATCTGAACTAAAGTGGTCATAACGTTGATACAAGTCCTCGAGGGATCGACTCTTGCTATGCTACTGTACTATTCTTATCAATTTGTGCACTTGCAAGGATTTTATAACTGTTAGAATTGAATTGCATATATCTTGCTCTTTAATTCCACCAACAAGTTTTTGGCGCCACTGCCGGGGACTTGTCCCTCAACGGTGCCCATTAATTCAGATTTAGTTAACTAAATTTTGTATAGTAACTATTTAGATTTCTTTTACATTTGTTTTACTAACTTAGCTTGTTAACTTTCTCATGTACATATGAACAACTCATACGTGGATATGGGACCATTGAATTATCCATACATGGAGACGGGAGCTTGGAACAATCCATACCCAACTTCATTCAATTAGGGGTGGAGCAATCACGAAAACCCATAACCATACAACCCGGGTTGGAGCCAGCAACCTAATTTCACATGGAACGCCCCGCAAATAGTTCCTCACTCCGAACCCACTCCTGACCTCCTACCTTCGTTGAGGGCCTTGGTGCAAAGCATGGGGATTTGTACTCAATACATGGCAGCTTTTAATGAAGTAAAACGAGAGCAAAGCCAGTGCTTGGAGGAGATACTGGAAAAGAGCAAGAGGGTGTTTGAGGTCATCGTATGCCAAACAGAAGAAAGGGCACGTCCCCCACCAAGTGAGGCCGTGAATGATGATCAAAATGAAGACACCACCAAGCTAACACTTCGAAAAGTGCTTGCCATGGATGACATGAATTCCACCCAGGGCCATGCCGTGACAATGTCTCCCGATTCTTTTCAGATTGAGCAGTGGGAGGAACCCAATTCATACCCTCTAGTATACTCTTCCTTTTATAATGTTTCTGATTCTGATTTCATGTCTAACTATACCTCTTTGCCTTGCACTAACAGATTGGAGAGCGAAATGGAAGAAACCTGGGAGGAAGAGAATAGGACGGATGATGGTGACAAGGACATCCAGGTCAAACCCATGCCCCTGCCCTATGTGCTACATAGCAGCAACGCACTGTCCCAAGCCGTGTCCCACATCCATGGCCACATTCTGCCTACTGCCCTGCCGCAAACGCAGGATCCTCCTGAGTCCCAGGACTTGCTAAATGCCCTGCCGCAGCCACAACCCAGCGCCGCAGAACCTGGACATGTCCAGGGCACGCCTTCAACGCGCCAAGCTGCGCCAACTGATTCACTGCAGGGCAAGTCCTTAGCCGCTGCACCAGAACCTTCCCAGCACGCATCTGAGATGCACAGCATTGCGGCCATGCTTCAAGACACATCCACGGCAGAACCCAAGGACCAGCCCATGCCTCCCAATCTGCTGCCAGCCGTGTCTCAGCCCCTGCCCAAGGACAAGGACCCGATTTTGAAATTCAATGCGCCTTCTCAACTCAATCCTGAAACATTTAACTTTCATTTTAATAAGGCAAACTTGGATTTGAATTATGATTTAGCTCCTAATGCTGTTGAACTTTTCTCGTGCAGGTTCCACCATAAAAACACCAAGAATATGCTAAAGGCACTCAACTTGGTCCCCCTCTTCAAGTTCCGAAGGAAAATCAACGGAAGGGACCAAGGATGAAGTCAAGAACGTACAGGGCACAACCAAAGCTATTCCCCCACGAGCATTGTCCAAGGAAGACAGTCCAGAATGGACAGAAACTGCTCTCATTCAAATCACTCCTCAATCTCTTTCCCAATAAGTTACGTTCTCGTCGATGGATTCCTTTTTGTATTTGTAACTTTTTTCTCCATAATGCAGCATAGATTCTACAGCAAGAAGCTCATAATCAGTTCCATGTTGACGCTGAAATCCTGGGCACACCATCAAATGCCTAGCATGCCAGTCCCGTCTTGCCTAGATGTTAAATAAAGCACTCCTAGGAGGCAGCCTAGCCCTGGTTTTTATTTCTCACTTCCTTTTCTGTTTCTGCCCGTTATATCTCTCAAACCTTTCTATTGTTGTCATGCTTACTGCTTATCACATTGAGGACAATGTTCAATTTCGATTTGGGGGTGTGGATTTAAAATTTTTCATATAAAAACAAGTAGGTTTGGGGGTGATACACGGCCAGGACATTTAAATTTCTACTTATGATTAGTATGATAACTTGTTAATAGGAATGTATATGCTAAGTTAACTATCTTTGCTTTACTAAGAGTCATGCCATGGTCAAGTAGTTCATAATTTGCACTTCACAATGCCATGTTTTAAGTGATTAAGTGAACGAAATAACTGAATTTGAGTGAACCTTAGAAAATTAGTGGAGACTTCCCTGTGAGATCTTTGAGCCTAATTGCCATTCTTTCTGAGGGATATACTTGTTTCTACTCTTAAACACTCTTCGCTTTTGTTCTTAATTGTTGATCTCATTACATCATTTTGCATTGAATTTGAAATAACTAACATCCTTTAGATACTCTTGATCTAATGTGTGGTTTTCCATAAGAAGTGATGTAGGCTATGTATGCTTTAACCTCTAAAGGCTTTATCCTACCCTATTGCATGCTCCCTAAGCCAATTTTGAAGCCAAACACTCAGCCTTTTCTTTCATCACCCAAAGTATAACCTAACCGAAATACTTAGCCATTCATCACAGCCATACCCTATAACCTCAGTTTGTGCTAAGGTTACCGTAAATGAGATTCATGGTGAGAATGAGAGGTGAAAGAAGATGCTGCCCAATTCAAAGGACATTGGCGTCAATTCAAAGTTCAAAAGTAAAGAAATGCTATACAAGTTGTAAGCTACACGAAAATTTGAGGAAATCATTGCATGATCTTGGTTCAATTCAATTCAAAAGAAAGAACAGAAAAAAAAAAACGTTCAAATCAAAAGAAAGAAAGAAACATTGAGAAAAAGTGAAAAACAAAGTGAATTGAGCCAAGTGAGCCAAGAGCCTCAAAATAAGCCACAAGAGCCTCAAAATAAGTCATCAAGAAAGCACAATGTCGTGGGCCTTAAGAAAGGATTCAGTTCAGAAATTCCAAGTTCAAGTCATGACTTCTCATGCCTTGGCACAACTCAGGTTCTTTGAATCCCATCCTTCCTTGCTAAACCCCAAAGCTTAGCCCCATTACAACCTAAAAAGGAAGACCTAACTGATCTTATGGACAATCATGATGAGGATTAAGGTACGTATCTATGTTCTTAAAGTTCAATTCCTTTCATGAGATCTTTATTTCCATAAATTGCTATTCTTCAGCCTAGGATTCTTGTGCGAATTGAGAGTTTCCAAGTGAGGATTAGAGTCGAGGCGAAATCTTTCCAGGGCACTTAGATGAAGTTGTTTTCAAAAATGATCACTTCGAAATTTTGCCATTTATACACGTACACCTTCACATGACACTCACGGCGATGGCATTACTTTTAGTTCTGCAAAGCATGTTTACTTACTTTGATTCTTATTAGCTTGTTAAAAGTACTATCTCTAGCATCTTTTTTTGTCTAAGTAAAACGCTTGTGGGTATCGTGCTGCTATAACCCTCAGGAGACAAAATTCCTCCTACTAGGTGAACCTAGGGGTTTAAATGTTCTATCTTAACTAAAATCGAGTATTTTCATTTTGTTAGCATTTGTTTTGCTCAGGGACTAGCAAAAGATAGGTTTGGGGGTATTTGATAAGTCGTTATTTATGCATCAATAGTAGAAAATGATCAATCTTGTGAGACTTGTGCAGAGTTAGAAAGATAGGTAAAATATGGAAAGAACGCAAAAAGAATGACTCAAATCGGAGTCCAGATGAAGGATATGTCCTCATTTCAATATGAGGTCCTGAACGGAGTCCTAAGTGCGCTAATGGGCCAGTGCGCCTATTTTGGGCCACTGGCCCAGTACCTCATATCAGGCCCTCCGAGTCTCAAACCTGTGTTTTATGACATCAAGGTCAGGTCCTAGAAGTGCCAAGGTCACGCCAAGGCAGGTCGAGGACATGTCCCAAGAACTCCCATCCGAGCCCAGATGTGCGCCTAAGCTCGGGGTCCCTGTTCCACCAGCGGTGGATCAGAGGTTCTCCCTATGCGCTAAGCCTGACAACATTTGTGCTAAGCCTAAACAAAGATGCGCTTCTACTATACTCATGATGTGCTTCAAAAGCGCAGTCCCAAATCCTGATTACGAAGAGAGTCCAAAAGCCAACTTTTGGCCAGCTTGCGTTCCCACTTGACAGCTTGCATTCACACTCTCAGCCGTGCTCTGATTGGTTCTAATAGATTTTAAGGACTTTGTAATTAATTAAAAGTACTATAATATTCCCTATCCTTATAGGACATGGTTTTACCAATCCTTATAGGACATGGTTTTACCAATCCTTATAGGACAAGGTTTTCCCTTTGTCTATAAAAGGGAGCCTTTGTTCAGTGTTTGGGGGATAATTAGAGAGGCAGATTTTTAGAGATAATATTTTACACACAGATTATTGGACGTGGAGCTTGGAGAAGAAGGCTCTGTAGTGTCTTTTGCTGCTCATGTTCTTAACAATCTCTTCTGTACCCTTATTTTCATTATTGCAATTTACTTATGAATTCAATTATATTTGTTTCAATTTCAGTTATGTGTGAGTAGTCGTTAGGATTAGGGCTGCTTGAAGCCCTAGCCATGTTAGCTTGTTGATTGGATTTCTGGCTCTTGATTATGATTGCTATGCATGCTGAATAAGTTGGATTACTGTGCTTAATGACCTTAATTTATGCCTAAAAGATTAGCTACCTTGTTTGCATATAATTATTGATGTAATTGCTTGAGTGACCGTCATATCATCTTGTGATTTGGAGCATCGAAAGTATTCTTACTTGTAATCTTAACTCATAACGACCTAGGATTGCATGTCACTTTGCTAGGCTAATGTGGTGTCATTAAATTCTCTTTGAACTTCATTCATCATCTTAAAAGGTAGGTGATAGACGTTCTAGGCATATGCCCTGTTTAGAACATGCTAAGTAAAAGGGAATAAGATGTGTCTAGTGAACCAACGCCAGGTCCTAGGCACGGGCACCTAATTCAGAAAATGCATAGTAATTAGGTCAAGGAAATCTGATTAGTAACTATAATTGGTTAGAGTGGATAGTAAGCCTTAATTCGCCTTAGTTAATAATCAATCAACCGTTCATTCTTGCATTGTTATTTTCTGCATTTTACTTGTCTTTAAATTTCAGTTCTCACATCATAAACTCCCCTTACCCCCCACCCCCACCCCCCTGCGTGTGTGTGTGTGTGTTTTCACTAAGTTAATAAATCTGAAAAGTGGTCATGATACAAGTCCTCGAGGGATCGACTCTTGCTGTGCTCCGATTTGAGTCATTCTTTTTTGGGTACTTCTCAGAATTTACCTTTCTTTCCAAATCTGCACAAGTCTCACAAAATCGATCATTTTCTACTATTGATGGCACAAAATCATTCAAAAGACATGTAAGAGAGGCATATAAAGATATCAAAATGATGCATGAATAATGACTGAACAATTGCATAATCCAAACGGCATTCTTCTGTATGCAAATGTACCATATGGGCATGTGAATGTCGTTTGTTCTTGATCTTCAGGAGCAATAGTAATCTGATTATACCCTGAGTAGCCGTCCAAGAAGCAGTAGTGAGAGTGTCCCACTAATCGCTCAACATTTGATCGATGAATGGCAATGGGAAGTGATCCTTGCGTGTGGTTGTATTTAGTCTTCGGTAATCAATGCACACTCTCCATCCCGTTTGAAATCATTGAGGTACAAGCTCGTCATGTTCGTTTTTAACGACCGTGATCTCGTTTTTCTTTGGCACGGCCTGAACTTGGCTCACCCACTTGGAATCGCTAATTGGATATATGATTCCAACGTCAAGAAGTTTGAGTACTTCTTTCTTCCCGACCTCCATCATAGGTGGATTCAATCACCTCTACGCCTCTCGTGATGGTTTGGAGTCTTCTTCCAGAAGTATCTGATGCATGCACTTTGTGGGACTTATGCCTTTGATGTTGGCGATCGTCCATCCAATTTCTGTTGGATTTACTTTAAGAACGTGAACCAATGCCTTTTCTTCTTCTTCCGTACTTAGGTTAGACGCAATGATGACCGGAAGGGTTTGATTTTTACCTAAGTACGCGTATTTTAAGTGTTCAGGCAGGGGCTTCAGCTCAAGTTTAGGAGCCTTCATAATGGACGGCAAGGTTTTCTGGGCCGTGAGGGGCAAAGCTTCGAAGGGAGGCCTGTAGAATTGAAGGGCTAGCACAGTATCGAGGGACCGAACCTCCTCAATCACGCTATCTTCAAGTGAATCCTCAGTGCGTGGAGAACTTGTAATGGCCTTCTCGAGATCATCCGTCATGCAAGAGTGCTAAATTGTCTTCCGTAGCAGTATGTCCATAGTATTTAATGGAAAATCCACGATAGGTTTGGCAGGATATTGGATGGCATCATGGATGGAGAATGTCTGAAGCTTCTCCAAGACCTTGATGGAGACTTGGCCATTTTTGATGTCGATAAGGCACTCAGTCGTGGCTAGCAAAGGACTTCCAAAGATGAGTGGAGGTTCCTCATTCTTGACAATTATGTCCATTTTGAGTACGTAAAAGTCCGCAGGGAAGCAAGTGTCTCCAATTTACATTAGTACGTCCTCTAGAACCCCCATTAGATTAGTAACATAGGCGTTAGCTAATCTAACACATAGGTGCGTAGGTTTGAGTGCGCCTAGGTTGAGTGACCTGCAATGTGGAACGGCATGATGTTTACTGATGCTCATGTGTCGCAGAGGCAATGCTTGAATATTTTCGATTGAATGACACATGGAAGTGATGGAGGTCCAGAATCATTGGCTTTAAGGGGCATGCACAAAAGGGCAGCAGAGCATGCCTTAGGGATTTCAATGGTGTTAGTGGAGCTGAAACCACGCTTTCCTGTGACTAAGTACTTGATGAGTTTTGCGATGATAGGCATGTGCTTGACGATTTTATGGAAAGGTAGTGTGATTTGCAGCTTCTGCAACATGCTGAAGATTTCCTCCTCAAAGTCCTACTTTTGCTTATTCCTGTTTTGGAACCTGCGAGGAAATGGAATTTCGACATCCTCAGTTAACTCAAACGTTGCTTTTTTAGTTGGTTTAAGATTGGAATTTTGAGTTTTGGAGTTAGAAGTAATTGAGTACTGCAAATGGGCCTTAGGAGCAGGTTGGATGTTAGTCGTGGCCTGTGGCAGTGCCTTGGACATGATACTTGGCACATCTTGCGAGAGTAGTAGGGACATGGCTATCAGCAGAGTTGAATTCGGCGTAGTTTCAGGGGCTGCTTGCGGTGAGGTGCTGGGTGGCTCGCTGGGCAGGTTTTGCGCCTGTGGTTGTTGCTGTGGCATGTTTAGTGGCATTCTTTGGTCAGCGGTTCTTGGCAGAGCTGAATGAGGCACAGGGCCAGGCCCTTCTTGCGGCAGGGCTCTCAGTGGAGCCTAGATCATGGTTGGCGGCGCAGAATGGTGCCTTGATCATGTCACGGGGGAGTCATCCTCCTTAGTGTCAAGTCTTTCGTTATTCCCTTCAAGGGCAGCATATGTAGGACCTTGAAGTTGTGCTCCACTCCGCAGAGTGATGGCATTAGCCGTAGGATTGTGAAATCCTTTAGGATTTACCAAGACTTGACTTGGTATCTTTCCCTGCTCCCGCTAATTTAGTTGATTTTCAATTTGTCCCATTTGACGATCCAAGTTTGCAATTGCATTATTCGTGTTTGCCATCTAACTCCGACTATCGTCCATGAATTGCATGAATTGAATGTGTTGTTGAGCCAAGGTATTGACGGTATCCTCCACATACTTGCTTCTGCTGGTTTGATTTGAGGAAGGGCCGTGAGATTTCCCTTGAGGGGCTACAGCTTGCTGCTGAAATCCATGGGGCGGCAAAGGATTGGCAGTAGTTTGATTGTTACTCCAGCGGAAGTTTGGATAATTTTTCCACCCCATATTGTAAGTTTTTGAATATGGGTCATACCGGGGTCGTGAATTGTTATTGAAACCTCCAGCAAAATTGGCGTCTTCCACCATTGGGCAGTCTTAGGACATGTGGCCCTAAATTGAACATACTTCGCAAGTTTGAACTCCCTTTGCCTTCTCGTTACACAGTTTTTTCACCATTGCCATGAGTTGAGCAATGGCGTCATCATTGTGATTGGTGTATACATCACTAGTAGCCCTAGAGGAATGATCTCTGTAGCTAAATTGTTTTTCCCTTTGAGCGATGTTCTCAAAGGCGGTCCTTGCTTCCTTAGCCGTGCCCTCTAGAATCCCTTGGGATTGAGAGATCACCATTGTCCGATCGCTAGTCTTCAAACCTCCGTAGAAGTATAATATAAGATGATGTTCGTCGATATGGTGGTGGGGGCACCCCTATAGCATCTGGTTGAAACGCTCCCAAAACTCGTAGAAAGACTCCTCCATGTCTTGTCGTGGGTTCATTATCTTGGACTGCAATTCGTTCATCTTTTCCACGGGAAAATATTACGTCAAGAATTTGGACGTCAAGTCCCTCCATGGGAAGCCGGTGCCAGTGAATGAAACCATGCCTTTGCGCGGTCCTTAAGACTGAAGTGAAAAAGCCATAGGCGGATTTTTTATTTCGTCATTCCACTAATGCGCATCGTTGAGTAGACTTCATCGAATTCCTTGATATGAAAATGCGGGCCCTCGCCAGACTTCAACTCGAAATTTGCCACCGTTGACTCGGGAAAGTTAATGGGAAATTGATCCTCCGAGACATAGGGAATGGCAAAGTCTTTAAGGAGCCATGGGGCTTGCGGTACTAGTCCACGTTTTCATCCTTGCTCTTCTCTTTGATCCGCCATCCTACTGGGACTTGGTGGTGGTGAGCCGTTTACTGAAGATTCTCTTAAAAAGGCACCGTTGAGGGACAAGTCCCAGGCAACAGCGCCAAAAACTTAATAATAATGCAAGAATAATGGTTGATTGATTTTATGACTAAGGCGAATTAAGGCTTACTATCCACTCTAACCAATTATAGTTACTAATTAGATTTCCTTGACCTAATTACTATGCATTCTCGGAATTAGGTGCCCGTGCCTAGGTTCTGGCGTTGGTTCACTAGACACATCTTATTCCCTCTTACCTAGCATGTTCTATACAGGGCATATGCCTAGAACATCTATCACCTACTATTTAAGATGATGCATGAAGTACAATGAGAGTTTAATGACACCACACTAGCGTAGAAAAGTGACATGCAATCCTAGGTTGTCACGAGTTAAGATTACATGTAAGTTCCCAAATACCCTTTATGCTACAAATCACAAGATGATATGACGGTCACTCCAGCAATTACATCAATAATTATATCCACACAAGGTAGCTAATCTTATAGGCATAAATTAAGGTCATTAAGCATAGTAATCTAACTTATTCAGCATGCATAGCAATCATAATCAAGAGCCAGAAATCTAATCGACAAACTAACATGTTTAGGGCTTCAAGCAGCCCTAATCCTAAAAGGAACTACTCACTCATAACTGAAATTAAAATAAATATAATTGAAATCATAAGTAAATTGCAATAATAAAAATATGGTTACAAAAGAGATTGTTGAAGAATATGCACATCAGAAGACACGGCAGAGCCTTCCTCTCCAAGCTCCACGCCCAAAAAGTGCAGAAAATAAAAACTGATAAAAACTAAAAACTGGATTACAAAGAAATTATTCGGCTAGGGTTCTCCAGTATGGTCTCCACAAATGGTCTAAAAATCATATCTAAGAATAATAATGTCTAAAACACTGAACAAAGGCTCACTTTTACAGACAAGGGAAAACTTTGTCCTACAAGGATTGGAATTAGAAACCTACCTAGAGTGTTCTAGAACATTTATTGTACTTCTAAGTAATTACAAAGTCCCTAAAATCTATCAAAGCCAATCAGAACACGGTTGGGAGTGTGAATGCAAGATGGCAAGTGGGAACAAAAGCTGGCCGCGAGCAGCCTGCGGTCTTCCCACGGTCAGACTCTGGAAACTTAGAACTTGGCCCTTGGAATGTCTTCATCGCGCCACGGTGCGCCTTGATACTTGAATGGTTTCTACTCATGCCAAGGAATTTACAAACGCTCAATGTCTTGATCGAATGGGCATAGGTACGAAAAGGGCCTCATTTAAACTCAACTATGCCGTAATCGCGCCTTTAGGGGGTACCTATGTGGATAATGAAGAAGTACCCATATAGGGATCTAGGACCATGCTTTGGAGGTGTACCATGATGATAGTTGAAGTGCATCTTGGTTTGGCTAAGCGTATAAGGTTCAGAATTGGCGTAGAAACTAGGCGCATAAACTAGGCACAGAGACTTGATACCTGGCTATTGGCTGGGATCCTTGGGACATGACATTGGGGTGCATCGCAAGACCCTACAAGGTTCAAGACAGGGCTCCGATGGTTTTAGTTTAGGGCATGTCTTAGGACATGACAAAGGCAGGCCCTTGACCTCGATAGGGACTCAGATGGGAAGTTCTTGTGATTTGTACACGACATATCCTGACATGACCTTGGCACATCTTGGACATGAACTTGATGTCAGTAGAAATAGGTCTGGGACCCGGATGGCATGATCTGAGGTACTTGGCCAAGGACCCAAAACAGGGCGCACTGGCGCACTCAGGACCAAGCTCATGATTTGATATTGAAATGAGCACATCTCCTTCATCTGAACTCCGATTTGAGTCATTCTTTTTGCGTTCTTCTCAGAATTTACCTATCTTTCCAAATCTACACAAGTCTCACAAGATTGATCATTTTATACTTTTGATGGCATGAAATCATTCAAAAGACAAGTAAGAGAGGCACATAAAGACATCAAAATGATGCATAAATAATGACTGATCAGGCATCACTAACTTGGAGAATCAAATTGGGCAGCTTGCAACCCAATTGAATCAACGAGAACAAGGCAAGTTGCCAAGTTAGGTCACGATGAATCCCAAGGGATTTCAGCACCGTACGGAAAATGCCAATACCCTGAGGAGTGGCACGAGACTTCAAGGCCCCATGCACCCTATCATTGAAGATGTCACTCATGAAGAAGAAGATGAAGAGGAGTACCTCAATGGATCTGCCGCATAACGTGTCCTTAAACCTGCCGTTGGACCATAACCATGTCACGTCGTTGACCATGTCTAATTCTGGCTTACCGAAGGCCCTAGTTCAGCCGCAGACCGCAACCCTAACATTGCTGCAAGACCAGCAATGGACCCCATATTGCACCTGTCGCAGGACCTTCACCGCTGGCCTATGTCCCTGGAGTGCACAAAACTGAACATGTTGCAGGACCTCATATCAGGCCCTTGACCACAGCACCAGAACCTCTCCAGGGCACGCTTGCAACACGCGCAGCTGCACCCACAAACAACTCAGATCCAGTTGGGACAAACACCCAAGCTAAGCCCACGACAGTCCCTTCTCAGGCCCGATTTGCGCCAAGTTCCAGTAACAAGGACACAACTGTGTCGTTTTGTCCTCACGGCCAAACAAAAAATGCGGATCCCTCTAAATCTAAATCTCACACTTCCAATTCTAAACAAGCGAAAAAAGTACACTTTGATTTAGACATTGACATTCCATTGCCGTTTCCTCGCAGGTTTCACAACAAGAACAAAAGGAATGAAGAATTCGAAGAGGAAATCATAACCATGCTGCGGAAACTTGAAATCACCTTGCTGTTTCCCAAGCTCGTCAAACACATGCCAATTATCACAAAACTTATCAAAGATTTAGTGGCTGGGAAGCAAGGTTTCAATACGAATGACATCATTACCGTTCCCAATGCATGCTCCGCTGCCCTTTTACGGATGCTTCTCAAAGCCAACGATCTCGGACCTCTGTCACTTCTCTACGTCATTCAATCAAAACGATTCGACCTTAGTCTATGTGACACAGGCACCGTAGTGAGCATCATGTCGTTCCACATTTACAAATCTCATGGGCGTACTCGAAGAAATGCTAGTACAAATTAGAGACACATGCATTCCGGCGGATTTCTACATTCTCAAGAGGGACCAAAATTATCAAAATGAAGAGCCGCGCTTAATCTTTGGAAGACCATTGCTGGCCACAGCCAACTGCATGATTGACGTTAAGCATGGCCAAATCTCAATAAACGTTTTGGACGAAACGCGAACTTTCTCTGTTCATGACGCAGTCCAATACCCAGCCAGACCTATTGTGGACTTCCCTATGAACATGATGGACATGCTCCTCCAAAAGGCGTTGGGAAACTCATATATGAAGGATGACTTGGGGAAGGCTATCACAAATTCGTCACCAATAGAGGCAAGCCCTGATGACGGTGTCATGGAAGAACTCAGGTTCCTCAATGCCGTGCCCTATCTACCTTGGAAGCATGCAGTCGAAGAGCTACCTCCCTTGGGTGAGAAGACATTACCATCAATCATTAAAGCCCCAGAACTCGAACTCAAGCCATTGACAGACCACTTAAAGTATGCATACTTAGGTAGCAATCAAACTCATCTGGTTATCATTGCTTCTAACCTAAGTACGGAAGAAGAAGAAGAGGTGATGGTGACAGTTTCAAAGGCTAACCAAACGGCAATCGGATGGACAATAGCAGACATCAAGGGGATTAGTCCTTCAAAATGCATGCACCAAATATTAATCAAAGATGAGGCCAAGCCCTTAAGGGAGGCGCAAAGAAAACTAAATCCACCTATGACGGAGGTCATGAAGAAGGAAGTCCTGAAACTTTTGGATGTTAGAATCATCTATCCTAGCTTCGAATCCAAATGGGTGAGCCTCGTCCAAGTAGTTCCAAAGAAGAGCGGGATCACGGTTGTAAAGAATGAGCATGATGAGTTCGTGCCTCAAAGAGTTCAAACATGATGGCGAGTTTGCATTGACTATAGAAAGCTAAACACCAGAACCCGCAAAGATCAATTTCCCTTGCCCTTTATCGATCAAATGCTCGAATGCTTAGCTGGACATTCTCATTATTGCTTTCTTGACCGATACTCGGGCTACAACCAGATTTCCATCGCCCCAGAAGATCAGGAGAAAACCACTTTCACATGTCCATATGGCACATTTGCATATCGAAGAATGCCATTTGGTTTATGCAACGCCCCATCTACTTTTCAGCGATGCATGATGAGTATCTTCTCTGACATGGTAGAGGATATCATTGAAGTCTTCATGGATGATTTCTCGGTGTTTGGTCACTCATTTAAGCTTTTTTTAGAAAATCTATCATGAGTACTTGAGAGATGCAAAGAGAACAACTTGGTTCTTAATTGGGAGAAGTGCAGTTTTATGGTGCAACAAGGCATTGTCCTGGGCCATTGTCGTGGCATAGAGGTAGACAAGGCTAAACTTGACATAGTGGAGAGACTGCGGTACCCTACATCAGTTAAAGAAGTCAGACGATTCTTAGGGCATGCCTGTTTCTACAGACGCTTTATCAAGGACTTCTCAAAGATAACGAGACCACTATGCAATCTCTTGGCCAAAGATGCAGCTTTTGAATTCACCAAGGAGTGTCGTCAGGCATTCAACACCCACAAAGCAAAGCTCACACCTTCACCAATCATTATGCCGCCCAACTGGGACCTCCCATTCGAATTGATGTGTGACGCTTCAGACTTTGCAGTGGGAGCTGTGCTAGGATGAAGAGTGGATAAGCTTCCTCACGTCATCTACTATGCTAGTAGACGATGCCCAGCTAAACTACTCCACCACCGAAAAGGAACTTCTAGCCGTCATCTTTGCCTTAGAGAAGTTCAAATCCAACCAAATTCAAACAAAGGTCATCGTCTGCACAGATCATGCGGCATTGAAGTACCTCCTCACAAAGAAAGACGCCAAACCAAGATTGCTAAGGTGGATGCTACTCCTCCAAGTGTTCGATCTCAAAATTCGAGACAAAAAAGGGAGTGAAAACGTAGTTTCTGATCGCATGAGTAGATTAATTCACGACTCTCACGAAGAAGCTGATCACTTGCCTTTCCTTGAGACGTTCCTGGATGAGAAACTCTTTGCGTTCAAGGCTATCGAACCGTGGTATGCTGATCTAATTAACTATCTTTTTACTAAGTGTGTCCCTTCATCTTTGAGCATGTACCAAAAGGACAAGCTTGTTAAGCAGGCTAAGTACTACATCTAGGATGAACTGTACCTTTGGAAGCACTGCTCAAACCAAGTTATTCGACAATGGATCCCAGAAGACGAGATGGAATCAGTTTTGACTTTCTACCATTGTTTGGCGTGTGGAGGGCATTTTGGAGCTGAAAAGATGGCCCTCAAGGTACTTCAAAGCGGTTTTTACTGGCCTACGCAATTCAAGGACCCCAATGAGTTCATTCTCACCTGCTACAGTTGTCAAATGCAAGGTAACATAGGCCCTAGAAATCATATGCCCTTAATCCCTATCCTAGTTGTGGAAATCTTCGACGTCTAGGGCATTGATTTCATGGGGCCGTTTCCCAACTCTTTCGGTTACCTTTACATCTTACTTGCGGTTGATTATGTCTCAAAGTGGGTGGAAGCAATTCCAACCAAAACTAATAATGTAAAAGTAGTTGTGAGTTTCCTACAGAGTCACATCATGGCTAGATTTGCCGCACCAAGATCAATCATAAGTGACGGAGGCACGTACTTCTGCAATTGATCCAGAAGTACAGTCCTCAATGCTCGACCCAATTGTTCCAGGCTCTGTCTCAAATCAGGCTCTAATATTGGATCATGTGTAGTATCAGCTTCATCACCGTTTCAAGGCCGCGGACAGGGCTCACGTATCGGACGAATCACACTGAAAATAACCATAATTCATTAGTACCACATTTGGGGATTTATAGAGTGGTATTTAAGGGATTTGATAACATTTTTAATAGTGTGAGTAACGGTGTAAGTGAAATGGTGCAACGGTTTTAACGGTGTTATTGTTCAATAACTAAACCCTAAACCATAAGGGCCCGTTTGGTATTGTTTTACAATTTTTCATTTTTCAGATACAAAAACAGTTGTAGAATGTGTTTGGTAGCTCATTTTTAAAAAATAAATTTAGAAAATGAAAACACAAGATACAATAATTTGCTTACGTTTTATAAAACAACAAATTATTGTTTTCTGAATTTTAGGATACAACCTAAAAAAATAAAAGAAACAAAATATGTACAATATTAAGTAAAAGGTCACCACAATATTACCATAATCATCATCACCACCACCACCACCCCACAACCACCACCACCACCACCACCCTACCTTACCTCCATCACCACCATTGCCGCCACCCGCCACCGCCACCACTGCCGCCGCCACCGCCACCGCCACCACCTCCGCCGCCATCACCTCCAACACCACACCACAACCACATCCACTGCCCCAACACCATGTCCACAACCTCCACTGCCACCACCACCACCCCTGCCACCACGAGCACCACCACTAACCCCTACTGCAACCATCCCCACCACCACCACCGTCGTCGCCATCACCTCCAATACTACACCACAACAACCTCCATCACCATACCCACCACCTCCACTACCACCACCACCACCACCACCACCACCCATGCCACCACCACGATCACCCACACCGCAACCACCCCATCACCACTGCCACCACGACCACCGTCACCCCCACCCTCGCCCCATCACCATAACGACCACCGTTTCCGCTACCACCACTACCACTGCAGTCACTCCCACTATCACCACCACTGCAGCCATTCCCACCACCACCCTACCACCGCCGCCATTGCCCCCCCCCCCCCCCCCCCCCCCCCCCCCACCACTAGCACCACCAACCCCTACTGCAACCATCCCCACCACCATCACCCACACCGCAACCACTCCATCACCACTGCCACCACGACCACCGTCACCCCCACCCCCGCCCCATCACCATAACGACCATCGTTGCCGCTACCACCACCACCACTACAACCACTCCCATCATCACCACCCCTGCCACCACCACCCCCACCACCACCCTACCACCACCACCCCCACCACCACCCTACCACCGCCGCCATTGCCACCGCCACTGCTACCATGACCACCGCCACTCCCACCACCTCCCCATCAGTGCCACCACCCCACAATCACCACTGTCATCGCCACCACCTCCACCTCCACCCCACAACCATCAACGTCGTTGCCACACCTACCACCACAACCACCACCTCCACTCCACTACCACCATCGCCTTCGCCACCCCGACCACCACCACCACCACCTCCACCTCCACCCCATCACACTACCACTATCTCTACTATTACCATTCCCACTGTCGTCATGTCAAAATTTATATTTGGAAATTATTGTCTAATGCGTATTTACTCTTTTTTTAACTTTAAATATTTGTATCAAACAAGTTTTTCCTTTTTCATTCTTACAAAATTATATTTAGAGTAAACTACCAAATGTATTCTCAAATATTAAATACACAAAATCCTATTTCTTGTTTTTATTTTACAAAACAATATTTCAAAAATAGTTTTGCAAAACGATACCAAACGGGCCCTAAGCGATTAATCTAATCTTGTAATATCGGATAATAAAGATTTTTCAAATATAAAATTTAAAAGTATTTTTGGATTGTCCTTACATTGCTCCTCAAAATGAACAAGTGAAAAAGAAAAAAAGATTATAAGTGGGAGTAATATTTTCATAAAATAGAAAAGGCCAAAAAAAAAAGCTAATAGGGAATTAAAAGTTTTAAAGGGTCAATTTCATTGTTTGAGTAATTATTATGGTGGATAGAGATTGGAAAGTTTTAAAAATATGATTAGTGGAATTTTGAATAAATATTGATGTTGTCAAGTCCTTATAAATTGATAGCTCTTAAATTAACTAGCCGAAAACAAGGCTAATAATTGACACAACAATTAGCCCAAACCATAACTCTCACAACCCCTAGCAATCATTACACCGCCGCAAACGCAGGGACAAGTCCAGCCGCACCAATCACGACCACCCAGCCATAGAGAAAATCAATCTCGTACGAGGAGCACCAGATCTGCAACGAGACAAGTTGAACTTAACTCAATCAGAGAAGCAAAGAGCAACTAGCTAGGAGGGAGATGGAGGCGAGACTTGAGCTGGAGCTCACACCCATGCCTCAACAGACTGCTCGCGACGCCCACAAGTGGTACTACAACCTCAGGCAAGATCCGCCGCATCAAGAACTAGAGCTGCTATCATCTCCAACACGGAAAGCTAGAGACACAGTAAACACACACTCCCATGGGGACGCATGCAACAACTCCACACATACCATACCAGCATGCTGAGATAGGGCAAGCAAGGGAGAGAAGAGAATAGAATGGAAGTTGGGTAAAGAAATGAGGAATTAGACTAAGTCATATACAATATTAGTCAACCACTCTGTCTCAAATTTTATACAAATATACAACATTCTTGCCTTCAATAAAAGTCCAACTTGATAACTCTTACTTATGACTATATATAATTGTTCTTGGCATTAATGGTTACCCTAATTCTTTATAGGACAATACTTATCTTTGTAGGATATATTTGTCTTCCCTTTCATCAATAACAAACTTTTCCATACACATACCATAATGTGAAGCGATCATTTCCTAGATAATCATTGAAACCTCATACTTTGAATTAAAAGTGAATCTAATTAATTGGACTTTGTTTGTTCATTCATTCATGCCATAAGTATATAAACGATGATTTTGGAAATAGTTAATGATACTAGTGAGTAACTAAATAATGATATTTCAATGGTTAATTATTTGAGAAACGAAAAATTTAGATTATGATCTATATATAAAGAAAATTCGTTAATAAAAAAATATAAAAAAACGACGACATCTCCAAAAATATCGAGTGATTTTGAATGAATTATATAGTATCAAATTGGGATGGATTCAAATTCATTTGAATTGTGTACGTGTATGGACACAAAATAGATTATTGAATAAATAAATGTGTCTTTAATTAGTTGCCAAATCATCCCTATTTTTAATAACACACATATATGTATATTCGAAAGGAATCCTGCCTCTGGGGTACACCCTTCATTAAGATTTAGATAATCAAAAGGTAATCATATTGACAAATGAATACAAAATGCGTACCAAGTAGTAAAACACTTGGGTGACTCATTATTTATATTGAATCTACTTACTCCAATGGTTTGTAACCAAGTAGTATTCAAACTCTTGATATTGAGTATGAAAATAAGGAAATTTTTGTGATACAAAATGCGTATCGATGTAAAACACTTTATAATCGTTTGGTAATACAAATTAAAGTAGGAAAGGGATTCAAAATGTATAATTTAAAAGTTAACATACTCATTTATATAATGCACTAACAAAATCCGTCATAAGGAACTCAATCACAGACCCGAGTATAGTACATATACATGGATGTTGTAAGTTTTGGTATATAAGGTAGAGCCACATTATACTCACGTTTATCAAATAAAATTCAAGAAACTATGGCAGCAATCTACCGTCACGCCTTTTCACTTGAATGGTCTAATTTCGAAAAAAGTCGAACTCATCACAACCTATAAAATACACAAAAGCAAATTTGCTGTAACCATTAAGTTGCCCAAGGAATGGATTGTGATATAAGAATGTTGTGGACATGGGTTATGCAGTGAATTATTAGTAGTATATGCAATTTGCAAGGGAAAGTGAAAGAACGAGGCAACAAGAAGGTGAAGCAAGGGACAAAGCAAAAGATAATTTTGGTCTTTGGTATGGGCCTATGCGGTTGGCACTACCAAGCAGCCACATGTGGTTTGGACCAAATTCACGTGCTAAATTGCCTTGTCTTGGCTTCGACCTTCGGAGTCTGCACATATTATTTTCACTCTCTCTCACGAGTGATGTTTCCATGTAACTGGAACGCAAGGGTGGAGCCATATAGGTTTCCTTGTTTTCTTCATTTGTATATGTATTTGTATATAGGGTGGATAACATTCTTTCAATCATTGACATTATATTAATAATTTTGTATTTTTCTGTCATATATTGTCTATATAAGTGTAACATTTTCTTTATTCATAATGAAATCAAAACACATATTTTCTTTCGGCCGAAAAAAATTCTAAGCATTTATCTATATAAATGGCTACTCATGGCTTACATTCCTGCTAAGCCTCTGCTAGAACGTCATGTGGCCGTTTATTTTTTCATTCACAACATGACACGTGGGTTTTTTTGTTATTATACCTTACCAAGAAACTCTATCAATTCAACCATGTTAAAACCCATAAAATAAAAGCACCATATAACATATATTACAGGTACATATAAGTATTACTCCTCTCTAAGTCTAAGTAGTCAACATTCTCTGTCAAGCGTTCACAGTTTGGGAAATGCAGGCTGCCGTTTGGTTTGGGCAAAGTGTTTTGGTAGTATCCCTTACTCATTTTCAATGTATGATACTGGTAGAAAAGTAACTAAGAAATATTATTTCTTTTCTTACCCACGTTTAGCATAATCTAGAACCGTTCATTCTCTATATATTTACTTTAAATTTATTTATACAAAAAAGTAATCCAATTGGACATTCATATAATATATATATATATATCAACTAAATGGATTGTTTACCAAGAGAATCTTAATTGTTATGAATACCGTTGATTTATCTGATACATATGAATGACTAAATGACCTCTAATTTTATTGAATTTTTGCATAAATGGTCTTGAAATGATGATTTACATAATATACAGCTCGGATTATGACATATGTATATAAAAAGTTCCCTAAATTAAAAAAGTAGAATTAGGATATTCCACCCAGAGTTAGATGCAAGTATCCTTTTAGTATTATACATTCCAATAACCATGGCTAACCAAGGTTGAACAACATAAGCAATGCCAATTTGACAAAGTCTAGTAAAATAATCTTAACCCCAATTCACTTGCCATTTTATCATTGTATAAAAAATAAAAATAATTTTGCCAATTCAATTGCCATTTTCCCTCTTTTGTCCCTTTATGACAAAGTAGCATGACACACCCTACTGGCCTACTCTAGCGTTCACAACACCACCCACCTCATTCCCCAGTTTAGTCTTTCACAAAGGACGCCATTAAACACCCAATTTGGTATCTCTCTCGTGACCTCACAGCAACTAAATCCTTTTCCTCCTTCTAGTTGTAGATACAGTGTTAAAGCTAGTCTTCCATGGCAGATTTTTGGTGACATACAGTTGTGTGACAAGTAATGTTATTGTGGGCAAGGCATTAAGAAAACTTGAAAACATCTTTGCTCAAAAACAATGGCAATATTGGCAATGGCTTCTCCCAGATTTCTTCTATGTCTCATGGCATCAATGACAATGGCTTGTTTCCAAGTGTGCATGGGAGACACGAGAGTTACTGCACAGCTCAACTCGGACATTTTAGGCCTTCTGGTGTTCAAATCCGACATCCAGGACCCTTCCTCGTACCTGGCTTCGTGGAACGAAGACGATGAGTCTCCATGTTCGTGGAGGTTTGTCCAATGCAATCCGGCGACACGAAGAGTCTCTGAGCTGTCCCTTGACAACTTAGGGCTAATGGGAAGAATTGGCAAAGGCCTTCAAAATGTGCAGAACTTAAAGGTGTTGTCTTTATCAAACAACAATCTGAGTGGAGAAATTAGTCCAGAGAAGCTTGCTCTGCCTCCCAATCTTGAAAGGCTTAATTTCAGCCACAACTCTCTCTCTGGACTGATTTCAACCACCTTCCTCAACTGGAGCTCCATCAAATTCCTTGATGTTTCCCAAAATTCAATCTCAGGATCCCTCCCTGATAATCTCTTTGAAAATTGTTTTTCGCTTCGATACCTTTCTTTATCAGGGAACTTGCTTGAAGGCTCTTTGCCTACCACACTGTCTAGATGTTCTTCTCTGAATGGCCTCAATCTCTCCAACAACCATTTCTCCGGTAACCCGGGTTTTGTTTCTGGGATTTGGTCACTGGGAAGATTACGCACTTTAGATCTTTCAAACAATGCCTTTTCTGGGCCTGTGCCACAGGGAATCTCAGCCATACGCAACTTGAAACAGCTTGTGTTGCAAGGCAATCACTTCTCTGGGCCTGTCCCTTCTGATATAGGCCTATGTCCTCACTTGATTAGGCTTGATTTAAGTCATAATCTTTTCTCTGATGCATTGCCCGCCTCGCTTCAGAGGTTGAATTCCTTGACGTTTCTCAGTCTATCAGATAACATGTTTTCAAGTATCTTCCCTCAATGGATTGGTAGCTTGAGCAGCCTCACATACATGGACTTCTCCAACAATGGCTTCACTGGAAGCCTCCCAGAGTCGATGGGAGACCTCAAATCACTCAATTATTTGAGTCTCTCCAACACCAAACTTGTTGGTATTATTCCAATGTCTGTTTCGAACTGCTATGACTTGTCGGTGATTCGGTTGAATGGTAACAACTTCAATGGAACCATACCAGAGGGCTTGTTTGATCTGGGATTGGAGGAAATAGACTTTTCCCACATGGGACTTTCAGGTCCTATCCCACCCGGTTCCAGTAGGCTCTTTGAATCGTTGAAAAAGTTGGATCTCTCAAGGAACAATCTCAAAGGAAATATCCCAGCAGAAGTTGGCCTTTTCTCCAACTTAAGGTACTTGAATTTGTCATGGAACAATCTTCAATCAAGAATGCCTCCAGAGCTTGGCTTCTTCCAGAACTTAACAGTTCTAGATCTTCGAAACAGCGCCTTATTCGGTTCTATCCCTGGAGATATATGTGATTCAGGAAGCTTGGCAATTCTCCAATTGGATGGAAATTCATTGAATGGCCCAATTCCTGATGAGATTGGAAACTGCTCATCTCTTTACTTAATGTAAGCTTTTTTCTGTTTTTGTTCATTTTAAAGCAATTATCTGTTTATTTTCGATTCATTAGACTTACATAACAGACTACACCAACGGTGATATCTTCTGTTGTTGCAGGAGCTTGTCGCATAACAGGTTAAGTGGTTCCATTCCTAAATCGATTTCAAATCTAAGCAAGCTCAAGTTTCTGAAATTGGAATTGAATGAGCTGAGTGGAGAGATACCAAAAGAGCTTGGAAAACTCGAAAACCTTCTTGCTGTCAACATATCATACAACAGACTAGTTGGGAGGCTTCCAGCTGGGAGTGTATTTCAGAGCTTGGATGAAACTGCATTGCAAGGAAACTTGGGCATTTGCTCACCATTGTTAAAGGGTCCATGCACAATGAATGTGCCTAAGCCTCTTGTTCTTGATCCAACGGTGTACAACCACCAAAGAGGTGGTGGTGATCACAGACACCAACATGAATCATCATCTACCATGTCCACGGAAGCCCGTCACCACATGTTCCTTAGCATATCAGCTATTGTGGCAATTTCAGCTGCAACCCTGATTGCTGCCGGTGTAGTTATTATTAGCCTTTTGAATATATCCGCAAGGAGGAGGCCTGCATTTATGGAAACAGCATTGGAAAGCATGTGTTCAAGCTCTTCGAGGTCAGGTGGTTTGGCATCAGGGAAGCTGATTCTATTCGATTCAAGGTCATCCCCGGAGTGGATTAGCAGCCCTGAATCGCTACTCAATAAGGCCTCGGAGATTGGTGAGGGTGTTTTCGGAACAGTCTACAAAATTCCACTTGGAGCTCAAGGAAGAGTAGTTGCAATCAAAAAGCTTGTTACTTCAAATATAATCCAATGCCTTGAAGATTTTGACAGAGAAGTTAGAGTTCTTGGGAAAGCAAGGCACCCTAATTTGGTAGCACTAAAAGGGTACTATTGGACTCCACAAATGCAGCTTCTAGTGACAGAATTTGCCACCAATGGCAGCATTCAATCCAAACTCCATGACAGGCTTCATTCATCTCCACCTCTTTCATGGCCTAATAGGTTCAAAATTTTGCTTGGGACAGCAAAGGGGCTTTCCCATTTGCATCACTCATTTCGCCCCCCAATCGTTCACTACAACATCAAACCGAGTAACATCTTGCTTGACGAAAATTTGGACCCGAAGATTTCAGATTTTGCACTGGCAAGGCTTCTAACAAAGATTGACCGGCACGTAGTGAGCAACAGATTTCAGAGTGCATTGGGGTACGTGGCACCGGAATTAGCATGCCAGAGCTTGAGGGTGAATGAGAAATGTGATGTGTATGGGTTTGGTGTGTTGATCCTTGAGATGGTGACTGGTAGGAGGCCTGTGGAATATGGGGAGGACAATGTTGTCATTTTGACAGATCATGTTAGGGTTTTGCTTGAGCAAGGGAATGTATTGGGGTGCATTGATCTTAGCATGGGGGAGTATCCAGAGGATGAGGTCTTACCAGTGCTCAAGCTGGCTTTGGTTTGCACCTCTCAGATACCTTCTTGCAGGCCTACAATGGCAGAAGTGGTTCAAATTATGCAGATCATCAAGACCCCAATTCCTCATAGGATGGAGGCTTTCTAATTTCTGAGGGCATTTAAGACTTGCTTGGCCCCCAAGCTTGTTGGAATTTCTTACTACTTTTTTTTTTTTTTTTTATGTGGATTGATAGGCTGATCACCTTGTTAATTTATTGTTGGTTTTTCTGCTGGCTAAATTGAATATGAGCATATATTTTAACATTCTTTTGGTTTTTTTTTTGGTTGGGTGTGTTTTATTCTATCTTTCTATGTCTTCAAAGTGAATGATTTGATTTGATTTCATATGAATATTGGTTCTTATAAGTGTAATTGCAATGTGGTTTTTGAAGTCTACCTATTTTGTGCTTTGAAAAATTCGAATTTAGCGAGTCAAGAAAATCTAGCACCAGACAATGAAAATTAAATAAATGATGGGATTTTTAACTTTGATTTTATCCATTTGCATTCATGTAAGTTATAGGCCTTGATAATTAACTCAAAGTTTAAAAACTAGGGAAGGAGTGTAATCGAACGAAAAATAAATGTAAAAGTCACAATTTATAATTTTCCCTCAAATTATTTAAAGTTTAAGGTGTTAAATAAGAAATAGAAACTTTCAAGTCCCTTACATTTGATTGGTGTGCACAAGTTTCTATGGCTTGTTTGGTACACTTATAAAACTAGGGAAGTTGGCTTGTTTGAACATTATGAACTGTTAAAAAATAAAATATACTTCTGTTTATAATTCAAACGTTTTCCGTTAGAAAATACACATTTATTTATAATTCAATAGTTTTTCTTCATCTTTTCGAGTATTCTTCTGCCACTTTTCTTCATCCTTATTCCCTTCCGGCTTTCACTAGAGTTAGAATAATGGCAACAAGAAAAAAAAAACATCAACAAATTTTTTCACGTCACGGCTCACGGGGTTTGTACTTGAGTAGGTTAAAAATCAGTGTGAAACCGTGATTTATTTTTTGAATTATATAATGCATGTTGAATGGGACCCTGCACACGAGATGAAGGAGGTAGACGACACAGCGTTTCACGGGTGTGGTCCATTATTAAGTTTAATTTATATGGCATAAAACGACATGAAGTTGGATAAAATAATACGAAAGAATCTCCATCAACATCCCTATGAGGCTCTAACGGGAGAATAGGACCGCCCAATTTGCTTATGTCCTTCCTTCTCTAATCTTCTCCTGTAAAAATATAAATATAAATAATAGAAGTTGAAATATAACGACAGAGACAATAATGTCGTGCCAGGTGTTAAAAAGACAGATATACTCAACTGACTAAAATGATTAGATATGGTCTTCAAAAATGTTGGAATAGAATGGCAAATTATGGCTTCCCCCATACGGCTGCTACTTACTGCCACTACCACCACCACACAATCACTACAAAATACTACTACCACTACTACTGTCATTACCACCACTAACGGGTGTGCTTGTGGTATTATTTGTGATACGATGATGCCCAATAATGATACACTTCAATCCGAATAGTCCATGTGAATTTTTTAAATCGACATTTACATAGTAAATTCAAATAGCGACAAGCATGCCTCAATTTCAGATATCCATGTGGATTATCTGAATCGAGGTACTTGTGCGAGTGCTCATAAAAAAAAGAGCACCACTCCACCCAAAATGAAAGTAGACAGCCATGGAGGCTCCTCCATCAACCACGTAAGAAGTCGAGAGCATGATGTAAATGCCTATTTGTGCTAATTCATGAGCAACACGGTTAAATTTCTACTTTGCCAACCACACCAAAAAGCTTGAAATTTTCACCGAGCCCTGTAAAATATGGATTGAATACAACCCCTTGAAGTCCCTACCATTACTCTAAACAATAAATCTCCTACTTTTATGATATCAAAACTTGAGACATTAATTAATTCAAACGCAATACTTGCATCTCATCCTAATAGTATCTTCTTGTACCATCCTTTCGATTTATATAACTGTCGATACAAATATATCATAATTGAAACTGTTCAACTCTTAAATCATTATTTCTTCTTGTACCATCCTTTCAATTTATATAACTGTCAATATAAATATATCATAATTGAAACCGTTAAACTGTTAAATCATTATTTCAAGATCATTTACGCAAATATTCAGCAAAATTAGAAATTATATAGTGATTCATATATATCAAATAAATAGACAATTAACCAAGCAAATCTTAATTCTTACTAAAATCGTTAATTTATTTTATACATATGAATAATTAAACGATCTTCATTCTTGTTGATTTTTTACGAAAATAATCTTGACATGATAATTTAAAAAATAAACAATTTCGATTATGATATAATTGATATATCGAAAAGATGTTATGATTATGATATACATAACCTGAATGTGATGCAAATATTATCCTTAATTCAAGTCTCATATAACATGTCATTTATACCAACTTGATACAAGTGAGGAACCATTTGAAAAAGGTACCACAAAAAAAGGAATTAGAATAAAAGGAATTGTTGGTTAGGCATGGCATTCCATGTTGGAATCAACATCTTACATCCGAATTTGCCTCAACTACGAATAAATTGTCACTCAAAATTTCACAGATTCATAAAATATAAAATTAAGTACAAAGAGAAGCACTAAATTCATTATCTTATACAGAGAGCAACTGCGATAAGGATATGCACTTCTCCTTACTACTAACATTCAAAAAACGGCGTCACATCAGTTGTCATGCAAAGCCTTCGTCAAATATAATCTGCTGAAGCTCTGCCCAGCAACCCTGTAAATTGTTTAATACCAACATAAAAATGAATTTAGTAAATGACATGGTACGATACCATCTGCCGGCCACAGAAATTTGAAACATACCCATTAATTTGGTTGCAGTAGTTTGAAATTTGATTTGTTATGAGAAAGCTATCCAAACGTGACGGCTCAGGGAGTGGCTTGAAAACTGGGTTCGAAGGATCCTCCTCAGGTAAAGGATCCTCTCCTGCAGCCTTTCGCGCCATATTCTCCGCCCTATAAAAAACATAACAGAAAACTAAATATCTAGTTCTGATAGAATAGGAAAGGCAATTAACACAAAACCTTACATAAAAAACTTTGAAAGAGAGCAGTAGTGTCCAAATAAAGTTACTAATACCATAGATAAAATGGACACGTAAATCAGAAAGCAGTGTCCCACTAAAATGTATAAACATAATAGAGTCGGTGCTTTTCTTCCCAGCGAGAAGTCCAATCCCTTCTTTTATGGTGGATAACTTGAATACTAATTTTTATGAATACACGGGAAGTCCAAAGAACTCATTTGGCATTGTGCGGCTTCCTTAGTGCAAGTACTAAGTAATCAAGCTACCTTACTCTAACAAGTAAGCAAGTAAACTACCTTAATTGCACTAGCCCAAAAGATATGAAAGATCTCCTTCCAAGCCGTACATACGACTTTCATCGAATACGGCTTTCCACAGAATTCTTTATGAGGATATCGAAGTAAGCTTACTATCTACATATTCTGAATATGTACAGATCATAAAACTGACCAAATTTTCTAGGCTCATTTTCAGCCAGAGTCTCTAACAATAAATAGAGGTGTTGAAAAAAGAAAATTGCAAAGCAGAACACCAATCAACATGTAAATCCCCAAAGAGAAAATCCAAAACGCATAATAACAAATCTGTCAAATTTCAAATGCAAATATATTACCTTCTCTTTTGAAGCCATGCTTGCTGTTGGGCTTGCTGACGTGACAGGTTTCTGTAATAGTATTGGAACTGAAAGAGAGGACACAAATCAAGATATGCAAAAAGCATTCATAACATGAGAACCCTCAGGTAAAGAGAAGGCGAACCTTCTGCTGTTCCATTGACAAATCATCCATGCATTCAATAAGAAATTCCATATTCCTCTCTAGAAATGGACTGGTTGACAATTGCAGACGATCGTAATCACACTAAAACAGAAAAATGGATAAATAAGTACTTAGATAATTTTCCAACTCAAAAAATTTCCCACAAAAGATATCATATACAAACCTGAACAACAGGAGTATCAGCTTCCAACTCTGTCATAAAGGCACTAATAAGTGCAGAATTGGAGACTTTGATCTGTCAAGGTCAAGCAGCATAAACATCAAAACAAAATGGTAAACCAATGCACAACCCTTGGACAAAACATCAGTCAAAATAAAAAGAAAAGTAGCACCAAACACTTCACCACCTCCTATAAGAAAACTTAAGAGTCAATTTCTTCATTAACAAACAAATAACTCCATAACAATGGACATAGCTGGGACTTATCCATATTCTGGTTTTGTATTGAGGGTAGCGTTCCAGGGCATCTTACTTTTTAGTCCTTTAAATTTCAGAAAAAAAATCAAATTTATAAAACTCTTGGCCCCTTCATTACTCAAGCCGACACTCTCACTTCCACATCGTCCACAGCCACTCTTATTTTTTTTCAATACGGATTAGAAGATATGACACACCTAACATGCTTAAAAGAACTACTATTTACATTATCCATGTAACTCAGTTCTAGATGCAAAACCTAAAATACTTTTTAAAAGAAAAACTTCATACAATTATACGTGACTAATTAATAGTGCAGCTAACTAGGATGAACATCAGAAATGCACTTTGATTAGTCAACTTCTACATAAATGATGGTTAACTATGACCATTCATTCAAAAGTTGAATGATAATATAGAGAAATAAAACATATAAGTCATGAAATAAACCAGGCACAAGCATAAACTGTATTATACTAATTCAAGAAATAATAAAGCACAAAATGCTTACAGGTATTTCTTCAAATATATCCACCCATGACAGGTTTTTCTCCCTCAACCTAATGTACCAAAACACGCAACAAATGAGTTTCCATCCAATGGTACAGCTTTTTACAATACCATCGAGACAAAAAGATATCATACTTCTCTCCTGTGAAATTGTTACTGCGATAAAGATCCATGAATGAATCAGAAAGCTTCAACGCCTTGAGTGCTAAAACACCTTGATTGGATTTCAATGGATCATAGATTATGCACACACAACGCTTAATATTTTCCTGCAAAAAAAAAACCATATTTACCAATTAAAACATGTGAAAGGGTGAAAAAGCAAAACTAAAGGGTGGTCAGGTATGAAATCTAATGCACTAGCACTTGAAGAATGCAGTATCACTTTAGCTCTTCCTTTAGTTTTGGTCAAAATAGCAATGTGCATTAAGAGGTCAAAATAGCACTTGTGGTCCAAAAACCTGTGTCCATAATAAGTTTTTTCCGTTCTCTAAATCTAAAGTATAATTTACATTCATTCAATGGAGCAGGGTCTCATTTTGGTAACTATAAAACTTTAAACAATATGGTGCAGCGTCTGTGTTTTGGTTTGGGCTTTCATTAAATCCATTGATTTCTAGTTGATTTACATTAATCTTGGTAACAACTCTTCACAATCCCTAAATAGTAATTTCAAATTATTACCTGGTAGTTCATGAATGTCTCGATCAGCTCCACAGTTTGAAAAGAACCTAACAATGTTGATTGGTACCTGAAAAAATTTAGTAAGGAGAGTTATTAATAACCTTTTAACACTTGACTGACAATACTCGGAGAGGAAATGTACTAATATAAGTATGTGGATATGCATGCACTGCACGTGGGCTACCAGCTACAAAAAGATTCATGTGCCCAAAAAAAATAACCATGTACGAAAACAACATATATCTAACTCTCCTTACTAATATAACTCTCCCAGGGATGAAGTTTCATGTGATCTCAACACATTGAATCACAATGGATGTGCATGTAGAGTACAGAATGAAAACAAAAGTACATGCAAGCATTCAACAAACTTGAGGATTCCCTATAAGGAAATAGGACCATCAAAATAATTCCATACTTTAACCAGACGCAAATAACAACAAACTCCAGCTGCTTTCTAAATCCTCTTTCCAGTTTCCTCAGTTTTTAGCAATTCACCAACAAAATTGATCATTGCGCCGGGTAAAGCTTGAACCCAATTCCTATAGTGATGAATATAAGTGCAATTGTTTTCGTCCCTAGACCATATCTCCTACGTCTGTTATTTTATCTGTCCTTGACACTTCATAGCATCTTTGAGATGTACCTAATTCCTAAAGCTTCTGGCATTAGCCTTCAGTAGCAGATCACTAAAACTTATAACATGACTTCTCATGAACAATTTTAAGTCCCTTCCAATTTTAAAGGTTTTCAGTTCACTCTTAGTGTTCAGAAAACCCTTCATGAAAACTAAGTTCACATTGATGTTCAACATTTAATTGAAAAAACAATGCATAAGAAAAAGTCGGACCTGCAAACAAATACCATTCCCATCTGCATATGATGGAGATAATAAACAATATGAGTTGAGTTTTGCAGCTTAAAGGTAAACATGTAAACTTCAAGTTCGAGGAAAACACATATGCGTGAGAAAATTCTCCCTTATCTTCTCTTTCGAAAGATAAGATACAAAGTCTCCTAAAATGAAGAAAAAACATACAATGGAAAGGAAAGGATTAAGAATTAACATCGCAGGTGCACAAAATTGCATATCTAAATTTACTTTATATGATTGTTTAATTATAAACAGGATAATTGATGGAAATTAAGGATCCGGATCAAAACTGAAAGAAGAAAAAAACCTCAAAGCATTCAAAAACCTCCATCCATGCTTTCAAAAAGTTGAGAAGTTAAGAGCAATTTGAATGGTAGGAAGACAATATTTTTATAGTGTTAATTATAGCCATAAAGGTAGCACTAATCAAGTGTATCAAATTACTATGGTTCAGGATTGTATAAGAAGGAGCAGAGGCGTCCTCAAGAAGATATATGTCCAAAAATATGATGGAAGAAAGATACAAATTCAACAACGAAAAATATTACTATACACATAATTGACATCTTTTCAAGTTGCTTTGTCTTGTTTGTCTAAGACAGTGATAAGCTAATCACAACTTACCATCCAACAGTATTGTTGTCAACATTAACCTCTCTCAAACATCTCATCATCTCGAGCTGGTAATTGGCACCTTCAGCTTCAATTTCTTCATCCTCCTCTCGGATCTGCAAATATGTTTAAATTACACGTACAGTGAAATTCTGATAACAAGAGAGAAGGTAAGAAGGAATTCATATATCATAAAACAGAAGCTAAATGTACCGTCATACCGGGAAAGGAAAACAATTAGTAACTTCAAGAACACTGCCAACATCTAACCCAAGAAGTTGCCCTGTGACCAAAGCCGGCGAAAACTCCTTGCAGTGTTTAATTATCTTTAAGATAACCTGTTTTTTTTTTTCAAAACCAAAACAAGTATCAATATCAAGCAACTAACCTTGAATTGAATTCGTGAGGAAAAAAAATTCACTACGACAAAAATTGTGGGCTTAAGAGGCTTAAGAATGAAAATATGCCAAGTATGATATTGTGGAAGCCAATTTCAGATGCAACAAATTTAAGCTCCATAGTTTTATTTATTTTTCCAAGAATTAATCAATTTCAAAGTTGATTGTTTTTTCTAGCATAATATTAGCAACAAAACAATGAAAAATCGAGAGTGACAGAGAGTTACCAGTCCCTCGATCTGAACGACTCTGAGAGGGGAGGTAACCTCTTCCGTCGCCGCCACCTGAAGAAACGACCTTGCCGCTGTACAATCAACAAAAACCAAAACCAATTTTTAAGAAAGAACAAAAAAACAAGCATTCAAATTTACAGATAGAGTATTGTACGGACGAGTCCCCATGTTGTCGAGTGACGGAGAGAGCAAAGGTACAGAAGAGAGACAGAGCAATGGCAGAAGATGGGAAGCCTTGTCTCTCTTGGGCGCGGAGGAACCTCTCTGTGTACTGAATGTGAGGACACACCAAAACCCTAGTTGTCGACGGACTGGAAAATTGGGCCTTGCTCGTCGGGCTTAAATTAGGCCACAAAAAAGTCTAAAGACCTTTCTTAAAAACACAAACCAAAAATATTCGGATCTCTCTGTCTATACTACAAATACGGGTGTGAAACGGATCGGGTCAGGTCGGGTCGCCCTCGATTCATGTTTTGCAATGTGCTTATATCTCTTTGTTTGGAAAATTGTCCAAAACGCCTCATTTTCAGAATTTTATTTCAAATATGTGGGACCTAATCAAATTAGGTAATCACATTACCTAATCAAATTAGGTAATCACATTACCAAATCAAAATAGGTGGGTCGGATCAAGTTCCTAGGTAATTATTAAATATGTGGGACCTAAACAAAATAGGTAAGGTTAATCACATTACCTATTTTAGGGTAATCATATTAACTAGAGGATGGGTGTTAATGATTCCCATTACCTCTTTTCATTATTTTAATTTACCAAAGTAACCTACAATTCTATAATAATTTCAAACACCCCAACACAATACTAAAAAAAAAGACTTCTTAGTCGAAATGCACCAAAAACTGCAACTTTATTCTCACTTTTCATCCAAAACGCTCATTTGTCTCACTTACTACCTAAAACTCACCCTCCATAAAAACAAATTGCACCAATTCGACTAAGTCCATCCAATAGTCGTCAATATCATGAGTAATTTTGTCATCTCAAATCACAAGATTATAAATGGGGTACTAAATACACATGACGCTGTGTGAAACCATAAACATTAACGGCTCACAGACACCCACACATTAAATAATATATTTACCAGCTAAATATCTATTTAATCGGTTTAAGGCCTCAATAATAATAATATTCTCTTTGAAAATTAATTGTTATTATTATTCATTTAAAAAGAATTAATTGTTATTATTATTCATTTAATAAGAATTAATTGTTATTATTATTCAATTAATAAATAATATTTTTTTATTAAAATTTATTATTTATTAATTACAAAATCCATCAGCCAATCAGAACGCTCCGCGACTCTCAAGGTTTCACTATAAATAGAGGTCCTCACCTCACTTCTAGGGTAAATTTCGTTCCTCACTTCTAAAGTTCTCACTTATTTCATTCTCAAAGCTAACTTAAGCATCAGAGCGTTCTTGGTTGAACAACCCCCTGAGACTTCAACCTTAACCTCAATTGTTTTTTTGTTTGCTGCTTGTAGGGATCAAGAATACTTTTTTAAGCGTGTTCGATTTCGGCTTCAACAATTGGTGCTTTCATTGAGAGCCGAATTGAGAAATGCTCAAAGAGTGCTCTCTAATTCCCTCTTAAAAGCTTCAACTTCGTTCATTGTTCTTGAATTTCGTTCGTCGTTCATCAATTTTGTTCGTCGATCATCATCATTGTTCATTGTTCTTATTATGGCAAGAACACGTCGATCAGTTCGTTCATCCGTAGCCGCTACTTCCATCTCTGCAACCCAGGCTGTGAGCGGAATGCACGTTGTGAAACCAGGATGAGCAGCTAGCCATTCCACCATGCGGGATATGCCAAGTGACGATACTGGCACCCATCGGAATACAGGGACAGACTCCCATTATTGGCTTCGAAACCATTCCTATCCCATCAACTCTTGGACCCCCACCGCCTGCATCTGGAACGGTAACAACTAAGCCTTCGCCCGCAAAAGCCTTCGCCTTATGAAGAGTCCAAGCCTTCGCCTGGCGAAGCGTCAATCCCTTCACCTCGCGAAGAGTCTATGCCTTCACCCCGCGAAGCGTCTATGCCTTCGCCCCGCAAAGCGTCGAAGCCTTCGTCCCACGAAGCGTCTAAGGCTTCCTTCCGGGAAGCAACCAAGCCTTCCTCTGGGAAGCAACCAAGTCTTCCTCCGGGAAGCAACCAAGCCTTCCCCCGGGAAGCAACCAAGTCTTCCCCCGAGAAGCAACCAAGTCTTCCTCCAAGAAGCAACCAAGTCTTCCTCCGGGAAGCAACTAAGCCTTCCTTCGGTAACAGTCCAAGGCTTCCTCCGGGAAGCATCAAGCCTTCCCCCCTCCCCCCACCCCTACCACCACCACCACCCCCCCCCCCCCCCCCCCCCCCCCCCCCCCTCCTACCCCCCTTAAAGCATCCAAGCCTTCGCCACAAAGAAACATCCAAGCCTTCGCCCTAACGAAGCATCCAAGCCATCACCCCGACAAAGCATCACAGCCTTCGCCATGCGAAGCATCCAAGCATTCCCCTGGGAAGCACTCTAAGCCTTCTTCTGAGATGCAAAATCCCTTCCTTGAAGGAAAACTCAAGCCCTCATCTGAGAGGAAAGTTGAATCAGTGTAAAGACCTGGACCTTAAAGTTAAGCAAATTCAAAAATTAATGGAGAAATGACGATTGTACCCTCGGGTTTAGGAGGGGTTTGAAAGTTACATTTTGTTTAAAAATACTTTTGGGAAGTTTTCTTTGACCGTTGCGTAAGTCTTGAACTCACTTGTTCGTAGACAGGCAGTACGCGGAAATCAGGGTCCGTTTGGAAGTGTTATGGGTCTAGAACTTTAAAGGGTATTTTGTAATTATGGAAGGCAGATATTTTGGGGAGGATATTTGTCTTTCTTTCTTCAAAATTTTCCCAATTCTTCTCTCCTCTCTCTCGATTTCTCTCTGCCTTGCTCGTGAGAAACCAAAAACTCCCCTCAAAATTGTGATTTCAATTTTGGACATTTGGACGTAAAATAAACACACTACAAGCTTCCTCTCCTCACCACGAGCTCAACCATATCATTCTTGAAACGTGAGGACCTTGGTGGACGGAGAAACAAAGGCCCAAAAACTAACCGGAACTTCTAGCTCAATTTCCGGCCACCACAGGCGTGGTGGCTACGAAGGTCACGGGGGATCGAATAGCTTGGAGTTTGGACTCGATTGGATGTTATGGCCGTAGCGGGACGAGGAGAAGAGACAAGGAGGAGGCATCACCTTCTGTTGTGTAGTTGGTTTAGGTTTGGGTTGAGTTGTATAGGTAATTTAACCTAATGTGCTCTTATCGTTTTATCGGTTAGTTGTTGAGATGTTGTGTGGGTTACTTGGATTTAGTTTATTTGGAACATTGGGTTAGCAGATTTGTTATTTGTATCCTTCGTCTGATAGATGGGAGACAGTTTGACCCGGCTACATGGGAGACTTGAATTTTCGGTAGAATTCTCGTAGGGTCTTTATTGGTGTAGTGAGGGTATTTCGGGAAATTATGTTGAGGTTTCAGGTTTTGTCAGACGGGAGCAAGGCTTCTCACGGATTTCGAGGAGAAATCCGGGAGGGGACCTATCAACTTGGTATCAGAGCTCTAGGTTAAATTCCTACAGACCGCACTTAGTGTGCATGCTTGATATTTCGTCATGCCTCCTTAACGATGTCCTCGTGCACGACCTGATGTTGATACGGGAACAGAGAAATGTGCAAGGTGCATGGAATCCAACGTTGATTTCTGCATTGTATCAAACTTTGACTATTTGAATCAAGCAGTGAGCTTAGTCCTTCATGAGGTGTTTTCGGAGGTATCTAACGTTGAGAAGGCCAGAGACTCGGTATTTCGCACTATTGGCGAATAGGGAGTTAGCGTCTATCGAATAGGACTTGAGTGCCCTATTGTTGTCTCTGTGGAGAAGAATAGTGAGGAAATATCTTGCTGGCAAGACTCTTTTGGGGAACGGCTACGATTTGAGCCTTGAGGAGGCTAGTTGCGAGGCTTAAGGATCAAATGCAGACCAGTATCTAGATATACATTAGTTCGACTAGTGTGAATTTCGAGGATGAAATTTCTTTAAGGGGGTGAGTTGTAAAGACCCAGACCTTAAATTTAAGCAAATTCGAAAAATTCGTGGAGAAAGGACAATTTTACCCTTGATTTTAGGAGGAGTTCGAAAGTTACTTTTTGTTTAAAAATAATTTTCGGAAGTTTTCTTGGACCGTTGCGTAGGTCTTGAAATCACGAGTTCGTAAACAAGCGGTACGTGGAAATCAGGATCCATTTGGAAGAGTTATGGGTCTAGAACTTTGAAGGGTATTTTGGTAATTGTGGAAGGTAGATATTTTGGGGAGGATATTTGTCTCTCTTTCTCCAGAATTTTCCCCATTCTTCTCTCCTCTCTCTCACTAGATTTCTCTCTATCTTGCTCGTGAGAAACCAAAAACTCCCCCCAAAATTGTGATTTCGATTTTGGATATTTGGACCTAAATTAAACACACTACAAGCTTCCTCTCCTCCCCACGAGCTCAACCATATCATTCTTGAAGCGTGAGGACCTTGGTGGATAGAAAAACAAAGGCCCAAAAACTTACTGGAACTTCTAGCTCAATTTATTGCCACCACAGGCGTGGTGGCTACGAAGGTCACTGGGGATCGAATAGCTTGGAGTTTGGACTCGATTGGACGTTATGGCTGTAGCGGACGAGGCGACAAGGCAAGGAAGAGGCATCACCTTCTGCTGCGTAGTTGGTTTAGGTTTGGGTTGAGTTGTATATGTAATTTAACCTCATGTGCTCTAATTGTTTTATGGGTGTTAAGATGTTGTGTGGGTTACTTGGATTTAGTTTATCTGGAACGTTGTGTTAGCATATTTGTTATTTGTATCCTTCATCTGATAGGTGAGAGACAGTTTGACCCGGCTACATGGGAGAATTTGCCGAATTTTTGGTAGAATTCTCGTAGGGTCTTTATTGGTGTAGTGAGGGTATTACAGGAAATTGTGTTGAGGTTTTAGGTTTTGTTAGACGGAAGCAGAGCTTCTCACGAATTTCGAGGGGAAATCCGGAAGGGGACTTGTCAATCAAAGTGCCAACCCCGAACGCCCAAGGCTACAATGGGGGCATTTGAAAAGACCAAAAGCCCTTCCTTGAAGGCAATGCAAAGCCCTTCTTCGAAAGGTAAAGCTAAGCCCTCATCCAAGAGACAACTAGAGTCAAAATGCTTTCGATGGATGCTCATGGCACTACATCGGGGGCATTTGAATAACCAAGAAGGCCCTTTTTTCAATAAAAAAAATGGGCAAAACCAAAATTCCAACACTAAGATTTCAACGTAGCAGATTTCACTTCCTGATTCATTGCAATTTTCCACAAGCAACTTCCGCCTTAAATTTCCCACGGAGTCTTCAAGTTTTAACACTTGTTGAAGGAGCATAGTCTTCCATTTGATGCGAAGTTTGGGGGCACACAACATCAAATATGGCTCGAATTTCAACTTTTCGAGTTCAACATTGACACCAATTATTTCAAGCCCCATGAACATGATCTTCCTCCCCGGAACAATGGGGACAACGACTTTAGCTTTACTCACTTTGGCATCGCTAGGCATCACGAAGATAAGTTCGATAACATCCTGAACGACGACTACAGGTTTGGCACTCCATGTCACCATGTCACTCACTTTGGAAATGGCAAAAATGGCATCAACATTTTCACTGGTGTGTCAGCTTCGCCTCCATAGATGGAACTTCCAAATTCTCTTCCTTCAACTGGCCAGTTTCTCTAGAAACTTCGACTTCGTGGATGTCTTTTTTGCATCTTCCGCTGAACAACCTGAAGTCTTCCACTTGCTATCCTCCCTCACTGGGTTAGGATAATGAAGTGCTACGTCACAGGCTTCACACAGGACTTGTCCAATCCTCCAATATCGAGTTCCACCTTGGTACCCACCTCGTCTCAAGCTCAACGGGGCCTTCAAGGTCAAGTCTCACCCCATGCTGGAGGAAGTCTTACTCGACGCTGGAGGAAGTCTAACCCTGCGTTGGGGGAAGTCTAACCCCGCTCTGTGGTAAGTCTCACAAGTGTTAGGAACTCACAGGCGATACTGACGTCAGCCCTACAATGGGTGACGTCAGCCGAAAGCCACTCTTCAGACACCAGCCGACAACACCTCTGCTATATAGAACCCACCACAGCAGCCACTTGCATGGATGAGCGCGTGCAATTCACGCACCATATCCTAGCCGCCATCTTTGCACACTTGTTGGAGGATTCAGGCCACACTGACGTCAGCCCTGGAATGGGTGACGTCAGCCAAAAGCTTTTCTTAACAGAGCAACCGACTTATGGGATCCGGCTGGCGTCATCTCTGACATGCTAATGTCAGCCGAAAGCCTTTCAAACATTAGTCAATGCTGCGACTGGGCCAAACTAACGCTGCACGATTTTTGCCTCCAGCCCAATACGCGCTCGCCATTGGGGAAGCGTATCTTGATGTTGGCTCCACCATCTCATGAAATCAACAACTCCCACAAAGTGAGTTCTTCGAGACTTCACCGAAAGTATGCTTTCATACATTTGAAATGACCGTCTCAGAAAATAGAGCGCAACGCCACTTGAATCATTGCAATCGGACTCCCACAGCTCTCGGAGTTGTCAAAAAAGTGAAACTGAAAAAAAGAAACAAATTCATTCAGTTAAATATATATATATATATATATATATATATATATATATATATATATATATATTATACTATTATAAAGTCATGAGGGTCAAAGGGTTGCACTAAATTTTTGTGACAAAAATACCCCAATAATTCGATATTAGACAAATATAATTTAAGGTCAAAAAGGTAATATATCGATTAGAAAAGATAATTACGAAATCAAAGTTAAATAAAGAAAAGAAAATAAATAAGAGATAAAAGTGAAATAAATAAAAAAGTTGAGGGGAAGAGGTGGAGAGAAATGTGGAGGGAGTGGGTAGTTACTCCTCATCCCACAATATTTTTTATTTATTTTTTATACTTTTGGATTTATTTCATTTCTCCTAATTTTTAAAAATTAAAAAATATTTTACACACGTGTAAGCGGGTGCAGGGAGACTAGTATATATTATATAGAAAGCTGCAAGTGTGCAGCGAAAAACAAAACAATAAACAAATAAAAAAAATAGAAATGGGATGTCTCTCATGAGGAGAGTAAGCGTTCTAAAGTGGCCCTGCTAGGGTTTGTGCCGCCAAGCAGCCGAAAATCCAAAGCCTACAATCAACTTGACTTTGTGGTGCCGTCGACAACTTGCAACACCTCATAGCGTGATGGAAGACCTGGAGCATCACTTTGGGACGCACATGCATCTCTTGGAGTGAGAGCGTTAAGGGGTTCGTGTGGAGAAGAAGGAGATTGAAGACATGCCTTTAGGGTTTCACGTTTGCCTTGTGTTTGAAGTTTTCACTGACAAAGTGGTCAATGAGGAGGCCTTTTCCAAGCTTTTCAGTGGGCTGTAAAGAGGATCTGCTATGGTTTCTAATCAATCGATTGGGGATAAAAAGTTCATTGCCAGTTTTTTCGTGACACATGATATGTAGAGGGTTCTCTCGATGGAGCCTCGGACATTCGTTGAGTCGTTGGTGGTCCTTCAAGAGGGATCTCGCAGTCGAAATTTGAGAAGCCTTTGAATGAATCATTGTTCGATTTGGGTGCAGCTGCATGGTATCCCGCCATTTTAACATGACAGTGGTTGTGGTGCGTAAGATTGGAGGAATTATTGGTGTTGTGCTTGAAGTGGACACGTTTAGGGGAGAGGAGTGTGTGGGACGATTTTCTCGAGTGCAAATAAGGATGCAGGTGGATGACCCTCTTATGAGAGGGACGGTGGTTGAATTTCCATCATAGGGCAAGAAATGGGTGGATTTTAAGTAGGAGTTCCTGCCATCCTATTGTTTGGTGTGTGGGCATATGGGACATATGACGAGGAAGTGTACCGGGCATGGGGCGAGTGAAGGAGATGCTGGTCCTCCCATAGCCTTTGCAAGCCTAGATGCAGTGTTGGACCTACGGGGGAGGCCGTTTCGAAGTGTCACTCGTCGACAGGGCCTTGAGAGACAAAGGGGTGAACGGGTAGAGCGACGGCGGGGGGATGAAGTGGCCTCTGGCCTCGCTACCCATATCCAAGCACAAAAAGAAGAAGATGAGAGGCGTACCAATCTCCTAGCTGCAGCCTTTGATGTTGGTTTAATTGGCAATGGTGGGCAGATTACTGGGGACACTTCCCAATTGGTGCAAAGCAATGATTTGATGGCAGATGGGGACCTTTTGACTTCCCTAGAGGAGAACATGCCACCAATTGGTACTGAAAGTGGTTTGGAGGTAGCGGTGACCACAATGACAATAATGGAGTGGCTACCATTGGGGAGGAGACAGAGACAATGGTGGCAGACAATCCTACTTCCCATCAATCTGACCTCTTCCACCTGATGCCCATCATCGTGGAAATGGGGAGGGAGATGCAGGCCAAACGGAAGCGTCACCATAATATTTTGGAGAATGAGTATGGTTCATAGACAGGGCGTGGAATGGTGGCACGCCGCAGGAAGTTGGAGTGTGGTGTGGAAATTGGTACTTCTCAGGTGGTCGGGAGTGACCTTAATGGGCCCCTTGAGCAAAGAGGTGCATGATCCACCTCTTCCCTATCGCCATGAGTATCCTATGCTGGAATTGTCAAGGTATCGGGGGTACGTTGACAGTTCATAACCTTGTGGAGCAGACTTTGCTTCATCGACCTAAGATTGTGGTGTTACTGGAGACCAAGAATAGAAGTAGGAAGTTTACTTACCTGAAGAATAAACTGAACATGCCCTTCATGCATGCAGTGGACCCTCGTGGCATGAGTGGGGGACTGTGTGTTTTTTGGAGAGATGTTCAAGCTGTTGTTTTAGTTAAATTTGCTGATTTTCTTATTGAAGTAGTTTATAAAGATCCTAGTTCCGTTTATTGTTGGCGTCTATTTGCTATTCATGCTAGTATCGATGACCGTGTGCGTCCGGACCAATGGCGCGTTCAGGGGTCAAGAATTACAAACTGTGGGGATCCGTTTCTTTTATTGGGAGATTTTAATGACATTTTAGTAGTAGAGGGAAAGGAAGGTGGTTTAATGCGTTATGAAAATTCAATGTTGTCTTTCCGGGAATTTGTGGCTGATAACATACTCCTAGATATTGGGTTCCAAGGGCATCCTTACACGTGGAGGAATAAGAGAGACTCAGGTTTCATTCAAGCTAGACTGGATCGAGGTTTAGCTACATCGGAGTGGATTGACATGTACCCTGAATCCCAATTGCAGCATCTTCCCATAGCTCAGACCATGTGATGTTGCTTCTTCGGCTCTCCTTGCCTCAAAAGAAATGGAAGAAACGGTTTGTTTTTTTTATCCTAGATGGGGCGATGGCGAGGAGTGCAGGCAGATTATTAGAGATAGATGGGAAACTTTGATTCAGGGTTCTAAGGCCTATAAGGTGTGCGAGAAATTGAAGGAGGTTAGGCGTGGTTTGGTGGATTGGAGACGCCATAACCAATATAATAGCAAGACCAAGTCTAACATCCATAAAAAGAAGTTACGTGATGCATACTTAAGTCCTCTCTTTGATGGATCATGGGTGAAACATAAGGAGCTTAAGCTAAAAAAAGGCAATCAAGGAGGAGGAAGCGTATTGGAAGCAAAAATCAAGGCTGCAATGGTTACATGAAGGTGACAAAAATTCGAAATTCTTCCATGCAACTACTATGAAACGCCGTCGACATAACCAAATTTGGGGTCTTGAGGACATCGAAGGAAGATGGGTGGAAGATGAGCATGTGGTGGGGAAGGTGGTGGTGGAGTATTTTGAGGATTTATTCACTTCATCCAACCCACTGGTTTCTCATACTATTCTCCACTGTGTTGAAGGCAGACTTACAAATGAAGAGAATGATGTGTTATTGCAGCCAGTTAGCCCTGAGGAGGTCAAGGAGGCGGTTTTTCATATTATTTCATCGAAAGCCCCAGGCCCTGATGGTTTCACAAGTGGTTTCTATCAACGTAATTGGGCAGTGGTGGACCCGGACATTGTGGAGATGACTCTAAAGTTCTGGCAGACTAGCCGCCTCTTGCGGAAGATTAACTATACACACATATGTCTGATTCCGAAGGTGCAACATCCGGTTAAGATGACATAGCTCAGACCTATTACCCTTTGCAATGTGTTGTACAAGGTAATCTCGAAGATCCTCACTAACAGATTGAAAGGTGTGCTGGCTCGGATCATTAGTTTTAACCAATCGGTATTTGTGGCAGGACGATAAATACAAGATAACGTTTTGGTGGTACATGAGATTCTGCACTCTATGAAAAACCGTAGCAAACATGATGATAAAGAGTTGGCTTTCAAGATTGTCATGGCCAAGGCTTATGACCGGGTGGAATGGAGGTATGTTTCTGATATGCTGCATGCCCTGGGGGTCGCTGACAGGTTCTGCAATTTGATTTTTGAATGCATGTCTTCTGTGTCATATAGTGTGTTATTGAATGGTGAGGAGACTAGGTTCATTAAACCAGGTCGGGGTATCAAACAGGGTGACCCTTTAACGCCATTCCTTTTTCTGGTGTGTGCTAAAGGTCTTACAGCTCTCTTTCCACGTAGGGAGGAGGAAAATGCAATTCATGGGGTTCGGTTAGTGGCTGACAGTAGCCTCCGAATTTCACATTTGTTTTTTACCGATGATTCTGTTATTTTTTGCCAGGCTAACTGGAGGGAGTTGGACATTATTCGCCAGACTCTTGATTGCTATTGTCAGGCCTCGGGCCTACTAATTAACTTTGAAAAAAGTTCCCTGTACTTTGGTGCAAACTGTCCTAAGCGGTTGCGAAGGCGTTTAGCTCATCGATGTAATATAACTGCGAGGGATAGCTTTGGCAAGTATCTGGGCATTCAAGCTTATTTGGGATGTCCAAGAGAGTGATAATTGATGATGTGAGGAACAAGATTGCTGGGAGAGTACAAGGATGGGCAGAACAATTTCTTTCGGCGGTCGGGAAGGAAATACTTGTTAAGGCGGTGGCCATGGCCATGCCTACTTACACTATGTCGTGCTTCAAACTGCCCATTGGAGTATGCAAGGATATAGAAAAATTGATTGCTCATTATTGGTGGGGAAAATAGAATGGTAACTGCGGTGTTCATTGGGTAGCTTGGAAAAAAATGACTATGGTGAAGAAGGTGGGTGGCTTGGGGTTCCGAGACTTGGAATGTTTTAACCTGGCTATGGTTGGTAAGATTGGATGGAGAATAACCCAAGACCCGACTCTCCTACTTGCTCGTGCTCTCCAGGCCAAATACTATCCACACGGCTCTTTCCTAGAGGCTAGCGTGGGGAGTAAGTCTTCCTGGAGCTGGAAGGGACTATTGCAAGGGCGAAAGATCCTCATTGCTGGGATGCGATGGAGGATTGGAAGTGGAGAACAAGTGCGCACAAAGATTGATCCATGGCTTCTCCTACCTTACACATTCAAGGTAACATCCCCTTATCCAAATATCCCATGGCTGGTGAAGGATTTGATTGACTAGGATAATCATAAATGGAAGGTGTAACGACCCGGACCAGGAATTAAATTATTTTGAGAATTTGACGATTTTACCCTCGATTTTGGACGGGTTCGGGAGTCACTTTTTGACTGGCAGTACTTTTGGGAACTTTTCTTGGGTCGTTACGTAGGTCTCGAACTCAAGAGTTTGTAGACAGGCGGCACGTGAAAAACGGAAACCCGGTGAGTTCGTTATGGGTCTAGAAGTTTCAGGGGCAGTTTGGTAATTTTGGAAAAGTTAGAACTATATATCAGATATTTTCTCTCTCCTTGGGGGGGGGGGGGGGTCCAGATATTTTTTCAGTCTCTCTCTCTCTCTCTCTCTCTCTCTCTCCTACCCGTTTCTCCCCATGAGAACACCAAAACCAATTTTCATCGGATGAATTTCAGTCCGATTTGACCGAAACTAAGGCCGGGAGGATCTTCCCCGTGACCCCACGAGCATGTTGGTGTAATCATCGGAGCGGGAGCACCGCCGTAGGCGACGGACGGAGGAGGGAAGTGGATCGAATCTTCTCGGTCGTTTTCCGGCCAAACCATGTACGATCTCGGAACTTTGACCTCATATTTGCATTCCTGGTGAAGAGTAGATAAATTTACATGTATGGATCGTGAAAATGTTTAACAAAATGAAGAAGTTATAAAAGCTTGAAGTTTCGGCCGGAAATGGGGGATTACGGCGAAACCAGACGGTGGCGACGGCGGCTGCCGGTCATCTTCACAGGTAGACTTCGGCGACGGCGCCGGCAGCCGATCGTCTTCTCTGGCGACCGATCGAGTCGAGTCAGATCGGGTCGGGTCGAGTAAACCGGTCGGGTCGAGTAAACCGATCGGGTTGAGTGAACCGGTCGGGTTGAGTGAATCGGTCGAGTTGAGTGAACTGATCGGGTTGAGTCGAGTTAGACCGGGTCAGGTCGAGCCGGGCCGGGTTGGACCGGTCCAGGCGCGTGAACACTGTAGCAGGTGCATGATCGGTGCGTAAGGGCGCGTGGTGGCGCGTGAGCGCGTGTTCTGACCTTCCGGTGGCGCGTGGCGGCACGTGGGACTGTTCCCGAAGTCACGGCGGCGCGTGACTAGGGTTTTGGGACGTTCCGAATCAGATTTTGTTGGTTTCGAGGCCATGGGAGTTCTTTTAGAGCCCGGTTGGGCAATCCCAGCAGTAATGGTTGACCGTGGAGAGGGTTTTTGAGCTCGGAAAGTCAAGGTAGTTGGGTCATTATTGTGCAGGTGTTCCTTGGGCTAGAGCGTCCATGAATTTTGGGTTGGATGATGTTTGTAAGCGGACTTTTGGTTTATAAATTGTAATGCATGTATAAATATCTTTGATTTAAATACTATTGTGTATGGTTGTAATGATTTCCTGGAATTTATAAATGACTGCTGGACATTTGTTTTTCCAATATTTCAGTGAAAGTGTGTTGTGAGAATTGGCATGGTTGTTGGATTCGGTTTTGATATTGTTTTGACGTGGAAATTATTAGAGTCCATGATTTTGAGCTAAAATCGTATTTGTGAATATAAAATGCTTGATTCTTGGAAACAATACGGTTTTGAGGGGGCCCAGGAGCCGGGGTAAGGATCCGCTGAGCCGGAGAACCCGGTGAACCTCCAATATAAACAATACGATTTTGAGGGGGCCCAGGAGCCGGGGTAAGGATCCGCTGAGACGGAGAACCCAGTGAACCTTCAATATAAATAATACGGTTTTGAGGGGGCCTAGGAGCCGGGGTAAGGATCCGCTGAGACGGAGAACCCGGTGAACCTCCAATATAAACAATACGATTTTGAGGGGGCCTAGGAACCGGAGTAAGGATCTGATGTTGACGGTGAAAGATAAACATATTTGAGGAGGACCAGAATATGGGACTAGGACCCGCTGTTGACGGTGAACTTGGTGAACCTTCAATATATTGGTTACTATTTCTTCGACTAGTGTCAAGAGTTTTACTCTGTTGGTTCGTTGAGTACTCCAACTCTGGCATTAGGAGTTTTGGCTCCGCTGGGTGGCGAGGCTATTTATGCATATTATAGAGAGTTGTGATACAGGACTAGCACACCCCAAGGGATACCCTGGTGGCTAGGGATATGCCGACTGATGTGATATGATAGCCGAATGTTATTCCGGCTGAGGATACGATATGATAGCCAAGGATATATCCGGCACTAATATGGTTTGACGACGATTGTCATGTGATTAATCAGCCTATGAAATTACTTCGTCATCCGGGTCAGTGGGTTGGTGTGGGCGGTGACCCAGAGTGACGAATTATTGTTGGTTCACAAGTATCTGACTAGTCAGTTGTCTTGTGGTATTCCAGTAGAGATGTTAGCAGTGTCTGACCTACTGACATTTGGTATCAGATGGTATTCCTATTTGGACCACTACTATTCCGAGGTCTTGGCTTTGACCTGTATACTATCCTGCGTCTGACAGGTAGGAGTGGTCAGTAAGTACAGAGGTTCTGTCGGGAACCCTGTAAGGTTTACTAAAAAAAATTATTTAAGGATAAAGGGTATTTATTGTATTTAAATTTTGAGGTAAAAGAGCTGTCAGACGGGATAAGGGTTCTTTCCGGGTTTCGAGGGAAAATTCGGGAAGGGTTCTTACAGAAGGAGGAGTTGATTAGGCAATGGTTTATGCATGAGGAAGCTCAGACTATACTTCAAATGCCCCTCAGCATATTTGGTATGCAGGATCAACGCATCTGGCATTTCTCAAAAGAGGGATTCTACACGGTGAAATCAGCTTATGGGGTTGCTCAGTTCTTGCACAGTAATGGTGAACTTGGGAGGCGAGGAGGTGGGGAGTCAAGCTCAAGTCAGGCCCCTGGTGTTAAATGGAGTCAGATTTGGGCCCTCAATGTGCCACCGAAGTTGAGAGTGTTTATTTGGCATGGGTGTAGGAATACACTTGTTGTTCGAGATAATCTTACTCGAAGAAGGCTCAATGTTGAGCTGAGGTGCCCTTTGTGTGAGCACGAAGTTAAGACGGAGTTCCATCTCTTCTTTCGGTGTAGTTATGCAAGGGTCTTTTGGTATGGTAGCCCGTTGATGCTTGATGTGTTGTCTTTAAGGGAGATGGATTTTGCTAGTGTGTGGCAAGGTTTATGTGAAAAATATAGGTGTGAGACTCACCATGAGGAGCTGCTTCAAACCTTAACCTTTGGGCTTTGGAGACTTTGGAAGTGCATAAATAGCATGGTGTTTGATGGCGTTGTTTCCCAACTTGAGGTTGCTATTGGGTTGCTACTAAACCAAGTCTCTGAATTCAAAGAACTTAGTTCCCATGCGTTGCGAACCCATAATGGCAAACCCCGACCTCCTGAAATTCCAGTTGCAGCTGTTAAATGGTAGAAACCAGCTAGGGGTGATTAAAGTGAAATGTGATGGTTCCTGGAGCGCACAAACGTCGCATTGAGGTGTTGGTTGGGTGGTCCGAGACTGGTGTGGCCTTCTGGTGTCCGTTGGTGCACACGGTGGTATGTGGTTGCAATCTAGCACCATGGCTGAAGCTGAAGCAATTAGAAGTGCTCTTGTGTATTGTATTGAGGATGGGCATGTGTGTGTGGATATTGTATCTGATGCTTTGGCTGTAATTAACATGATCAAGGGTGTGTGTCTCTGCGATGCTAACTTGGCTAGTATCATTTTTGACATTAAGGAGCTTGTTACAAAGATGCATCGGGTGTCGTTCTTGCATACCAACCGAAGGTCCAACCAAGATGTGCATCTTGTTGTTTCTCACGCTACTAGGGAGGGAGGAAGTTATCGTTGGGATGAGATTGAGACTGATTGGTTATTTAATACTTTAACTTCTGATGCTGGTGTATCCGTTCGTTATTAATAAAATTATGACTTTTTGGAAAAAAAAAAACAAATAAAAAAAAAAAGCTTTAAAAGTCATTTTGAAAGAAAAAAAGAAGAAGGAAGAAACGCAATGAGCAAAGGAGAAAAATAGACCCACAAGTCTCCACGCATTGTCCCTGCCACCGCCGCAACTCAGGGCCGGCCCACCTGTAGTGTCAATTTTTCAGCAGCGCCAAGCTATGCGACCCAACCGCATGTGCCTCGCCAAGCTGCCCAGCCGCGCTCGTAAGTCGAAGTCGAGCCTGACCCAGCTGCTCCTTCCTCTCGCGCATCTCCCCTGTGGCGCCAAGCAGCGATCCCGCCAGTCCACGCACCAACAAACTTCCACAACACCGCTGCCATGTGTCAGCCCCATTTGCTGCCCTTTCTCCAATTTGTTGCTCTGTGCACCTGCAAGCATCAGAGAAAAAAAAGTAGAAACTTTTCCTTCTCTCAATCGCATCAACAAAGCAAATTCAAGGTCTCACCTGCCAGCCGCAAGACATGACGAAATAAAAGGGATTCTCTTTCCCTTAGATATGAAGGCTCCTTCTTAAATAAATATGAAGAAGAAATCGTAACTCCTACCGGCTCCTCATTTTAATATGGAGTTAATTTTGGAGTCCACGACTTCGATTTCAACCTGGAATCACATCCTAAGCACACCGAGATTTCAACATCAACACCAAGAATATTCAAGGCAAAGTAAAGTCTTACTCACATTAAAAACGATTTATCGGGACTACAAAACAAACCGACATCCCGTAAGATTTCCTGAATTTCTAAGCGATATGGTGGCATTTGTGGAACCATAAATCATCCAAAATTGTGGAGCTGCCACGTGGCCCACAGCTCCACAATTCATATAATATCCAAATTACCCCTGGTAATGACATTAACGACTCACAGACACCCACACATTAAATAATATATTTACTAGCTAAATATCTATTTAATCGGGTTAAGGCCTCAGTAATAATAATATTCTCTTTGAGAATTAATTGTTATTATTATTTATTTTGATAAGAATTAATTGTTATTATTTTTCATGTAATAAGAATTAATTGTTATTATTATTCAATTAATCAATAATATCTTTTTATTAAAAAATATTATTTATTAATTACAAAATCCATCAACTAATCAGAACACTCTGCGACTCTCAAGGTTTCACTATAAATAGAGGTCTTCACCTCACTTCTAAGGTAATTTTTGTTCCTCGCTTATAAAGCTCTCTCTGATTTCACTCTCAAAGCTAACTAAAGCATATGGGCGTTCTTGGTTGAACAACCCCTCGGGGTTTCAACCTTAACCTCGATTGTTTCTTGTTTGCTATTTGTAGGGATCAAGAAGATTTTTTCAAGCGTGTTCGATTTCTGCTTCAACAAGCGGAAAATTGGGATGGGAATGAACAAATTGGGATGGGATATGAATGGTTTCCACGTCATGTGTATTTAGTCATCATTCATAACCTTGTGGCCTGATATGACAAAATTACCCATGATATTGACGACTATTGGATGGAGATAACGGAATTGGTGCAAGTTTTTGTATGGAGGGTGGGTTTTGGGTGGCAAGTGAGACAAATGAGCGTTTTGGATGCAAAGTGAAATTAAAGTTACAGTTTTGGGTGCATTTCAACTAAAAAGGCTAAAAAAAAGTAAGAACATAGTTTATAAGTATTAATTACAATAATTCTAACTAGTAATAATGTTCTCATGTGAATAAATCCTCATTTTCTGAGTCACCTCCATCAACAACTAAAAACATGATTTACAATATTGATCAATGAGTTATATACCGCTAAAAAAAAAGGAAATTGGCAAAGATGTCCCCTTATCAAAAAACTTAACCACAAATATCAACTTCCCTTCTACTCAACCACATCTAGTTTTTAAAATTGGGTATTTGCACTTTTGGCCCACTATATATAAAAAAAAAAATTAAGTTAGTTCACACTTAGTTACTTCCCATTCTTTTTCCCCAATCCTCTCCCATCCCACCTTCATCTTCAACCTAGAAAAAGATCCATAAAACCACTTACATCCCACCTTCATCCACGTCACCAAACGTGGCAGAGGAAGAAGACGAAGAGGATGCAGCCTTCCTCTTCATCTTCATTTGGGTTTCTAGATTTCGCAGTTAGTTAACGATTAGTTCTCACTTATATACCAGTTGGTAACCACCTAGTTACATAACCATTTCTGGGTTTTCTAGATGAACATGAAGATGAAGATAAAGAGAGAAGAGAAAAAAAAAGGATGCAGAGGAAGATGAAGAAGAGGAAGAGGACGCAACCTCCCCCTTCATCTTCATCTGTAGATCTTCATCTTCATATTCATCTGGAGATCTTCATCTGGGTATTTGGGTTAGTTGCCAATTAGTTCCCACTTACATACCATTTGATAACCACTTAGTTACATAACCATTTCTGGGTTTTCTGGATGAGGATGAAGATGAAGAGAAAAGAGAAAAAAAGAGGATGCAAAGGAAGAGGAAGAAGACGAAGAGGAAGAAGAGGAAGATGATGCAACCTCTCCCTTCATCCGAGTTTCTTGAGAGAACAAAAGAAAAGAGAGAAAAAAGGAAAAGAGAGGAGAGAGAGAGAGAGAGAGAGAGAGAGGGGGAAGAGAGGAGAGAGGGAGATAAATGAAAATTTCCCTCTTCGTCTGCAACTACTTTTTTCTTTTCTCTCTTCATCTTCTTCTAGAAAACTCATAAATGGTTATGTAACTAAGTGGTTACTAACTAGTGTACAAGTGAGAACTAATCAGTAACTAACTGCGAAACTCAGAAACTCATATGAAGATGAAGATGAAAATGAAGATCTCCAGATGAAGATCCCCATATGAAGGGGGTGGCTGCATCCTCTTCCTCTTCTTCGTCTTCCACGTTTGGTGTTGTGGATGAAGATGGCATGACAATAGTTTTCTGGATTTTTTTTTCTAGGTTGAAATGAAAGTGGATGAAGGTGGGATGGGAGAGAATTGGGGAAAAATAATGGGAAGTAACTAAGTGTGAACTAAATTAATTTTTTTTGTTTATATAGTTGGGCCAAAAGTGCAATAACAAATTTAAAAAACTAGATGTGGTTGAGTAGAAAGGAAGTGGATATTTGTGATTAAGTTTTTTGATAAGGGGACATCTTTGCCAATTTTCGCAAAAAAAAACCAATCGGGCATATTTTTTCATATTTAATGACAGGATCCCTCCCGAATTTCCCCTCGAAAACCATAAGAAGCCATGCTCTCATCTGACAATGCATAAAACCTCAAAATAATTCATGAAATACCCTCACTATTCCAACAAAGACTTTTTAAGAATTCTACTGAAAATTCGGCAGAATCTACCCTGTAAAATTGGTCAAACCGCATTCCACCTATCAGACGAAGGATTCAAAACTAAACTAACAACCCAACAGTCCAGGTAAACTAAGTTCCACCATAATACACCACTCAACGAACTACCTAAAGGTTGATAAGAGCATACTAGGTTTAGATTTACATTTACAAAACCAACAAGTCCTATGTGGCGGTAGCGTAGCAAAAGGTGATGCCTCATCCCTGTCTCGTCGCCTCGTCCCGCTACGGCTTGGAGGCACAAAACCAAAGCAACTATGAGTGGACAATAGAACCAAATCAAAGCGTATACACGTTAATAAAGTGATGACAATACAGTTATAACAACCCACCTCCATAATAATAACCCACGCCATTACAAATATACACAGACATACAACTTACCAGAGCACCATTCAATTACCTAGGTGGAACCCACACCATCTCTAATTGCACCTGCCATAATAATAACTCGGCTGAAGTCGTTATTTAGGCCGTAGGCCCACATCCCGGCTGTAACTGTCATCCCGAGCCGTAGCTCAACATCTGGGCCGTAGCCATCATCCCGAGTCGTAACCCAACATCCTGGTCGTAGCCGTCATCTCGAGCCGTAGCTCAACATCTCAGTCGTTGCCGTCATCCTGAGTCGTAGCTCAACATCCGAGGTAGTCCTACCCGCGGACATGCCCTTCTAACCACTGCGGAAAATACCTCAAAGTAATTGCTAGAAACTGAGAAGTCCAACCTGGGGACCTACTCTCCACATGACCGAAAATAACTCAAATTCATGCGGTTACATGATCGAAAATACCTCGAAGTCATGTGTTGAAGATGTATACGCATGACCAAAAATACCTCGAAGTCATGCGGTCACATGACCGAAAATACCTCAAAGTCATGTGTCGGAGATGTATATGCATGACTGAAAATACCTCGAAGTCATGCGGTCACGTGACCGAAAATACCTCCAAGTCATGTGTCAGAGATGTATACGCATGACCGAAAATATCTCGAAGTCATGTGTCAGAGATGTATACGCATGACCGAAAATACCTCGAAGTCATGCGATCACATGACAGAAAATACCTCGAAGTCGTGCGGTCACATGACCGAAAATACCTCAAAATCATGCGGTCACATGACCGAAAATACCTCGAAGTCATATGTCGGAGATGTATACGCATGACCGAAAATACCTCGAAGTCATGTGGTCACATGACCGAAAATACCTCCAAGTCATGTGTCGGAGATGTATACACATGACCGAAAATACCTCGAAGCCATGCGGTCACATGAGCGAAAATACCTCAAAGTCATGTACAGGAAACGAGCACGCATGACCGAAATTACCTCGAAGTCATGCGGTCGGAAAAATGCCATAAAAATCAAGGACGATAAACATAGTAAAAACCATAACAAATCCGAAATCCAATTTGAAATCCATTTTTTCTTGGCCTAAGCCAAAAATCATATAAAATCTGGCCTAAGCCCAAAACCCATAAGCTCGGCAGAAGCCAAAAATCCATAAGCTCGGCAGAAGCCAAAACTCCATAATCCTAAATCAATAGAACCAAAATCTGTAAAACCAAAGTCCATAAAGCCGGGTAGTAGCCCCAAACTCCATAACCACCCAATCTTCAAAGCTTGATAACTCACTTATTTCTCAACCAAATTCGATATTCTAATAATGGAAATCTATCTACTCAAGCCAAGGAATGTAACGACCCGGACCAGAAATTAAATTATTTTGAGAATTGGACGATTTTACCCTCGATTTTAGACGGATTCGGGAGTCACTTTTTGACTGGCAGTACTTTTGGGAATTTTTCTTGGGTCGTTGCGTAGGTCTCGAACTCACGAGTTGTAGACAAGCAGCACATGGAAAATGGAGACCCAGTGAGTTCGTTACGGGTCTAGAAGTTTCAGGGGCAGTTTGGTAATTTTGGAAAAGTTGGAACTATATATCAGATATTTTCTCTCTCCTCAAGGAGGAGTCGAGATATTTTTTTTCAGTCTCTCTCTCTCTCTCTCCTACCGTTTCTCCCCGTGAGAACACCAAAACCCATTTTCATCGGACGAATTTCAGTCCGATTTGACCGAAACTAAGGCCGAGAGGATCTTCCCCGCGACCCCACGAGTCTTTTGGTGTAATCATTAGAGCGGGAGCACCGCCGTAGGCGATGGACGGAGGAGGGAGGTAGACCAAATCTTCTCGGTCCTTTTTCGGCCAAACCAGGCACGATCTCGGAACTTTGACCTCATATTTGGATTCCTGGTGAAAAGTAGATGAATTTATACGTGTGGATCATGAAAAACGGTCAAGAAATGAAGAAGTTATAAAAGCTTGAAGTTTCAGGCGGAAATGGGGGATTCCGGCGAAACCAGACGGCGGCGACGGTGGCTGCCGGTCATCTTCTCAGGCCAAACTTCGGCGACGGCACTAACAGCCGATCGTCTTCTCCGGTGATCGGTCGAGTTGGGTCAAACCGGGTCGAGTCGAGTGAATCGGTCGGGGTTGAGTGTACCAGTCGGGTCGAGTTGAACCGGTCGGGTTAAGTCAACCAGTCGGGTTGAGTCGAGTTGGATCGAGTCAGGTCGAGCCGGGCTGAATTGGACCAGTCCAGGCACGTGAACACTGTAGCATGCGCGTGACCGGCACGTGAGGGCTCGTGGCGGCGCCTGAGCGCGTGTTCTGACCTTCCGGTGGCGCATGGCGGCGCGTTTGACTGTTCCCGATGTCACGGCGACGCGTGACTAGGGTTTTGGGACATTCCGGATCAGATTTTATTGGTTTCGAGGCCATAGGAGTTCGTTTAAGGCCCGATTTGGGCAATTCCAGCGGTAATGGTTGACCTTGAAGAGGATTTTGAGCTCGGAAAGTCAAGGTAGTTGGGTTATTATTGTGCATGTGTTCCTTGGACTAGAGCGTCCATGAATTTTGGGTTGGATGATGTTTGTGAGTGGAATCCTTACCTAAACTCATACCTATATGACTTATGTACTGATATGTGATAAATTATGTGATGACTGAGATTTCAATTGAATGATGATTGATCTAATTGTGTTAGTAGTATTTGATGTAATTATGTGTGTGGTGATGAATGTTTGGTTGACTAATAATATATTTATGGAATGAGAATGATGCAAGATGATGATAGGAAATCTAGACTATGCCAGGGTTAGCTTTAGGACCTAGCATTATTAATTATGAGATGTAGGTACTTTGAAAAGAGTATAAACTAGTACTTTAGTGGTATATTTCAAAGATAGATTCCGATATTTAAATTAGAATATCGATGAGAAGTAGGTACTCTGGAATGAGTATAAACTACCACTAGATTAGGGTATCTCGAGGGTCAATTCCGAGATACGTATCACGATATCAAGTCATGAGGTATGATACATTCGGTGAAATACATGAGTCACAGCGAGATATCATTTTGACGTGGTAATTATTTGAGTCCATGATTTTGAGTTGAAACCGTATTTGTGATTATAAAATATTTGATTTTGGATCCAATACTGTTTTGAGGGGGGCCAGGATCCGGGGCTAGGATCCGCTGAGATGGTGAACCCGGTGAACGTCCAAAATAAACAATACCGATTTGAGGGGGGGCCAGGATCCGGGGCTAGGATCCGCTGAGACGTTGAACCCGGTGAACCTCCAAAAATAAACAATACCGATTTGAGGGAGGGCCAGGATCCGGGGTTAGGATCCGCTGAGACGGTGAACCCGGTGAACCTCCGAGATAAACATTGATTGAGGGAGGCCAGGATCCGGGGCTAGGATTCGCTGAGACGGTGAACCCGGTGAACCTCCGAGATAAACATTGATTGAGGGAGGCTAGGATCCGCTGAGGTGGTTAACCCGGTGAACCTTTAATATAATTGGTTACTGTTCTTCGACTAGCATCGAGAGTTTTACTCCGTTGGTTCGTTGAGTGCTCCGACTCTGGCATCGAGGAGTTTTGGCCCCGCCGGGTCACGAGGCTATTTATGCATAGTACAGAGAGTTGTGATACAGGACTAGCACACCCCAAGGGATACCCTGGTGGCTAGGGATATGCCGACTGATGTGATATGATAGCCGAGGATATTTCCAGCTCTAATGTGGTTTGACGACGATTGTCATGTGATAAATCAGCCTAAGGAAATACTTCGTCATCTAGGTCTGTGGGTTGGTGTGGGCGGTGCCCCAGAGTGACGAATTATTGTTGGTTCAGAAGTATCTGACTATTCAGTTGTCTTGTGGTATTCCAGTAGAAATGTCAGCAGTGTCTGACCTACTGACATTTGGTGTCAGAGGGTGTTCCTATTTGGACCACCACTATTCCGAGGTCTTGGCTTTGACCTATATACTATCCTGCGTCTGACAGGTAGGAGTGGTCAGTAAGTACATAGGTTCTGTTTGGAACCCTGTAAGGTTTACTAAAAATTATTTAAGGATAAAGGGTATTGCTGGTATTTAAATTTTGAGATAAAAGAGCTGTCAGACGGGATAAGGGTTCTTTCCAGGTTTTGAGGGAAAATTCGGGAAGGGTCCTTACAAGGAATCCAAAAATGAAGTCAGAACTAAAAACCCATACATGTGGTGGCCGGAAAATGGGCAAGAAGTTTCGGTCAAACTTCTGAGCCTTACCCCATCGTCCACAGCTATCCTCACAGCCCAAAGAAGGTATGGATGAGTTCATAGGGAGGAGAGCAAGCTTGTAATGTCCTTGGTTTGGGTCAAAATGGCCGAAAATTTTCATGATGGTGGTGGTGTGTTCTTTTTGTGTGTGTTCTTCACGGGCAAATGAAAAAGTCACCATATATTGGGAGGAGAGAGAGGAAGTCGGCAGAAAAATATGGAAAACTAAAGGAGAAAAGGAGATATTTTCCCAAAAATAACTTAATTCAAAATTACCAAAATGCCACTGACCTTTCTAGACCCATAACTTTCTCAAATGAGCTCTGATTCCCACGTGCCGCCTGTCTACGAACTCATGAGTTCGAGACCAACGCAATGGTCCAAGAAAAACTTTCAAAAGTATTCCCAAACTCAAATTGACTTTCAGACCCCCTAAACCCGAAGGCAAAATCATCATTTTCAAATTTAATTCCCAAATTTACTTTAATTTTATGTCCGAGTCGTTACATTTTATTAGTGGATAATCACAACTAGATATATGACATTTTGGACTTGTTATTAATTGGCTATGTAAGGCTCAAGTTCGATTTAAAAACAAGACCAAAATAAAAAAAAATACAATTTAATGTGCAAGGATATTTTAGTAATCAAGTTAGTTTTTATTCTGATTCATAAGAATTTGTAAACAAGGACAATGAAAATAATTCTCATTAATGTCATAATTCTATATGTTTAGTAAACACCTTAATGGAAACGATTTCTCACTTCTCTGATTACCTACTTCTCTCATTACCTACCTACTTATCCCATTAATTGTAAGTAAACGCGCCCTAATGTAAGGACCCTTCCCGAATTTCCCCTCGAAACCCAGGAAGAACCATGCTCCCGTCTGACAAACAAAGGAAAATTCCCGAAATACCCTTAAGTCCTTACAAATTTAATTATGAGAACTATGCCAAAAGTTCGGCAGAGTCTCCCCTTAGGGACTAGTTATGCGTCTTCCACCTGTCAAACAAGGGATCAAATAGTACTCCAAATTCCAACAGACAACAACCATCCAACGATGATATCGAAAGCTTATAGTAAGTCCAAAAATATTATCAGTGCATCTAGGTAGGATAATTAATTACATAATTAAATATCCTACTCGAAGTTTAGGTAAAATGCGCAGCTGAAAATCTAATGCCTCTGCCTCTGAAAGTGCCAACGTCAACTCAATAGCCTGGAGGGGATTTAAAACACGAAAGTTGTGAGTGGACAAAAAAAATCATTTAGAAATCGTTTTATGAGGAAACCTTACCTTTCCCCCCTCCATGAGTAAAACCATGCATGCATAACATAAACATTTCTTTTTCTACAAATATGACATAAAGATAATCTGAAACCCACCGGAATTTCATCTTTCTTTAAAAACACTTGGTTGGACCCACGAAAATCTGTATAATGAAAAACACATCGTGGTCCACAATTTGGTTTGAAAATCCTCCTAAGAGGAATTTAAAATCATGTAAATTGACATGGAGAAAAATATATCAACACAAATCCCATTGTTCCCGAAATACCCTCCACATACCCGATATACCTCGAGTTGTGCAGAAACTTGTGCTACGCGTAGACAGCCTCATCGACCTGGCGGAGAAAACCCTCGACACCAGCGTCGGAGAACCCTCAACGAACCAGCGGAGCAAAACCCCTCGACGCCAGTCGAAGAAACCTTGAACATCGGGTACAGAATCTAGTTAAAACTAAAATCCGTGTTTTGAAATCCTTATTTCTTGGCCTAAGCCAAATTCATTGAAAATCATTTATGGCAAAATCCAGTAAAATCATAAATACGGGTCTAAACCCAAAATCATGGACTCAATAATTACCACGTCAAAACGACACCAAAACCGAGTCCAAAAACCAGGCCATTTCCCCGAAACACATTTTCACTCAAATATTGAAACTTGTGTCCAGTAATAATTTCTAAATTTCAGAAATTGTCACAAACAATACATAACAGTATTTACTTCAAAGATACATTTATGCATGCATTACAATTTATAAACCAAAAGTCCACTCACCACACGTCCAAGCAAGCTCAATCCCGAGTCGTACGCTCCTCCGAAGTTCCTGGAGCAGTATCGCTTGTCAATATTAACAATCAAGATTATCTGTAACAACCCGGAGTTTTAATTATTGGATTTAATTAAATTATTTATGTAAAATGACGATTTTGCCCTTGCTTGTTAAAGGGCATGGAAATCAAGTTTTGTTTCGAAACCTTTTCGGTGGTGTATTGGGTACCGTTGCGTAGGTCTCGAACTCACGAGTTCGTAGACAGGCGGCACGCGGAAAATGGAGTTCGTAGATGAGAGTTGTGGGTCTAGATGTGCAAGGGCATTTTGGTAATTTTCCATGGAGGGGGGATATTTTTGTTAACAAATCAGACTTATCTGATTTGTTTCATCCTCATCTTCATTTCATTTTCATTTTCGTTCTTTCTCTGTGACAACCCTCCCAAACCACACCCGAAACCGAAGAAAAAACCAAGAGAAAAACCAAAAGTCAACTTTGATTTCAAGGCTTCAACTTCCAGTCTTGATCAACTAATCGTGTTCTACTCCGTTCCGCGATCACAACCGTACCAACCATCGAAGGAGAGGACCACGGAGGAAGCCGAACCGAGGATAGGAAGTTTCGGACCTTCCGATCGATTTTCCGGCTAGCACAGGTACGTGTTTGTGGTTTTGAGGTCATATTTGGATTCCGGGGTTTGAGTAGATAGATTTAGACGTAAAATTTGTGAAAAATGGTTGAGTTTTGAGGAAGTTGGAAAGCTTGGAGTTTCGGCCGGAAATGGAGGATTCCGGCGAAACCAGACGGCGGCGACGGCGACTGCCGGTCATCTTCTCCGGCCAACTTCCGGCGACGTCGACGGCAGCCGGTCGTCTTCTCCGGCGAGTCACCGGTGACCGGTCGGGTCGAGTTGAACCGGTCGGGTCGAGTTGAACCGGTCGGGTTGAGTGAACCGATCGGGTCGAGTTGGACCGGGTCAGATTGAGCTGAACCGGGTTGGACCGGTTCAGGCGCGTGTGGTACTGTAGCAGGCGCGTGGCCGGCGCGTGAGGGCGCGTGGCGGCGCGTGGGCGCGTGTTCCGACCTTCCGTCGGTGCGTGGCGGCGCGTGGGGCTGAGTCTGATGTCACGGTGGCGCGTGACAAGTAGTTTTTGACGTTTCGGACCTGTTGGCGCAGGTTTCGAGTCGATCGGATGTCGTTTAGGGGCTGTTTCGGACGTTTTAAGGTTGCTGCGTTTTCTAGGCCAGCATAGTTAGACTCCCGGGGTTTATGGGGTTTATATTTAAGATTATTATTATTAGCTGGTAATCCCGATTATTAATTTGGACAGGCGATACTGCTCCGGGAACTTCAGGGGAGCGTACAGTTCGGGATTGAGCTTGCTTCGACAGGTTTCTGAGTGGACTTTGATTTATAAACTGTAATGCATGCATAAATGTATCTTTGTTTTAAATACTGTTGTGTTTGGGTGCAATGAATTTCTGGATTTTAGAAATGATGCTGGACACATGTTTTACAATATTTCAGTGAAAGTATGTTTTGAGAAATGGCCTGGTTTTTGTACTTGATTTTGATATCGTTTTGACGTGGTAACTATTTGAGTATGTGATTTGGGTTGAGACCCATAATTGTGATTTTACCAATTTTGGCCATAAAATGATATTGCAAAGAATTTGGCTTAGGCCGAGAAACAAAGATTTCAAAGTATGGATTTGATTCACTGGTTCCCGTCCCGATGGTTATTGTTGCTCTGACTGGTGTTGAGGGGCCTTGCTCTACCAGTTGTTGAGGGTTCGGACCTTAGGTGTTGAGGGGCCTTGCTCCGCCGGGTCGCGAAGCTGTCTATGCATAGTACAGATTGTACAGATAGTACAGATATTACAGACAGTACATATGGTACACAGAGTTGTACAGATTTGAACACATCTCAAGGGATACCCTGGTGTGTTATGAATATGTCGGGAACAGTGAATTTGAGATATTATGTGGCAGTTGGAACGAAATGATTTTGAATTTGAGATAATTTGTGTCCAGATTGAACCAAATGAATTTAAACTCCTTTGAAGAGATTTTCCAACAAAATTGTGGATTACGAGGTATTTTTATTATACAGATTTTATGTGAGTCCAATTAAATGGTTTTAAAGATAAATGTGAATTTTGGATGATTTACATATGATGCTTTTATATGATAAATTGTTTTATGTTATGCATGCATGATTTTATAAATGGAGGGGAAGAAAGGTAATTCTTCGAAAAGGAATTTATAAATGATTATTTTTGTCCACTCACAACTTTTGTGTTTAAACCCCCTTCAGGCAGTTGAGTAGAGTTGACGCGAACATTGATCTCGAGGCTGAGGCATTAGGATTTCGACTACGCTGTGTTGTATATTTGAGTAGGATATCTAAATTTTACTCTTAATCCTACTTAGATGCTCTGATATTATGTTGTATTTGATTGGTCGTTAATTACGGGAATTATTGAGTGCTTAAGTCCCTTGTCTGACAAAAGGAAGTATTTATTATTGTTATTATAATTTGTAAGGATTGAAGGGTATTTTGGGAACCTTTTCTTAGGTTGTCAGACGGGATCAGGGTTCTTCCCGGGTTTCGAGGGGAAATTCGGGACGGGTCCTGACAATTGGTATCAGAGCACTAGGTTAAATTCCTGTAGACTGTACACTACGTGTACAATTATTTTGGTATAGTTCTTAACAGCGTAATGCCTCCGAGACGAGAGTTCTGTCAACAGTCGGAAAATATTGGGGACACACCTGAACCTACAGTGGAGCCTGATATGAGGCAAACATTGGAACAATTGGGTCATACGTTGACTTCGGTACTTCAGAGTAGGACTGCTACTGAAGGTTCAGACATTGAGAGAGCCCAGAGATTAGGGGCTATTATATTTATGGGCGACTCTAGCCCAAATGATGCAGTAGAGTGAATTACTCGTTTCGAGCGAGTGTTCTCGGTTATGAGATGTCCTCAGGGGGACATGGGTATTAGTACTCCTACTAGGAATATGTTAGTGGCGAATCTCGTGATTCGTAGTTGACCAGTGTTAGTGGAAAGTCATGCATTAGAGGCAGATTTAATCCCCTTAGATATTTTTTTATTTTGATGTGATTCTGGGGATGGATTGGTTGACTATGCACCATGCCTCTATTGATTGTTATGACAAGAGAGTGGATTTCCGGAGTCCAGGTTTACCGGAACTTACATTCAGAGGAGATCGTAGGGTACTACCCTGTGGAGTGATATCAGCTTTGACTGCTGAGAAATTGTTGAGGAAAGGTTGTGAGGGTTACTTGGCTCATGTGTTTGATTCTCGGGATACTCCGATGAGAGTGGAGGATATTCCAGTGGTGAGTGAATTCTCTGATGTGTTTCCAGATGATCTTCCGGGATTGCCACCTCACCGGGAGATTGAGTTCACCATCGAACTTTTGCCAGGTACTCAACCTATCTCACAGGCACCGTATAGGATGGCACCGGCAGAATTGCGAGAGTTAAAGACTCAGTTGCAGGACTTGGTGAATATGGGATTTATTCGCCCAAGTGTTTCACCTTGGGGTGCACCAGTGTTATTTGTGAGGAAAAAGGATGGTGGTCTGAGGTTGTGTATCGACTACCGGAAGCTAAACATGGCTACGGTGCGGAATAAGTATCCTTTGCCAAGGATAGATGATTTGTTTGATCAACTTAAGGGGGCAAGATATTTTTCGAAAATTGACCTTCGATCCGGATACCATCAGTTGAGGATCAGAGAAGGGGATCTTGAGAAAACAGCTTTCAGGACTCGTTATGGTCATTATGAGTTCCTGGTGATGCCTTTCGGGTTGACTAATGCTCCAGCAGCATTTATGGATTTGATGAACAGGGTGTTCCAAAAGTATTTGGATCGGTTTGTGATTGTATTCATTGATGACATCTTGGTGTATTCGAGGAGTGCTAAGGCACATGAGAAGCACTTAAGGTTGGTGCTGAATATGCTTAGGAAAAAGCATTTGTTTGCCAAATTCAGTAAATGTCAGTTTTGGTTGACTGAAGTTGGATTCTTAGGTCATGTGATTTCGGCTGAGGGTATCAGCGTAGATCCCCAAAAGATTGAGGCAGTGGCAAACTGGGAGTAACCGAGGACAGTGACAGAGGTGAGGAGTTTTCTGGGTTTGGCAGGATATTATCGACGGTTCGTAGAAGGATTTTCTACGATAGCAGGGCCGTTGACTCGGTTGACGAGGAAAGGAGTCAAGTTTGACTGGGGAGTTGATTGTGAACAGGGATTTCAGGAGCTGAAGAGGAGGTTGACTTCTGCTCCAGTATTGACCATTCCTGATGATACTGGGGGATTTGAGGTGTATAGTGATGCATCATTGCGAGGTATAGGCTGCGTGTTGATGCAGCATGGAAAGGTGATAACTTATGCTTCTAGACAACTTAAACCCCATGAGTTGAATTACCCCACACATGATTTGGAATTAGCTGCAGTGGTGCATGCATTGAAAATCTGGCGACATTATTTGTATGGGGAGACGTGTCGGATCTTCACCGACCATAAGAGTTTGAAGTACTTGTTCACCCAAAAAGACCTGAATCTGAGGCAGAGAAGATGGCTTGAGTTAATAAAGGATTATGATTGTACTATAGAGTACCATCCAGGGAAAGCCAATGTTGTGGCGGATGCTTTAAGCAGGAAATCCATGGGTTCTTTAGCTCATTTGCATACAGTCTACTTACCGTTACTGGTAGAGTTCCGTAGAGCAGGGATAGTACTGGACATGGATAGCCAGGGGGCTTTGTTGGCTAGTTTTCATGTGAGGCCTGTTCTGATTGATCGGATTATTGAGGCTCAACTCCTGGACCCTACATTGTGCATTATCAGGATGGAGTTGGAGGCTGGAACCAGGCAGGACTATGCGCTTAGGGATGATGGAGCCTTGGTTAGGGATGGCCGGTTGTGCGTACCGAATGAGCTGGAACTAAAAAGGGAAATTCTTGATGAGGCTCATAGTTCGGCTTACGCTATGCATCCAGGAGGTACCAAGATGTATCATACCCTAAGGAAATACTATTGGTGGACTGGGATGAAAAGGGAAATTGTTGAGTTTGTGAGTAGATGTCTGACGTGTCAACAAGTGAACGCAGAGAGGCAGAAACCATATGGGGCACTTCAACCATTACCTATTCCGGAATGGAAGTGGGATCACATTACGATGGATTTTGTGTATAAACTTCCAAGGACACAGTAGGGACATGATGGGATATGGGTAATTGTTGATAGACTCACGAAGTCTGCACATATCTTGCCAGTGCGGGAAGATTTTCGGATGAGTCGGTATGCCAAATTGTTCATTGATGAGATCATACGGCTACATGGGACTCCAGAGTCAATTGTTTCGGACAGGGATCCTAGATTTACCTCTAGGTTTTGGCGGAGTTTGCAGAAGGCTTTTGGCACTACCTTGCATTTTAGTACAGCTTTTCATCCTCAGACGGATGGTCAGTCTGAGAGGACAATCCAGATTTTGGAGGATATGATGAGAGCTTGTGTACTACAGTTTAAAGGAAACTGGGATTCACACCTGGCTCTGATGGAATTTGCTTATAATAATAGTTATCAGTCGAGTATTGGAATGTCTCCTTTCGAGGCACTGTATGGGAGGTAGTGCAGGACACCATTATGTTGGAACGAAGTGGGTGAAAGGAAACTGTTAACACCAGAGTTGGTTGATACGACTGAGGAAAAAATAAGGATCATCAGAGAAAGGTTGAAGACAGCTCAGGATCGCCAGAAGAGCTATGCAGACCGTAGAATCAGAGACCTTGAGTTTGAGGTAGGTGACTGGGTATTCTTGAAACTATCTCCTTGGAAGGGAGTGGTACGTTTTGGTAGACGAGGAAAACTAAGTCCTCGCTACATTGGTCCGTATGAGATTCTGGAGAAGATAGGACCAGTGGCATATCGTCTTGCTTTACCATCGGAATTATCCAGAGTTCATAATGTTTTTCATGTATCCTTGCTCCGGAAATATCTGTTTGATGAGTCTCACGTATTGGGAGAGCAGCCACTTGAGCTGAAGGATGATTTGACCTTTGAGGAGCAACCGGTGCAAATTTTGGATTGGAAAGAGAAGGTACTGCGCAGAAAGAGTATTCCTCTAGTTAAAGTGTTGTGGAGGAATCATAACGTGGAGGAAGCCACGTGGGAAATTGAGGAACTATTTTGTTTCAAGGATAGAGTTGAATTTCGAGGACGAAATTTCTTAAGGGGGGTAGATTGTAACAACCCGGAGTTTTAATTATTGGATTTAATTAAATTATTTATGTAAAATGACGATTTTGCCCTTGCTTGTTAAAGGGCATGGAAATCAAGTTTTGTTTCGAAACCTTTTCGGTGGTGTATTGGGTACCGTTGCGTAGGTCTCGAACTCACGAGTTCGTAGACAGGCAGCACGCGGAAAACGGAGTTCGTAGATGAGAGTTGTGGGTCTAGATGTGCAAGGGCATTTTGGTAATTTTCCATGGAGGGGGGATATTTTTGTTAACAAATCAGACTTATCTGATTTGTTTCATCCTCATCTTCATTTCATTTTCATTTTCGTTCTTTCTCTGTGACAACCCTCCCAAACCACATCCGAAACCGAAGAAAAAACCAAGAGAAAAACCAAAAGTCAACTTTGATTTCAAGGCTTCAACTTCCAGTCTTGATCAACTAATCGTGTTCTACTCCGTTCCGCGATCACAACCGTACCAACCATCGAAGGAGAGGACCACGGAGGAAGCCGAACCGAGGATAGGAAGTTTCGGACCTTCCGATCGATTTTCCGGCTAGCACAGGTACGTGTTTGTGGTTTTGAGGTCATATTTGGATTCCTGGGTTTGAGTAGATAGATTTAGACGTAAAATTTGTGAAAAATGGTTGAGTTTTGAGGAAGTTGGAAAGCTTGGAGCTTCGGCCGGAAATGGAGGATTCCGGCGAAACCAGACGGCGGCGACGGCGACTGCCGGTCATCTTCTCCGGCCAACTTCCGGCGACGTCGACGGCAGCCGGTCGTCTTCTCCGGCGAGTCGCCGGTGACCGGTCGGGTCGAGTTGAACCGGTCGGGTCGAGTTAAACCGGTCGGGTTGAGTGAACCGATCGGGTCGAGTTGGACCGGGTCAGATTGAGCCGAACCGGGTTGGACCGGTTCAGGCGCGTGTGGTACTGTAGCAGGCGCGTGGCCGGCGCGTGAGGGCGCGTGGCGGCGCGTGGGCGCGTGTTCCGACCTTCCGTCGGCGCGTGGCGGCGCGTGGGGCTGAGTCTGATGTCACGGTGGCGCGTGACAAGTAGTTTTTGACGTTTCGGACCTGTTGGCGTAGGTTTCGAGTCGATCGGATGTTGTTTAGGGGCTGTTTCGGACGTTTTAAGGTTGCTGCGTTTTCTAGGCCAGCATAGTTAGACTCCCGGGGTTTATGGGGTTTATATTTAAGATTATTATTATTAGCTGGTAATCCCGATTATTAATTTGGATAGGCGATACTGCTCCGGGAACTTCAGGGGAGCGTACAGTTCGGGATTGAGCTTGCTTCGACAGGTTTGTGAGTGGACTTTGATTTATAAACTGTAATGCATGCATAAATGTATCTTTGTTTTAAATACTGTTGTGTTTGGGTGCAATGAATTTCTGGATTTTAGAAATGATGCTGGACACATGTTTTACAATATTTCAGTGAAAGTATGTTTTGAGAAATGGCCTGGTTTTTGTACTTGATTTTGATATCGTTTTGACGTGGTAACTATTTGAGTATGTGATTTGGGTTGAGACCCATAATTGTGATTTTACCAATTTTGGCCATAAAATGATATTGCAAAGAATTTGGCTTAGGCCGAGAAACAAAGATTTCAAAGTATGGATTTGATTCACTGGTTCCCGTCCCGATGGTTATTGTTGCTCTGACTGGTGTTGAGGGGCCTTGCTCTACCAGTTGTTGAGGGTTCGGACCTTAGGTGTTGAGGGGCCTTGCTCTGCCGGGTCGCGAAGCTGTCTATGCATAGTACAGATTGTACAGATGGTACAGATATTACAGACAGTACATATGGTACACAGAGTTGTACAGATTTGAACACATCTCAAGGGATACCCTGGTGTGTTATGAATATGTCGGGAACAGTGAATTTGAGATATTATGTGGCAGTTGGAACGAAATGATTTTGAATTTGAGATAATTTGTGTCCAGATTGAACCAAATGAATTTAAACTCCTTTGAAGAGATTTTCCAACAAAATTGTGGATTACGAGGTATTTTTATTATACAGATTTTATGTGAGTCCAATTAAATGGTTTTAAAGATAAATGTGAATTTTGGATGATTTACATATGATGCTTTTATATGATAAATTGTTTTATGTTATGCATGCATGATTTTATAAATGGAGGGGAAGAAAGGTAATTCTTCGAAAAGGAATTTATAAATGATTATTTTTGTCTACTCACAACTTTTGTGTTTAAACCCCCTTCAGGCAGTTGAGTAGAGTTGACGCGAACATTGATCTCGAGGCTGAGGCATTAGGATTTCGACTACGCTGTGTTGTATATTTGAGTAGGATATCTAAATTTTACTCTTAATCCTACTTAGATGCTCTGATATTATGTTGTATTTGATTGGTCGTTAATTACGGGAATTATTGAGTGCTTAAGTCCCTTGTCTGGCAAAAGGAAGTATTTATTATTGTTATTATAATTTGTAAGGATTGAAGGGTATTTTGGGAACCTTTTCTTAGGTTGTCAGACGGGATCAGGGTTCTTCCCGGGTTTCGAGGGGAAATTCGGGACGGGTCCTGACATTATCGGCTAATAATAAAAACACTACATTTAAACTCCCTAAACCCCGGGAGGTTCGCTCGCGTCACCCTAAAAATGCAACAACTTCGGACACTTAAAACTATCCTTAAACGACGTCCCACGTGCCACCACGGGCCGGCGGAAGGTCGGACCACGCGTCGTCAAGTGCCCCTACGCGCCCGGTACTTTTTACGGTGAAATATTTCGTCGCTCTAACGGAATATTCTGTCAAACCTGACAGAATATCCTGACGGAATCGAAATATTCCGTCTAAACTAATGGCATTCGGGTTCCGTCCAACTCCATTAACTTTTGACGGAATATGCCGACGCCGTGAGCATATTCCGTCAAACCCTGACGGCGTCAGTTGACCGTTAAGTCAACTGACTACTGACTGTGTGGCCAGGTGGCACCCATGTGGCTGCCATGTGGTGCCCACGTGGCTGCCAGGTGGCATGCCACGTCAGCACCATCTAACCGAACCAGTCGCCGGCGTCTCGCAGGAGAAGACGGTCGCACCGCCGTCCATCGTCGCCGGAAAACTCCATTTCCGGCCAACCTTGGATTTTTCCTAACTTCTTCAAATCTCTACCATTTTCACGAATTTTATGTCTAAATCTATCTACTCGAACCCATGAACTCAAAAATGACCTCAAAATACTAAACTTGTACATGTGCTAGCCGAAAAATCGATCGGAACTTTCGGTTTTTCTTTTCCTCGGTTTGACGTCTCCCGTAGTTGTCTTGTAACGACCGACTCCCGTCTCCCATCACAAGGGGTCCCTAGGAAAGCCGATACGTTATGGCCGCTGGGAATCCTCCCAAAGCGAAGCCCCTGGTGGCCGCCGAAGCGCACACACAAGCCCAAAGGTATTGTTACCAAGGCCCGATTCGAAATCCCCCAGTCTGCAGCCTTTGAGGATTCCCGGTGGCCATAACGTATCGGCTTTCCTAGGGACCCCTTGTGATGGGAGACGGGATTCGGTCGTTACAAACTGGTTCACCGCGAATAACGAATCCTGACCCCGCGTCCTGGCCTCCCTCAAATCAATGTTTATCTCGGAGGTTCACCGGGTTCTCCGTCTCAGCGGATCCTAACCCCGGCTCCTGGGCCCCCTCAAAACTGTATTGTTTATATTGGAGGTTCACCGGGTTCTCCGTCTCAGCGGATCCTAACCCCGGCTCCTAGGCCCCCTCAAAACCGTATTGTTTATATTGGAGGTTCATCGGGTTCTCCGTCTCAGCGGATCCTAACCCCGGCTCCTGAGCCCCCTAAAAACCGTATTGTTTATATTGGAGGTTCACCGGGTTCTCCGTCTCAGCGGATCCTAACCCCGGCTCCTGGGCCCCCTCAAAACCGTATTGTTTATATTGGAAATTCACCGGGTTCTCCGTCCCAGCGGATCCTAACCCCGGCTCCTGGGCCCCCTCAAAACAGTATTGGATCCAAAATTCAAGTATTTTATAATCACAAATACAATTTCAGCTCAAAATCATGGACTCTAATAATTTCCACATCAAAACAATATCAAAACCGAATCCAACAACCATGCCATTTCTCACAACACACTTTCACTGAAATATTGGAAAAAAAAAATGTCCAGCAGTCATTTATAAATTCTAGGAAATCATTACAACCATACACAACAATATTTAAATCAAAGATAATTATGCATGCATTACAATTTATAAGCCAAAAGTCCACTCACAAACATCATCCAACCCAAAATTCATCTACGCTCTAGCCCAAGGAACACGTACACAATAATGACCCAACTACCTTGACTTTCCGAGCTCAAAACCCGCTCCACGGTCAACCATTACCGCTGTGATTGTCCAATTGAGCCCTAAATGAACTCTTATGGCCTCGAAACCAACAAAATCTGATCTGAAACGTCCCAAAACCCTAGTCACGCGCGGCCGTGACATCGGGAACAGTCCCACGCCCCGCCACGCGCCACCGGAAGGTCAGAACACGCGCCGCCACGAGCCAGTCACTCGCCTGCTACAGTGTTCACGCGCCTAGATCGGTCCAACACGGCCCGGCTCGACCTGACCCGACCCAACTTGACCCAATCGGTTCACTCAACCCGATCGGTGCTTAACCCGACCGATTCACTCAACCCGACTGGTTCACTCGACCCGACCCGGTCTGACCCGACTCGACCAGTCACTGGTGACTCGCCGGAGAAGACGATCGACTGCCGGTGCCGTCGCCGAAGTCTGGCCGGAGAAGATGACCGACAGTCGCCGTCGCCGCCGTCTGGTTTCGCCGAAATCCTCCATTTCTGGCCGAACTTCAAGCTTTTATAACTTCCTCAAAACTCAACCATTTTCCACAAATTTTATGTCTAAATCTATCTACTCAAACCCAAGAATCCAAATATGACCTCAAAACCACAAACACGTACCTGTGTAAGCCGAAAAATCGATCGGAAGATCCGAAACTTCCTATACTCGGTTCAACTTCCCCGTGGTCCTCTTCTTCGATGGTTGGTACGGTTGTGATCGTGGGAAGGAGTAGAATACGATTAGTGGATCAAAAATGGAAGTTAAAGCCTTGAATCAAAAGTTGACTTTGTGGGTTTTTGGGTATGTTTTTCGCACGGGTTCAATGGTTTTGGGAGTGTGTTTTACAGAGAGAGTGAGGATGAGCAGATGAAGATGAATTCCCCCTGAAGATGTAAAATGATTGGGGTTAAAATATTTTCTCCCAAGCCAAAATTACCAAAATGCCCTTGCACATCTAGACCCATAACTTTCGTACACGAACTCCGTTTTCTGCGTGCCGCCTGTCTACGAACTCGTGAGTTCGAGACCTACGCAACGGTACCCGAAACACCACCTAATAAGTTTCGAAACAAAACTTGATTTTCATGCTCTTTACCGACCAAGGGTAAAATCGTCATATTCTCAAAATAATTAAATTTCTGGTCCGGGTCGTTACATGTATCCTCCGATGGTTGGTACGCTTTTTTATCGTGGTAAGGAGAAGATTTCGATTAGTAACCCTAGAATGGAAGACTTGGCCTAGAATCAAAGTTGGAATTTATGGGTTTGGGTGTTTGGGTCGCACGGGTTCGGGGGTGTCTAAGAGAGAGTGTGTGAAATGATGAAGATCATATCAAAGTGGGGTTAAAAATATCTACCCCTCCCAAAATTACCAAAATGCCCTTGACATTCTAGACCCGTAACTTTCGCACACGGACTTTGTTTTTCGCGTTCCGCCTGTCTACGAACTCGTGAGTTCGAGACCTCTGCAACGGTACTCAAAACATAGCCTAAAGTGTCTCGAAACAAAATTTGATTTTCACGCCCCTTAACAACCAAGGGTAAATTCATTTTTTTCGAAAATAATTTACGAAAATTCAATAATTACATTTCTGGGTTGTTACAATTCACCCCCCTTAAAAGAAATTCATCCTCGAAATTCATATATGTCATTGGAATAAATGTGGATGATGCGCCCGCATCAGTGCCTCGGTTTCCCACGTTACGATTCATCCACAAAACTTTAACCAGAGGAATAGTCTTCATGAACAGTACTTTTTCCTTCTAATCCAGAATTTGCACTGGTTGCTCCTCAAAAGTCAAATCATCTCTCAGCTCAATTGGTTGCTCTTCCAACACATGAGACTCATCATATAGGTACTTCCGGAGCATGGATACATGGAAAACATTATGAACCCTTGAGAGTTCTGGGGGTAAAGCAAGTATGAATGCCACTGGCCCTATCCTCTCAAAATCTCATACAACCCAATGTAGCGAGGACTCAGTTTTTCTCATCTACCAAAATGTACCACTCTTTTCCAGGGGGATAATTTCAAGGACACCCAGTCTCCGACCTCAAATTCAAGGTCTCTGGTTCGTTGGTCTGCATAGATTTTCTGGCGATCATGGGCTACCTTCAACCTTTCTTTGTTGATTCTAATCTTTTCCTCAGTCATATCCACTATCTCAGGTGTCAACTATCTCCTTTCACCTACCTCATTCCAGAAAATCAGTGTCATGTACTGTCTCCCATACAGTGCCACGAAAGGAGACATCCCAATACTCGACTAATAGCTGTTGTTATATGCAAATTCCAGCAGAGACAGGTGTGAATCCCAGTTTCCTTTAAATTGCATTACACAAGCTCTCATCATATATCCTCCAAAATCTGAATTATCCTCTCAGACTGACCATCAGTCTGAGGATGAAAAGCTGTACTGAAACGCAATGTAGTTCCAAAGGCTTTCTACAAACTCCGCCAAAACCTGGAGGTAAACCTAGGATCCCTATCTAACACAATCGACTCTGGAGTCCCATGCAATCGTATGATCTCACCCACAAACAATTTGGCATACTGGCCCATCCGGAAATCTTCCCGTACTAGCAAGAAATGTGCCGACTTCGTGAGTCTATCAACAATTACCATATTCCATCATGTCCTTTTTGCGTCCTTGGAAGTTTATACACAAAATTCATCGTAATGTGAACACGTCAGGCTTCTACTCACAAACTTTGCTATTTCTCTTTTCATCCCAGTCCACCAATAGTGTTCCCTTAGGGTATGATACATCTTGGTACCTCCTGGATGCTTAGCATAAGCAGAACTATGAGCCTCCTCAAGAATTTCTCTTTTCAACTCTAGCTCATTTGGTATGCATAACCGGCCATCCTTAACCAAGGCCATATCATCCCTAATTGCATAATCTTGCATGTTCCCAACCTCCAACTCCATCCTAATAACACACAAAGTAGGATCTTGGAGTTGAGCCTCAATAATCCGGTCAATCAAGACAGACCTCACATGGAAACTAGCCAACAAAGCCCCCTGGCTATCCATGTCTAGTATAATTCCCACTCTACGGAATTCCACCAGCAACGGTAGGTAAATCGTATGCAAATGGGCCAAGGAACCCATGGATTTCCTGCTCATGGCATCCGCCACAACATTGGCTTTTCCTGGGTGGTACTCTATGGTACAATCATAATCTTTTATTATCTCAAGCCACCTTCTCTACCTCAAATTCATATCCCTCTGGGTGAAAAAGTATTTTAAACTTTGATGGTCAGTAAAAATTCGACACGTCTCCCCATACAAATAATGTCTCCAGGTCTTCAGTGCATGCATCATTACAGCTAACTCCAAATCATGCGTGGGGTAATTCAACTCATTGGGTTTAAGTTGCCTGGAAGCATAAGCTATCACCTTCTCATGCTGCATCAGTACGCAGCCTATACCCCGCAATGCCCTGTAACCTCGAATCCCCTGTTACCATCTGGAAGGGTTAATATTGGGGCAGAAGTCAACCTCCTTTTTAGCTCCAGAAAGCTCTGTTCACACCCATCATCCCAGTCAAACTTGACTCCTTTCCTAGTCAACCGAGTTAACGGGGCAACTATCATAGAAAATCCATCTACGAATCGTCGATAATATCCCGCTAAACCCATAAAACTTCTCACCTCAGTCACTGTCCTCGGTTGCACCTAGTTTGCCACTGCCTCAACCTTTTGAGGATCCACGCTGATACCCTCGGCATAAATCACATGACCTAAGAATCCCACCTCGGTCAACCAAAACTGGCATTTAATGAAGTTGGCGAACAATTGTTTTTTCCTTAGCATATTCAGCACCAACCTTAAGTGCTTCTCATATGCCTTAGCACTCCTCGAATACACCAAGATATCATCGATGACCATAATCACAAATCGATCCAAATACCTTCGGAACACCCTGTTCATCAAATCCATAAATGTTGTCGGTGCATTAGTCAACCCGAAGAGCATCACTAGGAACTCATAGTGACCATAACGTGTCCTGAAAGCCGTTTTAGGAACATCCCCTTCCCTGATCCTCAACTGATGGTACCCGGATCGAAGTTCAATCTTTGAGAAATACCTTGCCCCTTTTAACTGGTCAAACAAATCATCAATTCTTGGCAAGGGATACTTATTTCGCACCGTAACCCTGTTTAGCTACCGGTAGTCGATACATAACCTCATACCACCATATTTCTTCCTTACAAATAACATTGGCGCACCCTAAGGTGATACACTTGGTCGAATAAATCCCATATCCACCAAGTCCTGCAATTGAGTCTTCAACTCCCTTAATTATGTCGGTGACATTTTATGCGGTGCCTGCGATATAGGTTGGGTACCCGGAAGAAGTTCTATGGTGAACTCAATCTCCCAATGTGGTGGCAATCCCGGAAGATCCTCTGGAAATACATCAGAAAACTCACTCACCATAGGAATATCCTCTACTCTCACCGGAGTATCCTGAGAATCAAACACGTGAGCCAAATAGTCCTCACAACCTTTCCTCAACAATTTCTCATCAGACAAAGCCGATATTACTCCTAATGGAAGTACCCTACGATCTTCCCGAAGTAAGTTCCGGCAAACTTGGATTCCGAAAAACCACCCTCTTGTCATAAAAATCTTAGGAGGCATAGTGCATGGTTAACCAATCCATCCCCATAATCACATCAAAATCATAAATGTCTAAGGGGATTAAATCTGCCTCCAACGTATGACCTTCAACTATCACCGAACAACTGTGAATCACGAGGTTCGCCACTAACATATCCCCAATAGGAGTACTAATACCCATGTCCCAACCAATCAGGGACAATTTTATATCAATAAACAGTGTGAAACCCCGAGAAATAAAAGAATGAGTCACCCCGGGATCTATCAAAACACGAGCATCAGGATTAAAAATAGATAACGTCCCAGTGAACACCTCTGGTGCTGCTCGGGCCTCCTATTGCGTCATCGTAAAAACTCGATCTGGTGTACCTGAAGATCGACCACGACCCCCATGTCTGCCTCTGGCCCTGTTGGCCCTACTATCCCCACTAGCCCTGCTGGCCCCACTAGATTGGGTCTAGCTTCCTACTGCAGTACCAGATGTCTGCCCTGCCTTCTGACTCGGTTCAATAGCATCACGACCCAAGGAACTACTGCCCAGACGACGATGTGGACAGTTTCTCTTGAAATGACCAATCTCCCCATAGAAGAAACATCCAGTGTCACCAGATCTGCCACTTTGTCTTCTAGTTGACTGTACTGAAGCACCGCTAGACTGAGTAGATGACTGATGTCCCTGACCAGCTCCGCCACTGCCGGACACGGATCTCGCACTCCCAGAAGATCCAGAACTATAAGTGCCTCTCTTGGATGATCCTTGACTAGAGGCTCCGAAATTCCAGCGGTCCTGGCATCGCCTGGAACCACTGAACTGCTGCTGAACTAGCAAACTCAACTCTACCCTAGCTGCAGCGTCAGACAAGTCCCTCAAAGAAGTATGAGCCACCGTCGTTACTGCTGACTGAATCTCACCTTTCAGCCCATACTCGAATCTGCGGCACTTATCCCTCTCCGTTGCCACCAGAACTGGTACAAAGCATGCCAACTCGAGAAATTTCAACTCATATTGGGCCACTATCATCTCTCCCTGCTGTAGCTGTAAGAACTCAGCCTCCCTGGCATCCCGGTATGAGCGAGGGTAAAATTGCTCAAGGAAACGCTCCCGGAAAGTTTCCCAGGTAAATGCATGGACATCCTAGCTTGACAGCTCCAAAGCATGCCACCAATGGTACGCATGACCACCTAGAAGGAATGTGGCTAACCACATCCTGTCCTCCGGATGACATCTCATAACCGAAAACGCTCGTTCCAAACGAGTAATCCATTCCTCTGCATCATCTGGGTCAGACTCGCCCGTAAATACTGTCGCCCCCAATCTATGGGCTCTCTCGATGTCTAAAACTTCAGTAGCAACCCTACCCTGAAGTACTGAAGTCAAAGTCCGACCCAATTGCTCCAGGGTCTGCCTCAAATCAAGCTCTACTGCGGGTTCATGTGTGTCCCCACCGTCTCCAGACCGCTGACGGGGCTCGCGTCTCGAAGGCATTACGCTGAAAAGAACCGTAAATCGTCAATACCATAATCAGTTGCACTCTAGGTGTACGGTCTATAGGAATTCAAACCTAGTGCTCTGATACCAAATTTAAGGACCCTTCACGAATTTTCCCTCGAAACCCGGGAAGAACCCTACTCACGTTTAACAAACTAAGGAAAATTCCCAAAATAGCCTTAAGTCCTTACAAATTTAATTATGAGAACTCTGCCAAAAGTTCGGTAGAGTCTCCCCTTAGGGACTAGTTATCCGTCTTCCACCTGTCAGACAAGGGATCAAATAGCACTCCAAATTCCAACAGGCAACAATCATCCAACGATGAAATTGAAAGTTTACAGTAAGCCCAAAAATATTATCAGAGCATCTAGGTAGGATAATTAATTACATAATTAAATATCCTACTCGAAGTTTAGGTAAAATGCGCAGCTGAAAATCTAATGCCTCCGCCTTTGAAAGTGCCCACGTCAACTTAATAGCCTAGATGGGATTTAAAACACGAAAGTTGTGGGCGGACAAAAATAATCATTTAGAAATCGTTTTCCGAGGAAATCTTACCTTTTTCCCCTCCACGAGTAAAACCATGCATGCATAACATAAACATTTCCTTTTATACAAATATGACATAAAGATAATCTGAAACCCACCGGAATTTCATCTTTCTTTAAAAACACTTGGTTGGACCCACGAAAATCTGTATAATGAAAAACACATCGTGGTCCACAATTTGGTTTGAAAATCCTTCTCAAAGGAGTTTAAAATCATGTAAATTGACCTGGACACAAATATATCAACACAAAACCCATTGTTCCCGAAATACCGTCCACACACCCGATATACCCCGAGTTGTGCATAAACATGTGCTACGCGTAGACAGTCTGAACGACCCGGCGGAGAAACCCCTTGACACCAACGTCAGAGAACCCTCAACGAACCAACAGAGCAAAACCCCTCGACGCTAGTCAGAGAAACCTTGACCATCGAGGACAGAAATCCAGTGAAAACCAAAATCCGTGTTTTGAAATCATTGTTTCTTGGCCTAAGCCAAATTCATTGAAAATTATTTATGGCCAAATCCAGTAAAATCATAAATACGAGTCTAAACCCAAAATCATGGACTCAATAATTACCACGTCAAAACGACACCAAAATCGAGTCCAAAAACCAGGTCATTTCCCCAAAACACATTTTCACTGAAATATTGAAACTTGTGTCCAGTAATAATTTCTAAATTCCGGAAATTGTCACAAACAATACATAACAATATTTAATTTAAATATACCTTTATGCATGCATTACAATTTATAAACCAAAAGTCCACTCACCACATGTCCAAGCAAGCTCAATCCCGAGTCATACGCTCTTCCGAAGTTCTTGGAGCAGTATCGTCTATCAATATTAACAATTAGGATTACCGGCTAATAATAAAAATCCAAATTTTAACTCCCTAAACCCCGGAAGGTCCGCATGCGCCAACAAATCCGAAATATCGAAAACTAGCTGACACGCATCACTGTGAGCCCAGAACTGGTCCCACGCACCGCCACACGTCGTCACGTGCCCACACGCGCCCAATACTATTCATGGCAGAATATTTCGTCGCTCTGACGGAATATTCCGTCAAACCTGACGGAATATCCCGACGGAATCAAAATATTCTGTCCAGACTAACGGCGTTAGGGTTCCGTCCAACTCCGTTAACTTTTGACGGAATATGTTGACATCGTCAGTATATTCTGTAAAACCCTGACGACGTCAGTTGACCGTTAAATCAACTGATTACTGACTGTGTGGCCAGGTGGCACCCACGTGGTTGCCAGGTGGCGCCCACGTGGCTACCATGTGGCATCCACGTGGCTCCATGCGGCTACCAGATGGCATGCCACGACAACACCGTCTGACCGACGCAGTCGCCGGAGTCTCGCCGGAGAAGACGGTCGTGCCGCCGTTCGTCGCCGTCTACCGTCGGGCATAATTTCGCTGGATCCTCGCCGAAAAAGACGGCAGCGCCGTCAGCCGTCGCTAGAAAACCCCATTTCCGACCGACCTTGGATTTTTCCTAACGTCTTCAAATCTCAACCGCTTTTTACGAATTTTATGTCTAAATCTATCTACTCGAACCCTAGAACTTAAAAATGACCTCAAAACACTAAACCCGTACATGTGCTGGCTGGAAAATCGATCGAAACTTTCAATTTTTCTTTTCCTCGATCCAGCGTCTCCCGCGGTTCTCTCCTCCGATGGTTGGTACGTTTGTGATCGTGGGAAGGAGGAGATTTCAATTAGTAACACTAGAATGGAAGACTTGGCCTAGAATCAAAGTTGGAATTTATGGGTTTTGGGTGTTTGGGTCGCACGGGTTCGGGGGCGTCTAAGAGAGAGAGTGTGAAATGATGAAGATCATATCAAAGTGGGGTTAAAAATATCTACCCCTGCCAAAATTACCAAAATACCCCTGACATTCTAGACCCGTAACTTTCGCACACTATTTTCCGTGTGCCGCCTGTCTACGATCTCGTGAGTTCGAGACCTCCACAACGGTACTCAAAACACAGCTTAAAGTGTCTCGAAACAAAAATTGACTTTCACGCCCCTTAACAACCAAGGGTAAATTCGTCTTTTTGCAAAATAATTTACGAAAATTCAATAATTACATTTACGGATTGTTACACCTAAGGTATTTTCCATTTGGTCCATGGCATATATAATCCTAAAAAAATCTCAGCACCTCCATAGTTCTCCCGATCCATTTTCTTCTATTTCCAACACTCTCTCTCTCTCTCTCTCTCTCTCTCTCTCTCTCTCTCTCTCTCCAAACCCACTATGGTTGCTGCATGCATCGTTGACTTTATTTTGTTCTCTTTAATTTGGGTTCGATTTTCTTTTTAATTTTTCTTCAATTTCTTACCTCTTGTAAGAAAAGGGGAAAAAATTGAGAGAAAACATATTCCCTCAAAAACTTAATTTCTGTAAATTTCATAATTCGTGTTTGTATTGTATGTTTTAGTTTTCAATAATAACATCATCATAAACTACATGAAAATTTGTTTAATTTAGGCTTTTGAATCACTCATAATTGTTAAGAAATAAGAAAGTTATGTCACAAACAAGATATATTGAGGTTTTTCTGGAAATTTTCTAGATTCTAGCCAGCGACCCTATGAGTTTCCCGACCACCGAAACATTCTTGTATAATATTCCTACACATTTGATAAGGGTACTACCCAAGCGCTAAAGAGACAAGGCACTATAAAGAAACTTTGTAGTTGTATCTTAGTGCTCTTTAGTATTATTAAATTTTCTTTACAATTAATCGTGGCAACTTTTCTTCACATATGTAACTTTTGCCATAATCATGGTAACTTTTCTCCACATTTACTTCCAAAATTTTGGGATCATTGATGCTAGTCTCTGTGGATACGACACCCGTACTTACGAGTTTATACTGCTACGCGACACTTGCAATTGGATTTAGCAATTAAGCAGCTTCATCTTTGACCAAGTAAATTTTCCTCTCTCTGTACAATTACAGTCTAGATGACTAAACTACCTTTAGAAAGAATGAAATCGGAGTTAGGAGGCAGCCAAGTACAAATACGATCCATATATCATTTATTAGATATAACACCAAATATAGTAAAATATAATTAGCCAGTATAATTTAATCCGATCAATATAATATAATATAACCGGTATTTTAATAGCGTCAAACACTTAACTATATAATTAGTCTATCCAATTAAAAAATTAGTCTATATGTTGAAATTATTAGTATAATACAGCATGCTAAACGATTTCTTAGGGCATATTACTAAGAAATGCATTGCAAACAATTAATAGAGTAAATTGTAAGTAGATAATTGAGAAACTATAGTAAGGGAGCACATGTGTTACATGAGCATAACATAACTAGTGAATAAGATATTTCCAAAGTAACGCCTATCAACTAGTAACTTACAAATCTTTCTAAATAAATAGCATATAGTCATATGAAATCTCACATTCAAAAGTCAAGTACCTAATTTTTTTATTAATTTAGTCTAAATCCTTAATATTTTGATATCTTTCATCCGACCGTAACGTAAGGGAATACAAGTATTTTCCGAAATTCTAAGGAAAGTTCCAAGGATATATACTTGCTACAAATTAAAATAAAGTGTAATTAATCAATATTGTAGTATTTCAAACCAGTTGAATTTGCAAGTGATGTGATTCTTATTCTTCCCGATCACTTTGCATCATGTGGCAGCAGAGATTTTGAACCTAATGAATTCGCGTACCGACTTATACGATGCTGATGATCCCCTTACATTTCATATGCAGTGCATAAAAGGAACATGGAAATGACATGAACCATTTGTCTCCCAATATCCTAAAAAAGAAATACTCTACCACCTATAGGTAATTTTAGAAAACTTTTTTTTGAAATAGATATATACCTGAATAGTAATATTATGTTATAACTCCTTCACGTGTGGATAATTTTCGAGTCGAACACGAGCACAAGAAATGTAACATAACTTTGATTATGTGTAGCCGTTGGAATGTTATTGGTATGTTAACCCGGCCTTGATATTATTAAGAAAGTTGATAATCAATAAAATATACATAATATTTAACATTCCAACATGAGATATTTTTGCTTCGAATACTCACGGTTCATCATAGAATCTGGCTGCTTTTGATAAGTAATAGAATGTAAATGGTATCATTTTTTTTTTCTTTTTCCAAGCTGCAAGGAGAATGAAGTTCTTTTGGCATCAATTTGCCCTACTTCGTCAATTGGGTCATGTCACATTTTCAACTCGAAAAGTTTGTGCAACTATTTGAGTATCTTTCTTTTCAAAATTATTAAAAAATAAATAAATAAAATACATTTAAGTATCTTTTTATGACGAGGCAGGGGTGGGTAGGTCATGTCACAATTTCAATTGATACGGTTCATATGTTAATTTTCTGTCATTTTCCTAGCTACCAAACACATAGTAATTTTACACACACAAAAAACACATAGTAAGTTTAGGGAATTCCATATATAAAAGATACCAAAAGAATGAAAGAATATGAAAATTGGTGTACATGATTCCTTTGCCTTTGTTGTAGCAGCCATGCAATGCATTTATTCTAACATGAAATTTATTAACCACATGCCCTTTATTTTTTGTTTTCAATACTAAAATAGGAATCAAACTTACACGTAGATCCACTAATGTAATGATTTAGCTGTATTTCTTCTTATTTTATCATGGTTGGTCTCGATTTTGATTTTTCTTATAAAGAATAAAGTCGATATCTAATATATATAATACCACGTGACAATATTACGCTCAATAACTTTAATTTTTATATATGGTAGTTGGAGTTGGCGTGTTTGGATGAGATTAAAAAAACTTAGAATTTGGTCAAAAATCAAAATTTTTAAATTTTCATGCTCCAATTTCCTTGTTTGCATTCATAGATATAGAAATTTAGAAATTTCAAGAGAAAATAGACATGAACTTTGGATGTCACAAATCTCAATTTTAAATTCCATATAAAAATGTGTCATTACTAAAATTTCATAATAACTACTATTGATGCATAAACCTTAAATTTCGTATTTAAAATTTCATTGTACTGCTATGTTTTTTTTAGAAGATACACGAAATTTCATTGATAAGATACAAAGTAAAGACAAGCTAGACTGCAATAATTTGACAACAAACATGGATAAATACCTTTAGTGATCATGTTCGATATATGTCGAAACGATCTAGAAGGAATAACGTATAAAATAATATAATTTGAATCCCCTAAGCATCATCAAGGTCATTAATACCCGAACAACTAATATTTACAATCTCATAAAAGGGAAAACCTAACAAAGCCAATCTGAAATAAGAGTCGTTGGACTTATTTGCACAAAGCAAACTAAAAAAAAATAATAATAACCCAAGAAAAAGTACAAATGAACCACTTTCACCGTTGTCGTTGCCTATTACTTCTGTTATTGCCGCCTTTGCGGAATTTCAAAGACGACGAGGATACCATCCACCATCATATCACAGATGTTTCAATCCACCGTGATTGACACCACCACTACCAATGGAGGATCGCGATCGCTCGATCAAAACCCATCATGCCGCATCACGAGTCAAAACTCTATGAAGGCATATCAGGCTCATGAAGACAAAAGTTTTACCAGCAACCTGACCCGTTGGGACTTCGAAACCCGTAACCATAATCGACACCATAACGATAGACGAGAAAATGAAGCTTGAAGACGAACAAGCTTCAGTGAAATCACCAAAACCGGTTGGATAATGAGTACCAGAGAAAAGCCCCTTGGACTCGAAGAAGATCAGTCGAAAAAGAAAAATTTTGAAAGAAGATTTTTTTTGGAGATGAGGCTGGGGTTTTGGAGAGCAGCTATGTTTTGTCTCTAATAACCCATTGTACTGCTATGTTAGTTAAGCAAGAAATTTCATAAATTTTAGAAATATTAATTTCTGTCTAACTTTAAAAATGGGGACAGAAACTCCAAAACCATATGCATTAGTAGATTTGGGAATAGTCATGAAGTCATGTTGCTGGTTATTATTTGTTACTAGAAATGCCACAAGTGAAAACCAACTTGTTCCATTTGCCAACTTCCCCTCCCAAATTTCCCAACTAAAGAAACAACCAGCTGATGCAAGTACGCCAAAATGAAGGCATGTACAAGTGTAATTACAATCGTTAAAGTATGAATAAAATATTAAATTTGAATCACTTCCTACACGTCATGTTAAATTTATTATAAATATTCTCACTCTTTTTCTTCAAAGATATGCAAGATTGCAAAGTATCTATACAATTTAAAAAGAAAAGTTCTTCTAGATTATTGTATAGTGACTAGCTAGCACAATAGGAATATTGGTTCCCTAACTCAAGTATAAATATATTCACCCTTTAACTTCTTGTGGCAAGGTTCACTAGCTACCAAGTATCTCTTAGGATGCTCTTGTTGGCTTAAACCATATGTACTATATATTTTCCTCAGTTTAGCTACAAACATTATCAAAGATGTGGAAGTCCATTGGAAAAACCCTAGGGCTTAAGCAAATTCAGGTTGCTACTGACTCAGTCCACCGGGCGAACGCCGCGTTGCAACCGCCGGCCGGCTGCCATGCTTGTCTAGAAGAAGAAAACAAAGCATGTAAGTGTGGCCAAAGCTTTGATGAGAGCTCTAAGAAAGTCTCACATGTTGATGAGCTCCACCCTGAGGCAACCAACTCTTTTACTCATTCTGTAATCAACATGACTGGGATGCTCATAGGTAACCATATATATATATTTTTTTTTAGTACAAATTTAAGATCCTCTAACGTATAATTTACTTTATAGTTGGACAAATTACACTTTAGTACCATGTAGTTTACACCAAATTTCAGGGTTATACCTGAGTTTTAAAATTTTATATATATATATTTTTTTAAACAGTCCAATCACTGTTATTTATAGGGGAGGGGGGATTTTACCACACAATATACCGTCGGGGTTCGAACTTGAGACCATTAGTGTACAACTCAAGGCTAGAACCATTTGAGCTAGACCCACTTAGCAAAATTTTATATTCAAGTACCTTGAATTCTTTAAAATATTTCATCATGGACCATCTGTTACAATTCTCGTCATAAATCACGTTAAGTCATAACATGTCTTATATATATAGGGCCACCCAAAAACGCATTGAAACTGAGTTTAAGGGCAAAGTAGTCATTTTGCATCACTTTATAAGCAAAGTAGCGATGTCAATTGCATCGCTTTCTTTGGGGCGGCAAAATGACACAATATGGCTACGTTTCTCCTATTTTCAGCTTTAGATCGAGTCATTTTTGGGTGGGCTACGCATGAGACACGTCATCAATTAACCGGATTTATAACGAAAATTGTAATGGATTGACCAGGGTGAAACGTTCTAAAGAGTTTAAGATATATATTTAAATGCAAAATTTGAAAACTCGAGAATAACTATGAAATTTAGTGTAAACTATAGGGTACTAAAGTTTAATTTGCTCTATATTTTTTTTTATCTCGTTAAACACTCTGACATGTTAAGTTAATTTCCGAACTATATAAACGTAACGTTTTGATATACATTTTGCTGCAGGTTTGGGACAGCTATCAACTCCTTATGCCTTAGAAACTGGAGGGTGGTGTTCTGCATTCTTAATGATAGGACTTGGCATAATATGTGCATATTGTTCTCATTTACTTGGAAAATGCCTTGACAAAAACCCCAAGTCAAGAAGCTACGCAGATATTGGACAGCAAGCATTTGGAACCAAAGGCAAACTCATAGCAGCAACATTCATATATTTGGAGATCTTCATGGCACTTGTGTCCTACACCATCTCATTGCATGACAATCTAATCACCGTCTTCTCGGCAACCCAACTGAGGATTTCTTGGGCAAAGCTATCCAAATCTCAGCTCTTGACCTTCATTGCCGTCTTCGTGGCTCTGCCGAGTCTCTGGTTGAGAGACCTCTCTTCCATATCTTTCCTTTCCTTTGGCGGTGTTCTCATGTCACTCACAATTTTTGCATCAGTGGCATGCACCGCCATTTTTAGCGGCCTCAAATCTAACCACACCATACCACCACTCCACCTTCATAACATTCCTAAAATATCTGGACTTTATATCTTCAGCTATGCAGGACACATTGTTTTCCCCAATTTGTACAAGGCCATGAAAGATCCATCCAACTTCACCAAGGTACGTAATTTACAATGCTTTTTAATTATCACCAATTTTGTTTGTTAATTAATTTAGGGTTGATTGAGATCAAGTTATTGATAACTTTTTTTTAACAACTAAAATTTCTTAACAACTAAGAAAAAACTAATTCAAAATTTGACAATCACTACAAAAGTTCGAGCAAAAATCTAAAAATCCTTCCATCATTCCAATTTGAAATACCAATAATGCCCCTCAACCAAAAAAATGGAGTTATTAATTAATCACATATGAATTAAAGTTTACCTCTCAATTTTTGGGCTACGTCCAAAATCCGCAAGGACTAAATTTTAATCCATAAGTTCTCCCACCATTACCCATACTCAAACACTACCTCTCTATCCTCAAAAGTTTCTAAAAACCCTAAATCCTTTATATCGGATAAAATCTTTAATTGCGTCAATGTCAAATAAATAAAATCACAATTCTAAACAAATGAGTTTTTATTTTCCTTTTGTCAAAGCCGGAGGTGAAAACAATTAGAGTTCCCTCAAGAACAAAAAAGAACAAAAATCATGATTCTAAAAAACGAGCTTATTCACGAATGTCAAAAGAACAAAAATTATTAGATTTTTTTTTAATGTAAAATTGATTATAATTATAATTTTAAATGTAATTGTCTCTCAGACTCAGATCACGCCTCGATTGGATAACGGCAAATATTATACTGATTTGGGGTTTTAATCCAGTGCAGGTATCTATTGTGAGCTTCACCTTAGTTACAGCACTTTACACATCCCTAGCCTTCATGGGAGCCAAGGTGTTTGGTCCCCAAGTGAATCCTCAAATCACCCTCAGCATGCCTCCACACCTGATTGTGACCAAAATTGCATTATGGGCCACTGTGTTGACACCAATGACCAAATATGCCCTAGAATTTGCACCAATGGCCATCCAGCTTGAGCACAACCTTCCTGCTTCTATGGGTTCCAGAGTAAAGCTGATCATCAGAGGTAGTGTGGGCTCCATTCTGCTTCTGGTGATCCTGGCCCTTGCTCTCTCTGTCCCATATTTTGAGTATGTTCTCAGCCTCACTGGATCCCTTGTGAGTATTGGCATTTGTGTCATTTTCCCTTGTGTATTCTACCTCAAGATTTGCTGGAGTCAAATATCAAGGCCTCTTTTGGTCCTTAACTTTGCTCTAATTGCATTTGGGTCCCTGCTCGGAATACTTGGAACCATTTCTTCGTCAAAGCTGCTCATTAAAAACCTCCACAAAGCTCATTCTGGATGAACAATGTCTGCAAATAAACTTCGCATTTTCTGGTTTTCATATTTTGGATGAGTTTCGGTTTCGTATTAGATCTTCTTTGAGTTTTTTCGTATAATATTTTTTAGAATTGAACTCTACTGTAAGTCATATATGTATCTGCGGTTGAAAATTATATGAATAATATTTTTAGAAATTTGACGAAAAAGAGAATAATATTTTCAGAAATATCTATGTAATTTATTTATTTCTCTTTAATTTATGTGTTTTCTAGGGTGCTTTCTGTTTAGAACAAAATAATAAGTGATCGTCCATAATTAACAAATTTTCTTTTATAAATAGATAATACGGATCATCTTTTTAAATTTTTTTAATGTCCATTTAAAACCTAAACCTAAACCAAGTTGAATTGGTTCGATTGGAGTTTCATATTTTATAATTTGTCGTTTAATCGAACAGAATTGGACATGTGTAAATATACTACATGTTGAAAATTTTGGTTTTATCACCAATAGTCCCTATAGTATTTCAAACTCATATTTTAATTGAACCGAACTGGACATGTGTAAATATATTACATGTTGAAAATTTTGGGATTTATCACCAATAATTCTTATAGTATTTCGAACTCATCTTTTCGTCCATTTTCTTTCAATTCAATCAATTTAATAATTCTTATAGTATTTCGAACTCATCTTTTCGTCTATTTTCTTTCAATTCAATCAATTTTATCCATATCTTCTTAATTCACACATCAATTTCTTCACTGACGTCAATTATGTCAAAATGAAGGAAAATGTCAAACTAATTGGATTTCTAATTTCTATAAATTAAAACTAAAAAATACGGTTTAAAATTTGGAAAATAAAGGATAAACAAACTGAAATTAAATAGAACAACGTGAGAAAAAAAGAAAAGAAAAAAACTGATCAGCAACCTTTCACTGAAGCCACCCACCATCAACTACCAAGACCCAGCTCGCCTATCACTCATCTAGTCCCAAAAAATACACAGCAGCATCACTATAAAGACGACCCACGCCCCCAACCCCCCCCCCCCCCCCCCCCCCCCCCCCCCCCCCCCCACCCCCCCCCCCCCCCCCCACTTGAGTGAAAGACTGTTTTGTTTTATTGTTTTTTTTTTTGTTAAGTTTCTTTTATTTAAGTATTTTAATTTAATTTTAATTTGTTATATTTTTTTTTTCCAATTTTTAAATTGTATTTCTTAGTTTAGCCACAATAAATTTTACATGCCCTAATTTTCTTTTGCGCCATTTAATACTCCGACTACTTAACTTTTCAATTCTCCAGACACTCTTCTTGCTTCAGACCATTTTTTTGCTCCAAGGTAGGTAAGTAAGTTATTTTTGTTGAAAAAGTTGTGAATTAGAAAGGGTATTTTAGTAATTAATTAATTTTTATTATGATTCATAATGGTTAGTAAACAATAACAATCAAAATTAATCTCATTACTGTTCTAATTATATTTAGTTAGTAAACAACTCAATGAAAATAATTACTCACTTTTCCGATTACCCATTTTTTCGATTACATATTTCTCGCATTACCTACTATTATAATTCCTGATAAGTACACGTCCACTTCTCTAATTGCATACTTCTCTCATTACCCACTATTCGTATTCTTGAACCCACTATTTTCATTCCTAATAAGTAATCGTCCACTTCTCTCATTCTCGGACCCACTATTCTCATTACTGATAAATAATCGTCCACTTTTCTGATTGCATATTTCTCCTATTATCCACTATTTCTATTCTTGATAAATAAACATGCCCTTAAATATTAAGATTAATTGTTCACTCACCTCATAATCGTATATAACTAGTAAATTAAAAAATTTAACTATGGTTAGTTTAGAGGGGACATGTCAAGTTTGTATGGATTGGCGAGCGAACTTGCTCCCCTCATCTGTCTCCCCTCATTTTCTCTAATTTCTTCGTCGCCGTCGTAGTCGTCAGTGGGCACGTTGCATCCATCTCGTTTTCTTCGCACTAGATCTTGCCCTCCATCGCCGTCGCATCTGATCCCGCCACTCGTCATTCTAACTGAAGAATTCGAAGACGGCGCATCGGTGTTCGGTTGCGGCCAATAAGCCAGCCGGACCGACCTCGCTCTACTCCTCATTATTGTTCGAAATGCGAATTGCTTGCTTGCTTAGTTTCTCGCAATCTCCCCATTATTTGTTCGAAATGTGAATTGGATGCATGTTTAGTTTCTCGTGAAGGATGACGACCGCCATAGACGTTGTGGATTTATCTAGCGATGATTTACTTGAAGTTGGAGAGGTGGATGTGGATGTGAAACCTGTTAAGTTAGAGGCAGGTCTCGTTGGAAGACTGCACTTGCATCAAATGTCAAAGACCCGCCCATTTTCAAATGCAGTACGAGAATATGAAGAAAATTGGAGCTCAATTGCTTACAGCACTAATCACAGTAGTTCAAGCATGTTAGACCAAGGCCAAGGGCAGTCTCCGGTGGATGATACTGGCGTCTCTTCTGTATCGCCTCCATGTCCACCACCACTTTGTCGGCAATTTTGGAAAGCTGGGAACTACAATGACAGCATTGCTTCTAAAGTCACATTTCAGAGTATGTTTTCTGCTATCTTATATACTTTTAGATTTATTTCTGAACTTGAGGGTAATCACATCACATTTCATGAGTTTTCTGGTTTTACTATATCCACTGTTATATTGTTACGATGATTATGATTTTTCACATGCAATGCTACTTACAATCTCCCGCATCCAAGATTGTTTATATGCATTGATGGTTTGTTCTGTGACATTAATCCTCTTTCTGGTTAATAGAGGGAAACAACTACCTGCATGTCCACCCCATGTTCCTTCATTCAAATGCTACTTCACATAAATGGGCTTTTGGTGGTAAGTTCAATTTACTCGATCTCGTTTATTTCTGTATATGATTTATGATTTCAACTTTATTTATAGATGTCCTGCTTTTTTCCCATTTTGACAAGGATAGTACATTCTCCTTTTATTTTTGTTTCAGCCATTGCAGAACTACTTGACAATGCAGTTGATGAGGTAATTTCTGAACCTTTATATTTTACTGTTTTTATCTCCCTGTGGTTGTGGAGAGAACAACTAACCTGCTTGGCTTTTCAACGAAATTTAACAAGAATCATAGAGCTTTTGTGATAAAATGTGTTAGGATATAATTTCTATCTCTATAATTTACTGTTTTTATCTAACTGTGATTGTGGAGAGAACAACTAACTTGCTTGGAGCTGCAACAGAATTGAATAAGAATCATAGAGCTTTTGTAATAAAATGTGTTAGCATAGAGATTTTATATTCCAGTAAGATCTTTCATAGTTTCTGAAAGTTTCTGAGTTGGTAATGACTTCATTTTCTGAATTTTTCTCACCCTTGTGTAGTATAGTTTTCTCGTAATAAGAAGAGCTAAGTTGACTATAAGTTGCAAGTGATGAAAACTAGTTATCTGTAAGAGGCAGTGTATAATATATCCATGGAAAGCACAGTCAATTGGAGGTTGTGGACAATTAACAAACTGGCTTGATCTTTAACTAATCTATTTGAAGGGACGTAACGACCTCGATTCTTATTGCATTGGAGGTTTCTCTTGTTTCTTTGGCCAATTAAAAATAAGTGTGTGTGTGTGTGTGTAATTAGTGGAAGAATATTTTTTATTTATTTCCTTATAAAAGTACCACTGGTGCATGCACAGTCATCCACATAAAAAGATTGTTGGGTCTGTGTCTTCATCCATGGCCATTGTATGGCATTCACCTAGATGTTATTATGTTTTGGCTTAGTTTTGATAGTTTAACCTACTGTATCATGTTCTGCATTTCACTCTTTTTCATGTTAATTTGGATAGATCCAAAATGAGGCCACTTTTGTCATTGTAGATAAAACCTCAAATCCACGGGATGGAAGTCCAGGATTGTTAATTCAAGGTATGATCATATGCGCAGGTTTATATATTTAGTTTTAAAACTTTAATATTCATAATGTATTTAATTTTTTTCTTTTCCCAATATCAAATCTGGTATATCTAGATAATGGAAGCGGGATGGACCCTGAAGCTATGCGACGTTGTATGAGTTTCGGGTTTTCAGAGAAGAAATCGAAATCAGCCATTGGAAAATGTATAAACTTTACCATTCACTTTAAAAATCTGTTCTATTATCTCCTTTGGCATTTATTAGTTTACTTGTAGCCTTGTAGATGGAAATGGTTTCAAGACCAGTACTATGAGACTTGGGGCCGATGTTATTGTGTTCAGCCGCCATCAAGATAATGGGTTTGTTTCTATTAGTTATATTCATTGTGCTTTTTCATAAAATCCATATGCTGCTATGTTCTAGTGTCTTACAAACAAATTTTTATATGGTCATCTAAAGTTGTTTGGGCATGCATGATCTATGAATCTGTCTAGGCCCTTGGGTGCCCATTTGAGTGAAAGAAATTGCGAAGCGTCTATCTTATAGGGTTTCTGTTTCTCATGACTGTTTTTGTTATACTTCTTTACTGGTGATTTTTCTGTTCTGTTTATTAACTAGATCTATGTTTTTACGCTTTTACCTACCGCAGCTTCCCTTGTTTGAGTGCTTTTTGTTAAAGTGGAATGTTGGTTTCACATGTATGTATTAGTTCCATTTATGCTTATGCAATTATTTCAGTTTTCTATTCAGAATATACATTTCTTGTGATTTATGAATGCTGTATAGTAAATCACTATGACATTCAGATCAGTTTACAACCTTTTTTTTCCACTAAAGGTCAATGTGTCATATATTGTTTATGCAGATTATCTCCATCCTCTTTTAGTGTTAATACTTGTACGTTAAATTGATGCTGTTGTTTCCTTATTTATTTTGACCAGCACATTGACTCAAAGCATTGGCCTTCTGTCTTATACATTCTTGGTACGAACAGGCCATGACAGAATAGTTGTACCCATGGTGAGATTCGTTTTGTGTCTGTATACTTATCATTCTTGGTTTCTTATCTGCGTGATAGAAATAAAATAGTATGCAAAATTTGGCTTATTTACTAGCTCGAGGACCTGGCCTTTAGGTCTAAAAGGCAAGCTGATAAAGTTATCTCAATCTGTACTTGCAACATGAACTATAATATCTTTACAGTGGTACATATGCACTATGTTTGGCAGATGATCCACAATTATTTTGTTTTTTGATCAACACTCATGTGAATGGCAGGTACATTATGAATTCAACTCATCAACCCAGAAATTAGAAATAATGGATGAGAGGGAGCAGTTTATGTCTAATCTTTCCATGCTGTTGCAGTGGTCTCCATATGCAACTGAGGTTGAGCTTCTGAAGCAGGTAATTTCCAGCAATATATCTTTACTCACAGGCCTCTTCTTAGACTGGATCATGCAAGTGAGAGCAACCGGATTTTTTTTTTTCATTATTATTATTTTTTTATCTTTGTTGGCTAATTATTATGTTGGAGTTACTACTCCATTTTTCTTGTTTCGGTTGAGCACTGTTTGTTTGGTGTAGTCTAGTTGACGACCTGCTTCTTGCTTGTGTTTCTTTCCATTTTCATTGGTAATACAATCGCCTCTTTATAATAAATTGAAAGAAAAAAAGAAAAAAAAAGTTTATTCTAAAATAAACTAAACCAACAATTTCACATACTCTAAGTGAGCAGCTTGTACCTTCAGGAAATTCAATTGGTGTTTCATGCTCTTTTGAGGGCTTTCATAGTTCTCAATTTCAAGCTTTGCTGAAATGTGTGTTCAATCTGGTGATAATATGATTTGTTCTCATTTTGCTCTTGAGATGACAGTTTAATGACATTGGAGCTCATGGCACAAAAGTTTATGTCTATAATTTATGGTTCAACGATGATGGGAATGTGGAGCTAGACTTTGATACAGATCCTGAGGTTGGCAATTTCTTTCTTATTCATGTTTTATTTATTTTATTTTGTGTTGAAATGTAACGTGTCCTCAACTCCCTGAGGTGGCATTTTGTGACTTTCTGGTTGCAGGATATTCGTATTAGTGGGGATACAAGAAAAATTGGTGCTAAAAACGGATGGAAAGCAGTAAACGAAGAGCACATCGCTAACCGTTTCCATTATTCTCTCCGTGTAAGTCACTGTAGAATATCAATACTAGATTAATAAATAAATAAAAATTTGAAATCTTGGAGTGGAGTTTGACACTTTCTCTCTACTACACAGGTATATTTGTCCATCTTGTACTTGCGGATACCAGAAACCTTTCTAATTGTACTTCGTGGGCAAGTTGTTCAGCACCGTAATATTGCCAACGATTTGAAATATCCAGAATTTATCTTGTATAGACCTCAATCTGGAGGTTCTGTGGAGGTTGTACACTTGTTCCACTTGCGTTATACCAAATGAATGTTTTCCATCAGGAAAATTTAAGTTGTTACTATGTGAACTACTGCTCTCTGTTGCGGTCTGCTTTAACAGTAAGTGGATAACCATGCAGGGTGAAGTTCTCACAACCATTGGATTTGTCAAGGAAGCTCCTTATGTCAGTATCCATGGCTTCAATGTGTATCACAAAAACCGTTTAATACTGGTATCTTTCCTTGCTGAATTTGACTTTCTGTGGTGTTGTTTTCTTTCATGCAATTTTGAGGCAATATTTGTGTTGTTCTTTGAGCTATATGTGGTACGTGGACAAGCACTCATGTGCACACACTGTAGGTTTATGCATATCACAAAAACCATCTGATTCAGGTATCTTGTAGAATTTAACATTCTTCTGGAAATGTTGGCTATCGTCATTTTGAATTTGCAATTAATTTTCCCGCGATCTTTAGTTCGGCACTCGCATACACACAATGGCTCACTAGAACTGAGGCTGATTTTTCGACCAAAAAAAAAGAAAAGAACTGAGGCTGATTTATTACCACTAACTCTCTTCTCTCTGTTTTTTTCCCCTTTGAATATTTCTGTGGGGTCATTTATATTGCCACCATCCATAAACTACTGGTGGTGAAAGAACTAAATCTTCGAAGGAAAAATATTGCAAGATCAAGACAGCCTTAGGAGTATTTGTCTGGGCCAGGGGTGTGGGTGTTCTGTAGCATATGTTTTAGTTTAATGTTGTGTACTGAAATGAGGTGTTCTATAGCTACAAAATGGTGTGGAAATTGTTTGGAATGCCAAATTAAGACTATTGCTCATATTTAAATATTGATAGTCTTTTGCAAAAGGCTTCTGCTTTCTATTGTGTTATTCTTTTTGTCTTAATCTAAAATGAATCTATTTTTTTTGCATAAGTTCTGTTACATTTCAAGTGACAATGTTGCACATTAACAAATTTCTCTATTTTCTCCTCCTTTGTAGCCATATTGGCAGGTTCTGAGCTATAAGCACAGTAGGGGTCGGGGGGTTGTCGGTAAGAACCTATCAACGCATTCTTCTAATTGATGTCTATTTTACCTTTTGAGAGCGTGTTGTCATTATAGGCTAAGGTTTCATTGGCTATTGTTTAGGTGTTCTTGAAGCAAATTTTATGGAGCCGACTCATAACAAGCAAGATTTTGAGAAAACTTCACTCTTTCAAAAACTTGAAGCTCGCTTAAGGGATATGACGTGGGAATACTGGTAATCTATTTTCCAACAGTAATGATCTTTGACTTCATTCTTTAATAACATAATAAATCTTCATTTTGCTTGTCCCTTCTGCATAAAAATTAAAAATTGGGAGCATTTTGCACAACAATCAATTTAATTAATTTCGTTTAGCATTTGGATGAACTTTATACATAGCTTGCAGTTGATTTGTTTTGGTGACCAGATTGGTTGGCCATTTGTACTGCTAAAATAAAAACACCAGGTGGGTCGTTTTACAACTCATATGGACCCTTGTATTTAGCCTGCATCTATGTCCATAAAACTTGAAGCATGACACTTGTAATGGCGTAGCCACTGGATGCTCCAAAAACATGTAAAATCCAGCAAAACACTTGCATTGGAACACTTTTTCGAAATGTTTGTCTCCACAATTTTTTTTCTTCGAAATATTTGATATTTTGATAGAACTCCCGTTCTTTCGTCTCGAAATCCGACTGCATTTGGCTTTCATACCTGAGTTTTACGCTGTTTCCCTACAGAGTGTATTTTGAAAAGAATAATGGTGGTGGCTATGTATTGATATGTTGTATTGAAATATGGCAGGGATCTCCATTGTCGGCTCATTGGGTATCATCCAAATAAAAAGCTTCCCCCACAGGTTTCATCTGCTTGTGCACCTGGTAGTGGTGTTCAACAACCTGTCACAATGGGTCGAAGCTCCCCGGCTGTTGGTAGTAAAAAGACATTACCTGGAGAATTTGAACAATCACAACCCAACTCTCAAAGCATATCTGAACAAGGTAGCTGCTTGAGTAAGGACTTAAGACCAGTTTTTCTTGTTAATAATCTTACCGACTGGTTTTGTGCCTGCAGGAAGGATGAAGAGAAAACACTGCGGTAATATTCTACCAGTAAAAAATGTGAAAGTGGCCAAGGTTGTCGTTGGGAAAAGTCAAAATGTACAGGTCAGTAGGCAGCTTGCGTAAATTACCTCAATTTCCATCGTCGTGAGAAAAAGAACATGTTAGTGTTATTACCAGCATGACTACTAGAGTATTACCAAAATACGGAAGTGCATATTGAAGATGCCAGGTTATGTAAATTTCAATTAGCCAACAAAACCTAGAAATAAATGTAAAACTCATTGATATTTCTTTGGTGGGTTGATTTTTGTATGTTCCGCAAAGAATTATGCTTGTTAGCTAATGTACTCATGTTGACATGATGTGATCCCGGTCTGTTTAAGATATGGGTGTGCGCTGTTGTTTAGACTGTGGATGCTTCTTTCTGCTCTCACACAATGTTTTAGAATGAAAATAATATTTGTTTGTTCTTTTATGCATTTCATTTTTGTAGAATGTGGGTCCTACCGGAAACCAGCTGAAAGATCAAGAGGCTATAAATTTGTTGCAAGAGAACAAACGGCTCCGGGCTAAGTGAGTACTAGATTACATTTATTGTTATTTAAAACTCAAATCTACTGTTTGTTCCAAGTTACGATAGTTACTTCCTGAGTACTTAGGATCTTATCTATATGTTTTACCGGGTCAGGTGCTTGGAATATGAGAAGAGGGAGGAAGAACTCAATCTCAAGGTACTCCGAGACAGCACTAAATTCTAGCTTGAGCTTCTCGAGAAGGTTTTGACGGTGTTCTTTTCTTCAATCGTGTAGTGAAAATGATTGTTACTTGTGCAGGCTACACGGCTTAGAAGTGAAATAAAAGAGCTTGATGATGAATATTGTCGGATGTTGGGCGAATTAGAATCCTTGGATTCTATCAAGGACGAAAAGGGTGAAAAATCAGTGTAAATATAGTTGGTTAGTGTTTGTTAAATGATCACTAGTTATTTCATTTGTGAAAGTAAAACCTTGTTGCAAGCAGCCTGCAGTTGAAAACCGAGGACCTGAGTTTGTTTTCCCTTTCCACGGTCTTTTGTAAATGTACGGTGTGTTTTGAGTTTCAGGTTTAATGCACTTAGCTTCTCTAATATTTTACTTATTTACTCATTTTAGGTATAAACAAAGATGGAGGAAGGATAAAATAACCAAAAATCAAAATCTATTTTTTGTAAGTTTAATTTTTTTTTTGGTATTTTTTATATCCTTCTCCAGATTGTCAACTCTTTTTCATCTCTCCAATACTTTGTCTCGTGCACAAAAGGCAAAGATTGAAAACAAAAAACAAAACCCTTAATGTGGAAATTCCAACATGCTTTCTTTTGAGTACTTGGTTCTAGGTAGGTCCCACTCACTAAAATCTTGAGTCATGTAGTATTTGATTTACGTATAACAAGTGAATGATTTTCTTCATCGCCTGAGACCCTTATCCAAGTTCAACTTGGAAATCCAGCCTTCTAGAAGGCATTTCCTCCTTAGGATTGCAAAAGCAAAACAAAGACTCTTCATAACTAACGCCTCTAACTCTAAGCTCATTGCTTTAGTTTTCAATCTTTTTTTTTTGTACTCAAATCGTGTCTGCACCACAAAAGTTTGACTTAGACGGTGGGTGAGATTTTCATTGTAGGAGAATTAGATGAGAATAGACATAGAGAGAACTTACTAACTTCGTTAATCCTACCATTTTGAAGGGAATGTAATGGATAAAGAAACACATTCATTTTTACATTCAAGATATTAAATTTGATAAATAATTTAGTCTATTCCCATCCCACCCACCAAACGTGACCGAAGAACGTAACTATTTTAAGCCTAAGTGATTTTAGAAGAAGGAAACCCACTCAATGATCATTTTGACTTGTATCCACCAAAGCATATACATATATAATGACTAGAAGAGGAATGAGAAAGGGAAAAGGTGGCTTGGTCTCAAAGAGAGGCAAGTAAGAGGAGCCCACCATACATTCATACAACAATGATGAAAGTACAATAGGAACAGTTGAAAAATAATTAAATTAATTAATTAAACAAAGGAGATTAATTAGAGTTGTAATCAGCAAAAGGTAGGTTAAGTTGCAGTTTAACCAACAACTCTAACACCCACTCCATCATATCATCTCATATTCATTCTTTCTTCTATATATTTCTCCTCACATACCAAACTACACCAATATTATTGGATCAAAAATTTCCACAATTTGAATCATTCCTTCTTGCTTCTTCCTAAAGCCAAACCCAACACACACACCCATAATATTTTCCAACACTTAATAAATATATTTATTTCCATTTTCATGGTTTCCATCGCCAACAAAACAAGCCTCAATCTTTGTGGTTTGTTCTTCATCTGTCAAGGGATGAGGGATCGTATGGAGCGATTCGCCGTTCTTCCCTTCGGCATCGGCTGTACTTCTCAGTCCAGTGTTGCTGTTGGCACCAGTGACCATGATCGTCATCATCATCAACTAAGAAAACCAAAATCAGCAGCTCATCAACATGTAACAAGTATATATCTTTATTTATATTCTATCTCTCTTTGTACATGTACGTGTATTAATTAAATTGATTGATTTGAGATTATAATATGTGTACGTGTTTTGATATGGGTAGACGATCGAAAAGCACAAGGAGCAAAAATGAAGACTAGTACTAGTACTACTCTTCATTTCCGGGCTCTGAGGAAGACTCGCATATCCAGCAGGATGTGGAGATTGATCAGAAGCATCAAAAGTTTCTCTCAAATATTTGGTAAAGCATGCACATGATTCATTTCAGTGTCTATTTTGCATCATCAAATAGTGCCCGCCCACATTGACACATCAATTAATTAATGTAGGCAGTTTACACAATTTACCTCTTGAATTTTTACCTCTTGTTAATTTGTCTTTTGATTTTTTTACTTCATTTAATTTCCCTTCTGAACTATTGTGAATGGCCAATTTCCATTCCATGGCCACATTTTGTTTAACTTTTCATCAAATTTTCACATTTCAAATAAGCAAACGTATATATCAAATAATGACCAACATGTAATTTTTTAGGACGAAAAACTGGATTAAATGTGAACAAATATGATAACAGAAAGTAAATTGGCTATTAAAAATAAATTAGGGAAAAATCAGTTGAAATAAGAGTTCGAAGAGAAAATTGACAATAGAGTACAAATTCAGATGCCAAATTGACAATCATCTTATACATAACATATTGTCATATTAGCTAAAATAAATGTGTTCTTTCTATGCACACTCGAATTTGAATTTCTTTGTTATATTTAAATTAATTTAAAATAAAATATGGTAAGTAAATATAATAATGTGGCTTTCATTGATTTGGTTTAGTTTATAAGGAAGAGATGGAGGAGGAAGAGGAAAGAGAGATGGAAATTGGATTGCCTACAGATGTGAAGCATGTGACACACATAGGATTCGATGGGACAACCACTACGACTGCAAACCCCTTAAAAGGCACAAGCTGGGAAAATAATTTCAATGCGCCTGAAAAGGCAGAAATACTCTCTAATTTCCCTTCAATTTCTTTGAAGCAGTTTGAGTTTGCAATGGCTGCTCAGACCAATCACCAACCATCACCGCCACCACTACCAGCAGCTCCGCCTTGTTAGTGATGTGAAGACGCCGCCTAAATATCTTAATTAATTGGTTCAAGGTAGTCGGCCCTGGGCATTGAAACGATTATGAACATTATATGATGTCAATGTATCTAGGTCAAACTGATTAATTACATTACAGATTTTGTATGCACCATTTGGAGACATTTAAGTTTGAAGAGGTGGGTGATGAAAAGGCAGACCAATTCATAATTTTTTTATTTTCTTATCGATGAAAGATTGAACACAACAAGAACAAGGTGTTTGGGTCATCTTAGTTTAGTTTGTTGCAATTTTAAAGCGGTAAAGGGTTGATTTGGAGAACCATGTAGGTATGTAATATGGATGTGAGGATGTGGATCTAAGGATTCGATGAGTTATTATGATTTTTTGAGCCTTCCATGATCCTTTAAGGGCACATAAACTTACAATTAATTGGACAAGTAGATAACCATACAAGAAAGTAATTGAGGAAGTGAGTAATTAGGGAAGTATGTTATAATTTCTATTATGTTCTTTACTAACATTTCTATTTAGACCATCAATGGAATCGATGATTTTCCAATTTTTGAGAATTAAAATGAGGATATGTCAGCTTTAAAACAAAGATTTAAGTGTAATGCAGACTAAAAATAGGGCACATTTACTTACGATTATGGGCAAGTAGATAATAGGAGAAGTAAATAATCGAGGAAATGCGTAATCGGAGAAGTATGTAATAATTTCTATTATGTTGTTTACTAATCATATCTAACTAGCTAGAACATTAATGGTGTCGATGATCTTCCATTTTTTGAGCATTAAAATGAAGATATGTCGGCATTTAAAACAAAGATTTAAGTGTAACGCTGGACTAAAAATAAACCACTAACATGAAAGTACACACAACACAAATTTACATATTCCCAATCAATATATGGATTAAAATGAGGTTAAAACAAAAATTTAAGTGTAATGCTAGACTAACGTGAAAGTACATACAACACACAAAGCCTACACATTCCCAATCAAAATACCGAATAATATGACGCTGAAAATAATTACGCAACAAGCTAGTAAAGTTTGGAAAATGCTTGAATTAGGTTCAAGGCTAGCCCCTAAGTTCAATAAAAACTTACCAATCAAACAAAGTTCCGACTGATGCCACCATTAGAAATCATGCATACATGATTCCAACATGAAGCTAAGTGTTGAAGAGCATACATATGGAAAAGTCCTCCTAATAAGTATATACAATGAAATTTATGTATGAATCAATTACGAGACATTAAGGGTATGTTTACTTATAAATGATGAAATAGGTAATCGAGAAAGTAGTAATCGGAAAAGTGGAGAATCATTTCCATTATGCTGTTTACTCATTATCTAATTGTAACTTAATGAAGTTGATTTTCATTATTAACTCATCCTATGAATCGGAATAAAAACTAACCTAATTACTAAATTGTACAAATTCATCATTGTCATTATTATTGAGAGAGCCCAGCCAAAGCCCCTTCCGGGACATAAAAGCAAAAAGCTCAAAATGAACTATGCAACTGCAGCAAAGTTTGAAATTTTGAGATTTCTTATGCAAGATGGTGAATCTAAAGGACTGTTCATCTCTTGCGACAAACCAATATATGGCGCAATTCATCATCAATTACGATAGTACACTACCTGCTTCACAGAGATTCATAATACATGTTATGGATGCGACTCACCTTTTTGTTTAGCCCGATGCAGCTGAGATGATACAAAGTGCCATTTCAGAATTTAGAGATCGGAATTCTTATAAGAAGCCTACTTAAACCCTTTGAAAACCAAATATTTACAGGTTCTTTTGTCCATGTATCAAAACTGACCAGCTCTTATTATCTGAATCAATATTCTTAAACAATGATTTGTTCTACTTCAGTTACATATAGAATCTAAATAAAATTTTCTCTATTGCTTTTTCCAAAAAAATCATTGTCATTATTGTCTTCACTGTCGTCGTCGTCATCGACATCATCATCATCGCCGTTCGCTATGCTCAAACTTGATATTTGAGCACATTAAACCAAGTGTTCAATTAGATTTAGGAGTTTTAAATCATATACTACAAGAAAATACATCATGCACGACTTAAAACTGACAGCCTACTATAACAAAAAAAAAATTTATGACGGGCAAATGGTGCACGTCATAAAAAATAACATTTACAGTTTATTATCAATGAATGTCGATGTTGTAATTAGGATGTAAAATTTCACATATGCATCATGCATTTGATACGCATCGTAAAAAAGAAAGTAAAAGTTCATATATACGGCATGTTGGTAATAAATGAGCCGTAAAAGAGAAAATAAAATTTCACTTCTCGTATGCATGTAGTGAACCATCGTAAATGGGTATCCCTCACGGCGTACAATTTTTGCATTTTTTTTGTTTTTCATTTTTACAATGAATGTATTAAATACAAGCAATATAATGTTTTTTTTTTCAATGATAAATTTATTGCATTAAAAAATTATAATCGAATTGTTACACGTGCCTCTTCGGCCACAATATTGAATAACCACCTTAGGCATATCGAAGAAGCCCCTCCAATTTTTATTTTTTTGGTTAACTAAAAATTGAGACATTTCAAAGAACAACATAGAGCCTCAGGGAGCAAGCTCACCTTGCGGCAAGAAGACAAACCAGAGTCTTAGGGAGCAAGCTCACCTTGCGGCAACACTAAACAACAACCCCAAAAGGGGGCAGACCAACCTAACTACACAGTCTTAACATTCCAGCTTCTAGCATCTCTAACATTACTCGGAGATGGTTTAAACTTAATGGAGCTCAACTTTGTTCTAACCATATTACAAATGTAAAAGTAGACAGCATCTATAGATTTGCAAGGCCTACCAACATCCTACCATTTCTTTCTATCCATAGATTTAGTCTAGCATTACACTTAAATTTTTGTTTTAATGCAGGCATATCTTAATTTTAATGCTAAACAATTGGAAGACAATCGACACCATTAATGTTCTAATTGGATATGATTAGTAAACAACATAATAAAAATTATTCCATACTTCCCAATTTAACTACTTCCTCGATTACTCACTTCTACGATTATCTACCAATTTTTAGTCTAGCATTACACTTAAATCTTTGTTGTAAGTGTAGACATATCTTCATTTTAATGCTAAAAAATTGGAAGATCATCGACTCCATTAATGTTCTAATTGGAAATTATTAGTAAAGAACATAATAGAAATTATTACCCAATTCCTCGATTACTCATTTATCCGATTATCTACTTGTCCAATTAATTGTAAGTAAATGCGCCCTTAAAAGATCATGGAAGGCTTAAAAAATCATAAGAACTCATCAAATCCTTAGATCTATATCCTCACATATCTATTACAAGCCTACATGGTTCTCCAAATCAACCATTTACCGTTTTAAAATTGCAACAAACTAAGATAACCCAAACACCTTGTTCTTGTTGTGTTCAATTTTTCATCGATAAGAAAATAAAAATCATGAATTGATCTGCCTTTATAGAGAGGCTAATTTCTTAACTGATGCTCTTGCTAAGCTTGGATATGGTTGTAGTGATAGATTTACCTGGCACTCTTCTCTTCATGTTTATGCGCATAATGCGTGGTTATTCGATTTTGTTGGCGGTGATTGTTATGCTGGTTTTGTTTGTAATTTCCTTTTTCCGTATAAAGACAAAAAAGTTAATTTATGTGTCAATGTGGGCTAACATTTGATGATGTAAAATAGACACTGAAATGAATCTATGTGCATGGTTTACCAAATATTTGAGAGAAACTTTTGATGCTTCTGATCAATCTCAACATACTGCTGTCTAATATCAAAGATGATTCCCTCAATCTCTGCCTCTCTAACAGTATATCCATCACAATTTTTGAGTCAGATTCTACCTCAATTGCAGAGAAACATTCCTACAGGGCCCAGGCACATGACTACATGAGCAAACCACATCGGATCACTTCAGCAATATAATGTTGACTTGTGTTGTAACGACCCGGACCAGAAATTAAATTCTTTTGAGAATTGGACCATTTTACCCTCAGTTTTGGACGGGTTCGGGAGTCACTTTTTGACTGGGAGTACTTTTGGGAATTTTTCTTGGGTTGTTACGTAGGTCTCGAACTCACGAGTTCGTAGACAGGCGGCACACGGAAAACGGAGACCCGATGAGTTCGTTACGGGTCTAGAAGCTTCAGGGGCAGTTTGGTAATTTTGGAAAAGTTGGAATTATATAGAAGATATTTTTCTCTCTCCTCGAGAGATTGGTCCGTTCAATCTCGCTCCACCCGAAGACCTCCCCGTGTGAACACCGAAGACCCATTTTCATCGGATGGGTTTCGATCCGATTCGAACAAAACCAAGGTCGGGAGGATCTTCCCCGCGACCCCACGAGTCTTTTGGTGTAATCATCGGAGTGGGAGCACCGCCGTAGGCGACGGACGGAGGAGGGAAATGAACCGAGTCTTCTCGGCCGTTTTTCGGCCAAACCAGGTAAGATCTCGGAACTTTGACCTCATATTTGGATTCCTAGTGAAAAGTAGATGAATTTCCATGTGTAGATCGTGAAAAACGGTTAAGAAATGAAGAAATTAGAAAACCTTGAAGTTCGGCCGAAAATGGGGGATTCCGGCGAACCAGACGGCGGCGGAGGTGGCGGTCCGGTCATCTTCTCCGGCCAGCCTCAGGCGACGGCGAGGGCCGTCCGGTCGTCTTCTCCGGCGAGTCACCGATGACCGGTCGGGTCGAGTTGGACCGGTCGGGTCGAGTTGAACCGGTCGGGTTGAGTAAACCAGTCGAGTTGGACCGGTCGGGTCGAGTTAAACCGATCGGGTCGGGTCGAGTTGGACTAGGTCAGGTTGAGCTGGACCGGGTTGGACCGGTCCAGGCGTGTGAACACTGTAGCAGGCGCGTGACCGGCGCGTGGGCGCGTGTGCCGACCTTCCGGCGGCGCGTGGGGCCGAGTCTGAGGTCCCGGCGACGCGTGGTAACTAGTTTCGATGTTCCGAATCTGTTGGGACAGGTTTCAGGTTGATCGGACGTCGTTTAGAGGTCATTTTGGGCAATCCCAGCGGTAATGGTTGACCTTATTAGCGGGTTATGAGCTCGGAAAAATCAAGGTAGTCGGGTCATTATTGTGCATGTGTTCCTTGGGCTAGAGTGTCCATGAATTATAGGTTGGATGATGTTTGTGAGTAGACTTTTGATTTATAAATTGTAATGCATGTATAAATATCTTCGATTTAAATACTGTTGTGTATGATCGCAATGATTACCTAGAATTTATAAATGATTGCTGGATATTTGTTTTTCCAATATTTCAGTGGAAGGGTGTTGTGAGAAATGATATGGTTGTTGGATTCGGTTTTGATATTGTTTTGACGTGGTAATTATTTGGGTCCATGATTTGGAGTTGAAACCGTATTTGTGATAAATGATAAACAAAATATATATATACTTGATTTTGGATACAATATCGATTTGATGGGGCCTAGGAGCCGGGCCTTGGTTCCGTGTTGGCGGACTCCCGGTGAACCCCCAATATAAACAAAAACCGATTTGATGGGGCCTAGGAGCCGGGCCTTGGTTCCGTGTTGGCGGACTCCCGGTGAACCCCCAATATAAACAAACCGATTTGAAGGGGCCTAGGATCCGGGCCTTGGTTCCGTGTTGGCGGACTCCCGGTGAACCCCCAATATAAAAGGTGATTTTGTAGAGATATGCCAACTGATATGTTATGATAGTCGAGAGATATGCCGACTGATATGATATGATACTCGAGAGATATGCCGACTGATATGATATGCCGACTGATATGATATGATACAGGACTAGCACACCCCAAGGGATACCCTGGTGGCTAGGGATATGATAGTCGAGAGATATGCCGACTGATGTGATATGATAGCCGAATGTTATACCGGCTGATAATACGATCTGATAGCCGAGGATATTTCCGGCTCTAATATGAACCAGACGACAATTGTCATGTGCTTAATCAAACTATGAAAATACTTCGTCAGCCGGGTCAGTGGGTTGGTGTGGGCGGTGATCCAGAGGGACGAATCATTGTTGGTTCACCAGTATCTGACTAGTCTGTTGTCTTGTGGTTTTTCAGTAGTGATGTCAGCAATGTCTGACCTACTGACATTTGGTGTCAGAGAGTATTTCTATGTGAACCATCACTATTCTGAGGTCTTGGCTTTGACCTGTATATTGTCCTGCGTCTGACAGTAGGAGTGGTCAGTAAGTACAGAGGTTCTGTTGGGAACCCTGTAAGGTTTAATAAAAATTATTTAAGAACAAAGGGTATTTCTGGTATTTAAATTTTGAGGTAAAAGAGCTGTCAGAAGGGATAAGGGTTCTTTCCGGGTTTCGAGGGAAAATTCGGGAAGGGTACTTACATGTGTTGATACCAAAAATGCACCAACCTAGAGTTGCCTCGCTGAGTTCGCTTGACTCACTCTCCACGGGGGTAGGAAGACCTGCAGGGAGAAGGTAAGAGCAAAGGAGCACCGGTGGGGTGCCGGTTTAACAGTCTCCGATGCTTAAGTCAATTAAGTGTGGATGGTACTGTAATAATTTGGGAGCGTAAGGGCAAGGTTGTCATTACCTTTTTGAGGGGAGGTGCCCTTGTATTTGTAGTGGCATTGAATGTTGTAGGTGAAGCCTTTCGATGTGGGATAAATGTCCCTGATCTTAGAGCTGACACGTGTCCTGGTAGTCCCAAATCCCTTGGTTGTGTTACTACGGTCGGCCAATGGGCAGGTAGGCCGACCAGATCTGGTTAGCCTAGTGGCATTTTGTGTCTTTTTTTAAGGCTGTGTTGGTGGGATGCACTTGATGTTGTAGATTTGTATCGTTGTTTTCATGTTGAGCTGGGGGCCAAGTATGGTTTTGGTGGGACTGATCGGTCTTGACCAGGTTGACCAAATTAAGTACGAACAGAAGTCCCCCAAGTCGTTGACTGAGGTGGATTTCCTCGGTTGAGGGGTTGTCGTCATTTGTCAGCCTGTATGGATATTTGTCCTATACCAGTCCCCAGTCCCCCAAGCCCTTGGCTGAGGCGATTCGTCGTGGTCAATCTCTGACAAAAAGGGTTTGTGAGAGAACATGGTTGGTTTGATATTTTGGAAATGGCCGAGTGCCCTCTTGAATGGCCTGCAGGAGCGGACCTTCGCATGATCATGTGGTCGATTGGCTAGGAATGTCCATGGCCGACTGAGTGCCACTTGCAAGATAAGTGTATGTCATCTTGTACGGCCCACAGAAGCGGAACCTCGCACGATCATGTGGCCGATCGGCTAGGATGTCCATGTTCGATCGGATGCCACTTACAAGATGTGTGTATGTCATCTTGTACGGCTCGCAGGAGCTGAACTTCGCACGATCATGTGGCCGATCGGCTAGGATTTCCATAGTCGATCGAGTGCCACTTGTGTGACTTCAGGATGTACTTTTGACATGATGTGAGTTATCTGACATGGTATGAGTGGAGTGCCATGCGTCGTGCTTTTAATGTCTTGGGTTGTGTGCGCGACCCTTAGACTGGCCGAAGTGGGTTTGTAACGGTCGACTTTTGTTTTCCTATAAAAGCTCTAATCCTACCTTCGTTGTCACTTTGGCTTTTGAGAGATATTTTCAAATAGTTGTAGGTGATTTCCGGCTACTTTGAGTCCTATTTAGGCGATTTCGGTCGAGTATTTTGCAGCGGAGTTTACGGTGGAATTCTCATAAACAATGTATTGCATTGTTCTTCCTTTGTTTTTTTCGATCGAATGTGTGATTTTTGCATGAACTGGTGATGAACTTGATGAATGTGTTTGCTTGATCGTCCGTTTGTCTTTGTTTTTGTGTATTGCATCTTTCCCTTCATAGATCTTCCTTGTATGTTGTTGATGTCAAGTTCAATGGGTGATTAAGAAAGATCTGAGGATCGGTCCTATCATGCGTTTGACGATGAATCAGAAGCTAGCTCGGCTAGCTCTGATAAACTGCTAAACGTGTCTGAATCGGCCTCTGGTTCCCCTCGGCCAAACCCTAGGATAGAGCCAGAGGTGGATACGAACGTAGGTGGACATATCCTTGAGGCAAATCAAGAACAATTGGCCCAGGAATTACAAGAAGAGCTTGATAAAGCTTTTGAGTATATTGACACCCGTTATGTGTCGACCGGTGATGAGGCCAAGACCTCTAACGCCGAGGTGTTATCCGTTGAACATAGTGATTTGTTGAAGTCTCCAGCTGATAAGGGGAAGGGTATAGCTTCAAGTTCAAAGTTTGTGGAGATAGCGTCGAGTTCAAGGCTGATGGAAATTGATGTGGAAGAGGCGTAGAATTGGTAACAGTGGCCAGCTCGGCCTATGAGGTTGATCAGCAAGTCAGTACTTTGGATGATGATGATCTCCTGGCTTACCAAAGAGTGTTCAACATTCCGGATTCTGTAAAGATGAGACTACTCAGGAGAAGGGAGAGGCTGAGCAATCTGCCGATCGGTTGGGCGACCTTTCATCTGGATAATTTTAGCCATGGGGTGATGCTTCCTCTTCATCCATGGCTGCAGAAGATGGATGTTGAAGTGGGGGTTGCTCTCGGCCAGCTTAACCTAAATTGTTGGATTATGTTAACTGGGGTGTATACGACTTTCAGGTTGTGTGGGATAGGCGAGCCGATTTGGGGTCACGTCAGCAATTTGTACAAGTTTGTGAGGGGTAAGACCGGCTGGATATACATAGAGTCCAGGACGAAGAAAGAAAGCGGGCCCTTTATTAAAGATATGCCGACCTCCCAGAAGGCTTGGAAACACAAGTTTATGTTTGTTTCTGGGAATTGGGAGGGAATAGATTTTCCATTCTTCGGTCGACGCATGCCACGCGTGTATCAGTCGAAAGGTGTTAGTCGTAGGAAGTTTTTTGTCTTGTTTTGTTTTATTATTGCTTTGTGAATGATATGGCTGATTAGTGTTGACTTGATTCCTTTTTTTTTTGTAGAGGTTTTTAAGCGGCCCGATATCAGTGATCAGGAGAAGGCCAATTGCGCTGAGGTGTTTTTGAAGCTTGACCGAGTTGAAAGGAGTAGAGATTATTTATGCCTGCCTGCCCATCTCCTGAAATTTGGTCTGATACATACTCTGCGTAAGTGCCACTCGGCCTTGGTTAGTTTGGATTGTACTTCAGCCCTTTGCTAACTTGTTTTTTGTTGCAGCCGATCCCGATTTTATTGTGGCTGTAGTCGAGCAATTAATGAAGAGAATGGCAAAGATTGCAGAGGCATTGAAGAAGGCAGTTGAGACAAAGGTCGAGGCTGAGAAGGCCGGAGCATCCATGAGGAAGAGCGACTTCCGTAAGCCGATCAAGGCAAGATCGACTTCGATGGTTTCTTTACTAGTGGATGATGCTTTAGCTGAGCAGGGCGGTCATGAGGCATTGGATTCCCAAGGGGTGGATCCTGTTACTGGGGAGCCCTTGGCTCAGCTTTTTCCAAGTGCCTCTGGGTCGGTTCCTACCCAGCCGATCGCTATCTCTGGGCCATCTGCTACTCGGCCTCATGTTCCTCCCTTCATCAATCTTGACGATGAAGTAAACGAACGCCACCGCATAATGGCCGAGGAGAGGAAAATGAGGGGGAAGAAGCAAAAGGAGTTGGCCTCCGATTCTGAGGATGTGCTTCGACAGAAGAAGCAGGGTCAGGTTGAGGCCCTAGAGATGGTGTGCAATATCATCTGTCCCAACATTGGCTCGAACTTGGAAGGTCGAAGGGTTCCTAAGAAGATGAAGAAGTCGTATCTCAATGCTTCCCTTCGATCCTATTTTTTGAAAATAGATGGGGAGCCGGATATGGTGATGACCCAGGAGGTGGACGAGACTTGGAGGCAGCTGTCCACGGCCTTCCATCCCTCTCAGCTAGACTTCATGAACAATGTTATTTGTGGGTCTCAGTATGAGTTGGATGAGATCGCGACCTTGAAGTCGAAGGACTTTGCCGATAGGTGTGACAAGACTATGCAAGCCAGGGCATATGTAAGTTCTTTATGTTCGGCCTTGTAATTTTATTTTGGTACTCCTGCTTTTCTTTATCTAAGTGTCTGTTGTTTATGCAGTTCCTTGGAGAGGTCTTCACCACCTTTCGGCATGATAGCCAAGCCAGGGAGAAAGAGGCCGAAAAACACCAGGCTTTGAAGTCGAAGATGGATTCCTTGGCCGAGAAAGAGAGGATTGCCGAGAGGTCTATTCAGGCCAAGGTTGATGTTGAGCTCAAGGTCAAGGAGCTGGAGAGGCAGCTGGCTGCTCACTAGGATGAAGCCAATGCAAAGGTGGCTGAGCTGGAGGCTAGAGTTCATCAAGCTGAGTCGGCCAATGCTATGCTGGCCAATCAGCTCATCTGGGCCAAGAAGGTGGGTGCTGAAGAGTACAAGGCCTCCCCGCGCGCATCATCATGACCTGCAGTGGTTTGGGGCCAAGCTGGAAGATGGGATGTTCAAGCGAATCCTTCTGGCTAACACTGGTCTTCCCATGCAATTTCCATGGCTGAAGCATCCTCCACAGTTGGAAGACTACCTGGATGAAGATGGGAATGCTCTGCCTGATGATGAGGATGATGGTGATGCTGATGGTCAAGTCGAGACGCCGAGAGGCCGGGAGATGATGAAGGAGATGTCCTCGAAGATAAGGGGAATGCCCCTTAGTTTTTTGTAATCAATTTTTGTATTATTTCTATTCATCGGCCTTGTGGCCTTGCATTGAAGAAGTAATTTTTGGTGGGACCATGGGGTCTTACCTGTAGATGTGCTTATTTTGCATGGGACCATGGGGTCTCACCTTTTTGTGAATGGTGAATTTTGCATTGTCGCTCAGAATAAGTTTACATGTATACCAGGTCGGATTGTAAAGGCCGATCTGGTAAGTGATGCGAGGCCTTTCAAAGTAAAATTCAGTATTAGGTGATTGCCTTTGAAAGGTGGTAGGGCCATTAAAATGACGTAAGGCCGTTCAAGGTGGGATGTGTTATAATAAGGTGAGGCCATTCAAAATGAGATGCCTCATCATGAAAAAGGCCGTTCAAAATGAAAGAAACCGTTTTTAAACAGGAAATTGATGCCGTTCAAAAATGAGTCGTAATGAATGTTGATTAGGGTAAATTAAGGCTGTTCAAGATGAGGTTTCGCCTCATAGTGAAGGAAGGTCGATTAGTTGATAAAATGACAGATTTCCAAAGAGATGAGAGAGAAGAAATGTTGCCAAATTATAAAATTCATTAATTGATAATGTCAATCTGGGTATGCTAGGAATGATTACAAAAATTCGATCATTGGCCAATCGTGCTTGTGGCCGTGGGCCTGTTTACTTGTAGTAAAATTTGAGGTGGTCCACATTCCATGGGTGTGGAAGTGTCTTTCCTTTCGTGTCTTGGAGCTTATAGGTCCCCTCTTGGCATACTTTGGAGATTTGTAGGGTCCTTCCCAGGTGGGGACAAATGTGCCAGCAGATCTTTCCTTGGTTGCAAGGCTGACTTTCCTCAAGACTAGATGTCCTATCTTGAAGCTTCTGTGTTGAACCCTTGAGTCGTAATATATTGCGACACATTGCTTGTATGCAATGTTCTTGAGGTTTGCCTTCTCTCTGCGTTCCTCTAGTAGGTCCAAGCTAAGAGCAATTTGATGATTGTTTTGTTCTGGGTTGTAGGAGATGACTCGATTGGATGTTTCGGCAATCTCCACTGGTACAACCGCTTCGGAGCCAAATGCCAAGGTGAAAGGAGTTTCATCCGTGGTTGTCTTGTAGGAGGTTTTGTGGGACCATAACACGTCATCGATAATGTCGGACCATTTGCCTTTGTCTTCATCGAGTCTCTTCTTTAAGTTGTACTTGATGTTCTTGTTGACTGCTTCCACCTGTCTGTAGGACTGTGGGTGAGAAGGTAAAGCAAAGAGGAGTGTGATGCCGTAGGTTTCACAGAATGCCCTGAAGCGATTGCAATCAAATTACTTCCCATTATCAGTGACAATGGTGTGTGGGATCCCAAAGCGGCAGATGATGTGTTGGTAGACGAAGTGCTCGATTTGGGATGTTGAGATGGTTGCTAATTGTTTCTCTTATGCCCATTTTGTGAAGTAGTCCACAGCTACAACTGCGTAGTTAACATTTCCCTTACCTTCAGGCATTTGGCCGATCAGATCTAGTCCCCATTGGGAGAACGACCAGGGACTAAGCATAGAAGTTAGGGGCTCAGCTGGGAGGTGAGGGATTTGTCCGTGTTGCTGGCACTTGTCGCATTTTTGCGTGAGTTCAATGGCATCTGAGAGCATGGTGGGCCAATAGTATCCTTGCCTGAAGGCTTTCTATGTCAAAGTTCGTGATCCAGAGTGATCTCCGCAAATGCCTTCATGCATTTCCCTTAGCACGTAATCACCCATTTTTAGTGTCAGGCACTTCAATAGTGGGGTAGTGAAACCACGCTTGTAGAGATGGTCATACTGGATGGTGTACTGAGCTGATTGTCTCTTGATTTTCTTGGCCTCCATCTTGTCTTCTGGTAGAGTGCTATCTTGGAGGTAAGCTTTGATGGGATCCATCTATGTGGGACTGGTGTTGATGGTGTATACCGGGCGTGGTCTCGTGTTGGGCATGTGTTGGACTTCCACAAGCACCCTTCGCTTCTCCTTCTCATCTAGTGAGGATGCAAGTCGTGCTAGGGCATCGACATGACTGTTTTCTGATCTTGGGATTGTGTTGATTTCATAGGCCAAGAAGCTTTGAAGAAGTTGTTTTGCCAGGACCAAGTAAAGTGACATGGATACGTCCTTGGCTTCAAAGTCATTGTTGATTTGGCTGACCACCAATTGTGAATCCCTGTAGATTCTCAACAGTTTGGCCTCCAGGTCTTTGGCTAAGCGTAGGCCAGCTAACAGTGCTTCATACTCGGCCTCGTTGTTGGATGCTTTGAAGCTGAAGCATAGGGCATATTCTAGCTTGACTTGTTCTGGGGAAGTGAGAACTAGTTCTGCTCCTGATCCACTGTGGCAAGCGGATCCATCTACGTATAGTGTCCAACATGGGCACTGCGGGTCAATTGGGGGTGCCTTTGTTGATTCTGGGATTTCCTTGGTGTTGAGTCCTTGTGGAGGGTTTGCCTCTAGTGGTATGTATTGTGTAGGTTGGTAGGAGTATTCGACGAAGAAGTCATCCATTGCTTATCCTTTCTCAGCAGTCTTAGTAATATAGGAGATGTCGAACTCGCTCAGCTCGATTGCCCATTTGGTGAGACGGCCAGAGATGTATGGCTTCTGAAAAACTTGTCTCAAGAGTTTGCTCGTGATGACCTTGATCTCATGTGCTTGGAAGTATGGCCGGAGCCTCCGTGCTGTGACTATTAGACCCAGAGTCAGTTTCTCCAAGTCAGGGTACCTAGTCTTCGCATCCTAAAATGCTTCGCTGACATCGTAGACGGGATGTTCTACTCCTGCTCGTCTTGTGATAAGAACTGAGCTGACAGCTGAGGTTGATATTGATAAGTACACGAAGAGATGTTCTCCGATTTATGGTCTTGCTAGTAGTGGTGCCCTACTCATGTATTGCTTGAGTTCAACGAATGCCTTGTTGCATTCCTCCATCCAATCAATTTGTTTGCTCTTGCTTTTTAGAGCTTTGAAGAATGGGGCACATCTGTCTGTTGCTTTAGATATGAAGTAGGTGAGTGCCGCCACTCGTCCCGTCAAGCGATGGATGTCCTTGTGGGTTTTTGGAGGTTGCATGCCAAGGATTTCCTTGATCTTTTCAGGATTTTCCTCAATGCCTCTTTGGCTGATCATATATCCCAAGAATTTGCATGATCCCACTCCGAAGACACATTTGGTGGGGTTGAGGAGCATCTTGTACTCCTTGAGGACTTTGAACATCTTAGCCAAGTTGGGAATGTACTCGTCATCTGTTTTGCTCTTGACAAGCATGTCGTCCACATAGACTTCCATTATTTTACCGATTTTATCGGCGAACATGAAGTTGACCAATCTTTGGTATGTCGCTCCTGCATTCTTTAGGCCAAAAGGCATAACATTGTAGCAGTAGACACCTAGGTTAGTTCGAAAGCTTGTATGGATTTGATCACCTGGATACATGAGGATCTGGTTGTAGCTTGAGTAAGCATCCATGAAGCTAAGTAATTCATGTCCCGCAGTGGCGTCCACGAGCATATCAATCTTCGGTAATGCGAAATTGTCCTTGGGACAAGCCTTGTTGAGATCGGTGAAGTCGATGCACATGCGCTAGGATCCAGATGGTTTGTTGATGAGCACCACGTTTGTACCCAGGCGGCATACATGGCTTTCCTGATGAAGTGTATGGTGCTCAGCTTTGTGATTTCGGCCTGCATAGCCAATTGTATTTCGGTGTCATAGCTTCGCTGCTTATGTGTGACTGGCCTGAACGATGGGTCAATGGTGAGCCTGTGGCATATCACATCAGTGGAGATGCTGGGCATGTCTGCGTAAGACCATGCAAAGACTTCGGCATTTTCCTTTAAGAATTCTATGAGGGCTGCTCGTATGGTGGGTTTCAGCTTTGATCCTATCTGGACCGTGCAATCATTGTGTTGATCAGATAGAGGTATTGCCTCTGTCTCTTCCACAAGTTCGGCATGTGGCATGTTTACAAGGTCTCGTGGATCTTCTAGTGGGATGTTTCAAAAATTCTTCCATGAGTTTAGGGTTGATAAGGTCGTCTCCTAGATTGGTTTCGGCGACTGATAGAGTTTCTGTTTGGTCTGGCTGATCCTGCTTGCTCATCTTGGTTAAGGCCGTGGCATAGCATGTTCTTCCGGAGAGCTGGTCTCCTCGCACCTGTCCCGTTCCCATGGCAGTTGTGAATTTCATCAGTAGTAGGTGGGTTGCCACGATGGCCTTCATTTGATTGAGCAATCCTCTTCTGATAATGGCGTTGTAGGCCGTGGGACAATCGGCTACAAGGAAGGTCGTGATGGTTGTGGCTATCTTTTGGGTAGTGCCTATTGATACTGGTAGAGAGATGATGCCCTTGGGTATGATTGAGTCTCTCGAGAAACCAAAAAGTGGCTTGACCTTTCGGTCGAGCTCCTTCTCATCTATGCCCATATGTTTGAAAGCGTCCCAGAAGAGTACATTAACCGAGCTCCCGGTGTCAATGAGTATTCTTCCTACGTCGTAGTCGGATATTTGGGTTCTAATGATGAATGGGTCGTCGTGTGGGAACACGATGCCTTTCTCCTCTTCCTTTGAGAATGTGTTCGGTTGCCATCTGTTCTTGGCCACCTTAGTTGCTCAACCGAAGTCGATGTTGAGTGCTTGGTGGTTAGCTTGAGTAGCTCGAAGGAAGTTCTTCTTTGCTTAGTTGGAAGTTATTGAGGAGGATAGGGTTGGTCCTCCGCTGATGGTGTTGATCTACTGCTGTGCCATGGGCAAGGGGGGATGTTGTAGAAACTGATTGAGTATGCCTTCGCGGACTAACTGCTCGATAATGTCCTTGAATGCAATGCATTCCTCAATGATGTGGCCATTGTACTTGTGATATTGGCAGAAAGCTTCTTTGTTGTGGATGGGGCAATAGTTGGGGTTCCTTGGCTTGGCATTGGGATCATGCCTTCCTCGTTTAGCAGTACATGGAACAAAGATGTGTTCAGTATTCTGTACGTTTCGAAGCGACGTCTTGGTCCGGAGTTGTCTCCTACCAAGTCTCGTGGCCCTTGGTGATGGTTGTCACCTCGCTTGAATCCCCTGTTGTCGTAATTTGGTTGACCCTTCTTGTCATGATGTTGTCCGTCATAGGTGAGTTCCTCTTTCCTTGATGATGATGAATGGGTCGTCGTGTGGGAACACGATGCCTTTCTCCTATTCCTCTGAGAATGTGTTGGGTTTCCATATGTTCTTGGCCACCTTAGTTGCTCGACCGGAGTTGATGTTGAGTGCTTGGTGGTTAGCTTGGGTAGCTCGAAGGAAGTTCTTCTTTGCTTAGTTGGAAGTGATTGAGGAGGATAGGGTTGGTCCTCCGCTGATGGTGTTGATCTACTGCTGTGCCATGGGCAAGGGGGGATGTTGTAGAAACTGATTGAGTATGCCTTCGCGGACTAACTGCTCGATAATGTCCTTGAATGCAATGCATTCCTCAATGATGTGGCCATTGTACTTGTGATATTGGCAGAAAGCTTCTTTGTTGTGGATGGGGCGATAGTTGGGGTTCCTTGGCTTGGCATTGGGATCATGCCTTCCTCGTTTAGCAGTACGTGGTCCAAAGATGTGTTCAGTATTCTGTACGCTTCGAAGCGACGTCTTGGTCCGGAGTTGTCTCCTACCAAGTCTCGTGGCCCTTGGTGATGGTTGTTACCTCGCTTGAATCCCCTGTTGTCGTAATTTGGTTGACCCTTCTTGTTATGATGTTGTCCATCATAGGTGGGTTTCCTATTTCCTTGATGAGATTGGTTGGAGCCATGATTATAGCCTCCCGAGTTATGGTTGGTCTTACCTTGGCTGTTGTTACCTGGGGGACTTGAGTATGAAGGCGCTCTAGTCTCCTTGGTGAGAGTATGGAAGAATTCTACTTTGGCGTGGATTGCCGCCCTTCACATGATCTCATTGTAATCCTTCCAATCTTCGATGTAGGCTGCTTGAAGGGTGACTCCCTGAGGCCGTTTCGGAAAGCGTTGAATGCAGCCCTGTCATCTGTATCTCGACAGCGGGAGTATTCGAGGCTAAACCTAGCGGCATATTTTTGAAGTGTTTTATCTTCTTCCTGCCTGAGGGAGAAAAGATATTCCGTGGAGACCAGCCTATCCGTCTGGATCATGAACTGGTTGAGAAAGGTTGTATGTAGTTCATCGAAGGAGTCGATGGTATTGGGAGCCAGGCGGTATAACCAATTGAGAGCTGTGTCGGTAAGAGCAGAGCTGAAGATAAGGCATTGAACCTCATCCTTTACGTTCTTGTATGCCAGGGCGGAGACATAATTGTTTAAGTGGGTGACGGGGTCGCCTTTTCCCGTGTAGAGAACTATTTTCAAAGGTTTGACCTCTGATCTATATCTTGATCGAATGATTTGGTTGGTGAAAGGACCAGTGCTAGTCTTTCCCCAAGCTGGTGCTTTACCTTTGTCCTTCTCTGCCTCAAGGTTGCGCACTCGACGTTGGAGGCTTTCCACCAAGGCATTGTCCTATTGAGGTGGAGGCGGGTTTGGTTGGTGTTCTTCTTGATCATGGCCTTTTTCTTGGCGATCTCTATTCCTCCTTCGTCCATGGGAGTAGCTCCCAACAGTTGAGTCGGTCTAATCTTGGGATTCTCGGTTGTTTGCCCTTTGTCGTGGTTCAGGACCTCTCGTCCTTTGATCTTCTCAGTCGTTGGCCTTGCCGGAAGCGTGTCCCTTTGTCGGTCGGCCTATTGTAGTTAAGATGGGTAAGGGAGGTTGTCCCATTTCCGAAGGATCCGATGTAGCATAAGTTAGGCGGAGAGGCTTTAACTCAACTTGGCGACCCTCTAGTAGTTGGCGAGCGTCCCGATAGATTCTTGGTTGAGACGGGCCGACGCCATTTTGTGGTTGGATGAGCAGTCGCCCTCCAGATGAGCTAGGGTTTGCCCTAGATTGTTGTTTCTTATGTTTATCCGAGGAGATTCGGTCGATGACAGATTGGTTGACCCAGGTTCGATCGGTCACAATCCGGTCGGCCTGTACTTGGTCGACTGGTCCCTTGTCTAGCCCTTGATTACACTGAGACATCTTTACAAGGGCGAGTGTGCTCTCGTACTGCTCCAACATGACCTGATTCTTAGCGTTCATCTTGGCGTTGTGAGCCATGAGCTCAGCCATTTCCCGTTGGAGGTCGTCCAACGTTTGTCTCAGCATATCAGAGATGTTGTCCATTGAGCTCCTTTGTAGGAAATGAGTGTTGTTGAGTTCTCCTTCATCTTGATCGTCCAACATGATGCCCGAAGGGTGTTGGGACGGCCTAGGTGGTAAGTGAGTTCGTGGGAGGTTGTTTCAGAATTCCCACAGACGGCACCAAACTATTGATACAAAAAATGGACCAACTTAGAGTTGCCTCGCTGAGCTCACTTGACTCACTCTCCTCGGGGGTAGGAAGACCTGCAGAGATAAAGTAAGAGCAAAGGAGCACCGGTGGGGTTCTGGCCTAACAGTCTTCGATGCTTAAGTAAGTTAAGTGTGGATGGTACTGTAATAATTAGGCAACGTAAGGGCAAGGTTGTCATTACCTTTTTGAGGGGAGGTGCCCTTATATTACCTTTTTGGGATAAATGTCCTTGATCTTAGAGTTGACACATGTCCTGGTGGTCCCGAATCCCGTGGTTGTGTTAATAATGTCGGCCACTGGGCGGGTAGGCCGACCATATCTGGTCGGCCTAGTGGCATTTTGTGTCTTTTGTTTAAGGCTGGGTTGGTGGGATGCACTTGATGTTGTAGATTTGTATCGTTGTTTTCATGTTGAGCCGATGACCAAGTATGGTTTTGGCGGGACTGATCGGTTTTGACTAGGTTGACCAAATTAGGCACGAACAACTTGTATTTCCCATCTTTTTATATGTTGTTTTTATTATATGACTTGATCGACAACCCTAGTCGCTCTTCATTGTTTTCTCCTAATCCCCCCCTTGGGCGATGGCCTTCGTCAAATCTCAGAAATCCAGGGCCTACTTCAGGCGATTCCAAGTGATCAAATACAATACCCCAAGTACCGATTCCTCGTCTGCTCCACCAACAAAGGCAACATCGGTCAGATCGTCTCCGGCCAGCATCGCCGGAGGTATGGTTCTATATTCTCTGCATCCTCCCTCTCTCTCTCTCTCTCATTCTGTCTCTCTTGCGATTTGTGAGGGTTTCAAGTAGAGATTTGGGAATTTTAATATTTCAAAACCCTAGCGTGGTTGAAGAAATTGCTGATTCGACCTCGAAATTACAGAATCGTGAATACTCTTTCCTTCTTCTTTCTCAAGTTTTTTTTTTCTTTTCATTTTAGAGTTTTATGTGTTGTTTTCATATGTTTAATTGGTTTGAAGGGTGTCTTTGATTTCCCGTAGGTAATCTCAATGATGCCGACCAGGGCCGTCCCAAGACAAGCAGAGGCCCAAGGCAAAATTATAAATTAGGTTTTTGACTTTAATATTTAAATATAAAAGATTAATATTTTTTAATTGATTTTATTTCAAATATCTTTAATAATATTTAATTTTAGAATGTAAATTGTCTATTAACTTTTGTATTTCACTTACTAGATAAGTTTAGAAAAATCTGAACAAATCTAGCTACAAAATAATGCTAACTAGATAAGGGGATATCAAGTTTAAAGTGAAACTTATAAGAAAATAAACTATAGAAATTAGAGATTAAGAAATGGGAAGAAAGATAAACAAACTATTAAAAAAATTTAGAATTTAAGAAAATAAATTAAATTGAAAAAGGGGTAGAAATGTAGAATATAATGAAAAAAATTGAAGAAAACGTTTTGCTTTTAACTTTGTAGTTAGTGCCGAGGAAAGGAGGAGTTTTTTTTTTGGGGCCTCACACCCTCCAACATGTCCATGCAGTATGAAAAATCACCACTTGAACTGCCTTTATTTTTTACTTTTAATATAATATAATTAATAGGATGACTATAAAATGAGACTTTTTATTAAAATGTGGCCCAAGGCACAAGCTTTGTCTGTCTTGGGTTTGGACCGGGCATGTGCCGACGACGGCCTGAAGCCATACCTTGCAGTGCTTGATGAGCGAGGTAATGAAAATTCGGATATGGATCTCATTTACATTTTTTATTCTCAATACTGATAAGTAAATATGTTGTAAGTCATTTTCGAGGAAGATTCATCCAAGTGTAAAGCGCATGTCAATTAGTATGATACAAACCAATGGGGTGCATGAAGGACATTCAGAAAGATGTGTAGAATTTTACAAGAAAATGGTGGATTGGTCCAAACACGAAATATTTCGATTGAAGAATTTGTGGCAATTCATTTTGATTATCATCGTTCAATCGAAACAATTAGTCGACAGTTCCACAAAGTCTTGTATGCAATGATGAGAATAGCTCATGAATACTTGAAACTCCAGCCAAGTACCCTTGAGAGTTCAGAAAGACATAAATAGCAGTGGGTTGAGGTAACTATATAACTAGACAAAACAAAATTTATTTTATTTTAATACTTTAAGCAGTTATTAAAACTTTGTATTGTGTTTCATGTTTAGAATTGTCTTGGAGCACTCGATGGAACTCACATTCCAGTAACAATGCGGACAGAGGAAATACCAAGATATCAAAATAGAAAGGGAGATATTTCAACTAATGTGTTAGGGGTTAGTGGTCCAGATTTAAAATTTATTTATGTATTACCTAGATGGGAGGGCTCTGCATCTGATGCTCGCATTTTGCAAGAGGCCTTACCTAGAAACAACCCATTCCATGTTCCAAGTGGTAATTCTTAATCTACTTTTAATTATATAAACATTCACGGATAATAAATTAAAACTATCTAATTTGTTTTAAAATTTTATATTGTAGATAAGTACTATCTTGTGGATGCTGGTTATACTAATGGTCGAGGATTTTTAGCACCATATCGAGGAACTAGATATCACTTGAGTGAATGGACTAGACACAATCGACCTGAAAATTACAAAGAGTTATATAATTTACATAATTCGATTGCTAGAAATGCAATTGAAAGGGCATTTGGACTGTTGAAAAAATGATGGAGTATATTGTGTACACCTTCTTTTTTTTAACATAAAAACAAAAGTTAGAATCATAACTGCATGTTTTGTATTACATAACTTCATTCGAATTGAGCAAGCTGATGATAGTCTTTTAGAATATCAATATTCACAATATTTAGCTTCTGTGGATCATGAAATATCTGATGTCTCAAGTTGGGAGGGAAATGCAAATAATTCTAGTGATATGATTGTTTGTGTTCAAGATACTAATGAATGGACAAACTTTCGTGACACATTGGCATTGAAGATGTTCCATGATTATCAAGTGCATCGAGGCATCCTTAACTCTTAATTTTGCAGCCATTGTTTACCGAACAAGTTGTGTCTTTATTAATGTGCCTCTAAATTTTTTGTTTATTTATTTATTGGATTAAAAGTGAATTTTTATTTGTGTGATTCATGTATTGGATTATTGTTATTGAGAAATATATGGCCACTGATCTAATATGAAGTTTGAAATATATGGCCACTGATCTATCATTTTCTTTCTCTAAAAAGAAGATTTGGTAGCGATATGACCTATCCAAACAATAAAATTTACAATTTCCGTCATTTTGAGTTTACCATATTCATCATATCCATACAATTGAATTTCTAATTGACAAGTTTTTAAATGATGGGAATTTAATTTATGTCAATTCTGAATTCCTAGTAATTTTCAATTCCTTCATCCAAAAGGGGGGTAAGGGCCCGTTTGGTATCGTTTTACAAAACAGTTTTTCATTTTTTAGATACAAAAACAGTTGTAAAACGCGTTTGATAACACATTTTTGAAAAATGAATTTAGAAAATGAAAACACAAGATACAATAATTTGTTTACATTTTGTAAAACAACAAATTATCGTTTTCTGAATTTTAGGATACAACCCAAAAAAATCGAGAAACAAAATATATACAATATTAAGTAAAAGGTCACCATAATATTACCATAGTCATCATCACCACCACCACCCCAAAATCACCACCACCGCCAACACTACCACATGTTGCCACCGCCACCACCACCACCACCACCACCCATCGCCACCACCACCTTTACCACCACCTTTACCACCATTGCCACCATCACCTCCAACACCAACACCACCACCACCACCACCACCCCACCACCACCTCCACCACCACCGCAACCACCACCCCTAACACCACCTCCACTATCACCACCACCTCCACCTCCACCATCATCACCACCACCCCTAACACCACCTCCACTACGACCTCCACCTCCACTATCACCACCACCTCCACCACCACCACCACTATCACCACCACCTCCACCTCCACCATCATCACCACCACCCTAACACCACCTCCACTACCACCTCCACCTCCACTATCACCACCACCTCCACCACCACCATCCATGTCACCATCACCCCCAGCCACTACCCCACGACCACCTCCACCATTACCACCTCCTCATCACCACTGCAATCGCCACTGCCACGACGACCACCGCCACCCCTGCCACATCACTATAACCACCAATGTTGTCGCCACCACCACTACTGTAGCCACTCCCACCACCACCCTATTATCGCCGCCATTGCCACCACCTTTACTACCACGACCACGGTCGCTGCCAACCCCATCACCACCCAACAACCACCACTATCGCCGCCACCCTCACCACCACCCAACAACCACCACTGTCGCAACCACCTTCACCACCACCCAACAACCACCATTGTCGCCGTCACCCTAACCACCACCACTACCACCACCGCCTCTACCCCACAACAACCATCGTCGCCGCCACCCTGACCACCACCACCACCACCACCTCCACCTCCACCCCGTCACACTACCATTATCTTTCTTATTACCATACGCACCGTCGTAATCTCAAAATTTATGTTTGGAAATCATTGTCTAATGCGTATTTACTATTTTTTTAATTTTATATATTTGTACTAAACAAGTTTTTCCTTTTTCATTTTTACAAAATCATATTCAGAGTAAACTACCAAATATATTCTCAAATATTAAATACATAAAATCCTATTTGTTGTTTTCAATTTACAAAACAATATGTCAAAAACCGTTTTGCAAAACAATACCAAACGAGCACTAAGGGTCTGTTTGGAATCGGTTTGAAAAGCAGTTTTTAAAATATTGTTTTGTAAAACGAAAACAATAAAATAGGATTTTACATTTTTAATATTTGAGAATGTGTTTGGTAGTTTGGCCTGAATATTATTTTGTGAATGAAAAACGAAAAAACTTGTTTGGTACAAACATATAAATTTTTAAAAAAAATATATGCATTAGACAATGATGGTGGTGGTGGAATGGTAATATTGTGGTGACTTTTTACTTAAAGGCCCGTTTGGTATGGGTTTGTTTTTGAAGTACAAAAATAATTGTAAAACGCGTATGCTAGCTCATTTTTGAAGAATAAATGTAGAAAATGAAAACTCAAGATATAATATTTTGCTTAAGTTTTATAAAACAACAATAAAGAAACAAAATACATATAATATTACCATAGTAATCACCACCACCGCAACCATCACCACATTACTGCCACCACCACCACCACCACCACCTCCACCACCGCCACCACCACCGCCACCACCTCCACCACATCCACCACCTCCACCACATCCACTACCACTGCCACCACTATCCCACCACCAACACCACTACAACCACCATCTCATCATCATTGTCGCCGCCACCCCCACCACTTGTCCACTACCACCACCACCTCCTTCTCCACCCCATCACACCACCACTATCTTTACTATTATCATTCCCATCGTCGTCATCTCAAAATTTATATTTGGAAATCATTGACTAATCTTTTTTAAATTTATATATTTGTACCAAACAAATTTTTTCTTTTTCATTCTTACAAAATCATATTCAGAGTAAAGTATCAAATGCATTCTCAAATATTAAAAATGCAAAATCCAATGTGGTTTGTTTGAACTTTGACCCGGGGTTTAGATGCTAGAAAAATCTTGTAATTGATGGCATATTACTTTGATTTGATTATTCAATGGAGTGCGATTAATTTTTAGGGAAAGAGACGAGTAGAGCAGAAGGTTTTTTACTTCGAATGTCCCTTGAACTCGCCACTCAATCTCAATTTTCCCCTTGAACTAAATTTTATCTCTCTTTACCCCTTAAATAGGGCTTACGTTAGCTAAGTTACCCCATTTCAACAAAACACTTTAAACTTCTGTTAAGTTTGCTAATGTGGCATAATTAGATCCAGTTCTTTGTTGACATGAGGATGATGGTTAATTAGTTACATGGGAGTTTAGGTCGGGTTCCCGGTAAATTTTCATTCAATGTTTCAGAGGCAATAAGGGTATTTCAGGTTTTAACCCGGTTGTTAAAGGCTGTCAAACGGGAGCAGGGCCTTTCACGGATTTCGAGGTGAAATTCGGGAAGAGTCCTATCAAAATGTTTTATTTTATGAGATAAAAAAAATGTGTTGGACGTATCAACTAGGTTAGGACGTCTCGAGGATAGATTCCGAGATGCGTGTCATGACGAATAGGACGATAATCACGAGATTACGGAGAGATATCGCCACGAAACGGCGAATACAATGATTTCGATAGTTGAGACGGATGGGTCATGTTGTGATACTATTGTCGAGGTGTCATGCTGGTATAGTACATGTGTCATGAGTCATGTCGTGATGCTATTGCCTAGGAGTCATGCATGCATATCACATATGTCAGTCATGTCGTCGTAAGTCATGTTGTGGTGCGAGGATTGCCGATGAGTCATGTTGGCATAGCACATGAGTATGTATTGTGGTGCGAGGATTTCCGGCATAGCAAATGAGTCTGTATTGTGGTACGAGGATTGCCGGCATAGCACATGAGTCTGTATTGTGGTGCGAGGATTGGCGATGAGTCATGCCGTCATAGCACATGAGTCTGTATTGTAGTGCAAGGATTGCCGATGAATCATGCTGACATAACACGTGTGTCAGTCATAGTATGCCCATATGGTGGCCACTGTGGTCATACCTATCTGTAGGCCACACACCAGCCTCCACGTGATCGTTCACTTGCGCACGTTCTATACAAGTTAAATATCGCCAACCTGTTTCTGAGCCTTGCGTGTTTTATGGTCCTAGGCTCCTAGGGGAACTCGTAGTGATGGTACTTGCACCCAGTCCTTCACGTGGTCGTGGTACGAGCGAAGACACCCAGTCTGTCACGTGCGCGTGACTTGTGCGGTTACAGTGCCATTGGGATAGTTGTGTGTGTGTGATGCCAGCCGATGATACATGTCGACTGATGATGTGATATGCCAACCGATGATACATGCATGTTGATGCCAACCGAGGGTTATGCCGACTGATGACATGATATGATAGCCAAGGTGACATGCCGGCTTATGTGATATACCATCCGAGAGTCATGCCGGCTGATGTCCGTTATTATGTTAGTAACATTTTATATGCTTTGTTGGTTTTGTAGTATTTGATTGATGTTTATTGTGGGTGCTGGGGGGTTAGCACATGTACACTCACCTTGTTGCTTGCACCCCTCAAGTTTCAGAAGAAGAATCGTGAGTACGAGGAGAGAGTCACACGATGACAGTTCTAGCCACCACCCTTGGAGGATGTAACCAGGCAACAATCGGTTAAGCATTAGATGCTTTATTTATGATCATCAATCACGTGTTTAAATTATACTCTGGGTTGACCGCGACAGGTGAATGGTAATTTAGTGTTTAATATTTTACCTTTCGCCAAACTTCCTAAAACACAACGTTTTAGATGGCTTTCGTCACTTGGACAGAGTCCAGGTGTCCGCTAGCACCGATGACTCAGGTATCTTGTTGGATTTCCAGAACGGGGTGTATCACTTCATGTAATAAAATCCTTCCATTTTAATTTTCCAACATAATCCTACAGAGGTAAATGAATCATTCATAGCTAAACTAGAGAAACAAGAAGATGGTAAGTGATCAGTTTGGCTTTGAGAATACATCCTGAAATTCAAGAAACTTTTAACACTACATCTAGTTAACACCTAGTTATTTCAAATTGATTCAATCTAAAGTTTACTAGTTTTTGTATTCAATTTAGCCTTGTTAACAATAACAAATCCAAGTCTCTAGCAAAACAAATAGAGCTCAAGTATTTTGATAAATTTAGAACTTCTAAAACAGAATATTAGAAATTACACATAGCATTGAAGATTAGGGGAGATTCTAGGCACAAATGGTCAAATTGAAATAAATTTAGTACAAATGTATGTACCTTGGAAAATAAAATTCATCGATGTGGCTTTTTGACGAAGAATGTGCAACCATACTGCAGGTAGCAATAAGAAATGGAACAGCTAGAAGGAATATGATTTCATTAAGAATTTAGACGAGATAGGGTTGGGAAAAATAATGAACCGAACAGAAGAATCAAAACCGGTAAAATATAGATCAACCTGGCCGGCAGACAACTACAACTTTGAAGTTGAGATCCCGTTCATTGCTATCCTTACGATATCGTAAATAAGTATAAAGACCGAAAATCAAAGAAAATAGGATGAAAATGAGCAAAGAAAAGAAAGACTAAAATAAAATGGTGCAGGCATGGATGTACCAAAACACTTAAAACGAGTGTGTAAATTAAAATTAAACAGGCTCCCTATTGGTAGTGAGCGGCCATTGTACCATTCTTCGGTTACTATGCAAATATCAACATAGAAAATTACTAGTTTTGCATTAGAATTGACAAATACATAAACTTAAAAACACTAAAATCAATAAAGCAAATACACAAGTGAATAAGCAGTGTCAAATATCTTATGTATCTTCAGAATCAGGGATCAACCAGGGGCTGCGGAATTTCAATGCCAATATCAGACAGCATACAACTGAGGCACTATTATTTCCAACCAGCATCATGATCTTGCAGGATTATAAACAAATTATATGAAGAAAAAAACCCAGATCAGTAAGATTTTAAGAATCACTCAATTTAGAAAAGATCTAAACTTTCTAAAATGATCAAGGAATTTATAATAAACCCATGATTTTAGGCTTGAAAATCCAAGGAAAGCTAACCTTTTCAAGAATACTTGGAAGGGAGCTCAGATGTCGAGGCGGAGGAGCAGTGCGGAAAGTATCTTCCCCGTTATCTTGCAGCGGGTTAAAACGCGTTATTCAGAATATCGGTCAATCTGTACTCTTTTTAGAGACTTATGAAGATCAGAGATTTTCCCGTTACGGCTGAGGGAGTGAGGGTTTAGGCGGAGGAGGTGGAGGTGAGGGTGGTGATGGCGGCGGAAAAGGGTGGAGATAGTCGTTGGGACTTGGGAGGGAGTAAGTGTTTGGGCTTGGCTGAAAGTGGAGACTATTTAGAGTCCCAGATCGGAACTTTGTTCTCTTAATGAACAGTTTATAAACCTCGGCCCAACATACATAATTGTCCCCCGTCTCGAGGGACACCGCCACCCTAACTTCACATGGACGTATGGAATGGACTCGGACAACATAACTTTTGGACTGGACTAGACTCGAACCGCATAGACCTTTCCGATTGGACTGGACTGACCTTGAACCTGGACCTAAGTGAAACAAGATAAAATAATTAATAAAATGATATGTTCCATGGATAAATGAACCAATTTTTTCGATTTGCTAATTTTTTTTTTAGTAGTTTTAGATTTCTAAAAATTATGTAATAAAAATTTAGCCAGATATAAAATTTTCATATTACTTAATTAATTTTCAAATATACAGTAATTTTTCAATTATATATAAAAATTACATTTAAAGTACCACAATTTTATATATATTATTTAAAATTTATGAGAAAATTACTTACATTTTTATAATTATATAGTCAAAAAGATGCGTTTGTTGTTATAAGGCTTCATCAAATATTCTAGACGAAAATATATTTAGTTAACAATTTCTATCAAGCATAAATCATTATAAAAAATAAGGATAATAGTAAAAGCAATTGTTAATTATTGAAAGAAATGGGGAGTTTTTTTAACATTTTTTATTTTAAAAAGAAAATCGCTAGTAGACTAGGTTGGTTTGGTTTTTTTTTTTTGCCAAATACTAGGCTGGGTAGTTAATTTACGTATATCTTAAAAAAAACCATTTTTTTTAAGATTTACTTTTCATTTCTTTTTATTTTAAAATTTTTAATTGAAAATTAAAGATGTAAATTAGCACAGGGTGTGTGAAGAAACTAGTTAAACATAAATTGTACATAGGTAATAAAATGCTTCAGGTAATAAATGAATAATTTATAGCAAAAATGGAGAAACAAGAACCTAGCGAGCGATGAGTTTGGCTTTGAGAATGAAGGAAATTCAAGAAACTTTTAACTAGCATAAACTTGGAGAAGCTACAAGATAATTAGAACCCCCACAAAAGCAGAAATTCAAACAACATGATAAGTACAAGGGGTGGAAGATCATTCTAAGGAAACAGTACCTGGCATCTAACTAATCATATCGGATGATCCCATATTGTCATTCCATGTATCTCGTTTTTCAAGGCAGTCCCTATAATGAATCCTTTGGAACCCGAGCACTAAGATATCGAAGAGCTGCAATCTCTGCAAACGTTACACCTCCGATGAAGACAACAAGTACTAAGGAGCGTGTTCCATTAGCAAATACCTCAGCAAAATTGTTCTTCTCATCGATCTAAAAACTATAATGCCATATATATGAGAACAGCCCAGAACTAAAAAAGGAAAATATAAAGAACAAATGACTCGAGAGAAATGTACTTACGCTCTTTGTTACCGGATGTGGTCTGGGTAACAGCTCAGAATTTCTTCAATAAGACGCCTGAACTTTAAAAAATTTGCAATAATGAAGGTTGTGCCAAAAAGAATGAGCCTTTCATATGGTTGGTATATATAGTTTTGAGAGTGATCACACATGACTCTGTCATGTCCAACTAAATCCAAGGAATAGTCAATATTTGGTACAATTGAATTCACTATGCAGTCGCAGAATGTGAGTTCCTAACTTTCTGAGTAAGGGTTTGGTAGCCAACAACTATAAAGAAGTATTAAAATTTTTTCATTTGCAGGAACCTTTAGATCTCGAGAGAGAGAGAATTACCTCCCTATCTAAGGACGAGAGTATTTATCTCTGGCACAGGCACAACCATCTCAAGTTACAAGCAAGAGGAGGTCAGTGGCAGGCTTATCAAGTGTAGATTTACTCTTTTCCACTAATTAGAGGACACAAAGTGCAAGTGATATATGCAGGTTATTTTCTTTAAAAATTTATTCATGCTACAAGGAGCAAAGAAATGCATGATTAAATACGGTTTTCGTCAGAAACACCGTGCTGATGCTTTGCCTTTTGCCCTCACAATGGGTATCACCCCAAAAGAAAACTGCAAAAATAAACAAAGAACAATAGTCTTCCTGCATATTAATACCTCAAACATATGAATCAACCCAAGTAGCAAATAATTAACAATGAACAAAAGAGTCATTTGAATATGGAAGAAACAAACCTTACTTACACACCCCTTGACAACGTGTTGGGTACTGAAACTGGTTTTTTGGCTCTCAAACTCTCAATTTTCGACTTAAATTTACTCTGAAATGACATGAGTGATGTCTTTCGACAGCCAAAAGCCACACTGAACTGTTTAATTCTTTCTTCAAGGTCCTTCCTTCTCAGCAACTCACTATTCAAATCCTTCAGAGCATTTTCCTTTTGCCCAGTAACCAGTGCATCTATTTGAGATGACTCGGAGACCATTTTGTGCAAAGAGTCTCTTTCTTCTTTCAAAAGCTGAAACTCAGCTTCCAAGGCATCATACAAAAAAATACACAAGGGCCAGATTGGTGCCCGACCCGAAAACTCGGTTGCTGGGGAAACCGGACAGCTTCCACGCCACGTAGGTCAACACATCGACCGACGGTGACGATGCAGAGGTCGGATCTGGCGGTGACGGCGTAGTCGACGTCCTCAATGATCTTGGTGTGTGGAAGGCAGGCAGCGGCATGCTGGAGGTCGAGCATCTCGCCGCGGAGCTTGCCGGGCTTGGCGTCGACGAGGACCAAATCCCAAAAGCAGCAGAGCAGTAAAGTTCAGTATTTGGAGCATAATAATACCCCAAACTGCTGCTATAACAGTACCCAGAAGAATCATCAAATACATAATCACTCTCCGCCGAATCGCCTCCTCCAATTGATGGTTCAGCAGTTGCATTATCTCCCGCTCGAAAATCTCCTTTTTTCACTATTAACAGAGTCTCCAGATCCGGCTCTTCCGGGTCCGACCCCGGTGGGCCTCTCACGACCCACAAGAATCTTTGGTTGCTTCTCTCCAAACCCACGACGATCTCCTTCAATTGCAGCTCCGAGAAGGCGCCTCTGCTCCCGAAGCACAAGAACACGACGCTCTGTTCCCTTGGCGCGTGCGTAGCCGTTGGCAGCGTAGCTGGCGTTGAGCTCGTTGTAGAAGCCGATGAGGTTGAGGCCGGGCTCGGCGATGAGGTGGTCGAGGAGGGTTAAGTTTGCGCGTGAATTTTGTTTTTTTTTTATGTTTTTTTTTATTTATGAGTGAATATTTATTAAGATTTTATTAAATATTTTACTAAATTTTATTATTATTTTTTATCTGATATGAAATTTATATTAGCACTAAAAAAAGGTTCACAAGTGTCATTTAGTTACTTAACAAATTTTTTTAACATATTGCTAACGGTGGGAATTTGGATGTTGTGTTTTGATAATTTAGGTACCTAGATGAAATTTTTTATAGTTGGGGTATGAACTTAAAATGACCTCTATAATTTGGGTATTTTTATATAGTTTATCCTTTAATTTATTTGATGATATCTTTATCAGTATAAAATATTTCTTTTAACTTTTTGTTTTTTGTTAATTTTAATTTGATCTTCAAGTCTACTAGAAAACCTATGATAACTTCTGGAATATATAGTTTGCATCGTATTGTGTTTTATATAATTTTGTAAATTTAAATTATACTCGAAAAGACAAAGTGAATCTAGAAACTTTTATTACTTAACTTTTATAAAGATTATATTTTCTGTAATTAGTGTGTAAATAGTAGGGCACGTCTTACATTTTCGCCCTAGCCCTTCAAGACTTAGACGAAATGCTTTATTGCACAAATTCTCCACAAATGAAATGAACTATGAATAAATGAATTGAATTAAATGTAATTGTGAGTATCTTATTAACATATTTGCATAAGAGATACATTTCTTAAATCAAAAATTTAAGAGATACATATGTTGATAAAGGATATAATTGAAAATTTACAGCCACATTTTTCTTTTGGGACCCATGATCGTGTTCCTTCATGGATCCAACAGATCTGTTACCCAATGCCATGTCTTTCCACGCACTACCGTTTCACCGAACGGGCACTCGGCATGCCGGCATCTCTTCAAACGGCTTGCGCCGTTTTCCTTTAAATGGTTTTTGCCGTTTTGACTGGCCTTCAATTGGCAAGCGGCAGGCATCAACCAAATGGACTGGCAACCACAATCCAAGTCCCCAATTCAATGGACAATGGACAATGGACAATGGACAATGGACTGGCACTGGCAGCCACAATCCATTCACACCTTTATTCACATATATACTGTAATTTTCTAATTTATATATTAATTTTTTACAAATTAATATTTTTATTCAGAAAATCATGAATCAATTTTTAGGATCAAATCTTAATTTTAAAAAGTATGATGTCCTTTTAATTTTCATTCACATTATTAGAAATTAATTATTTAATTTTATAACATTATCTTCTATATTATCAAAGGAGTTCACTTGTAGCGTCGGTTTAATTTGTGAAGATGATAGATTTAGCTCACCTTATGTTGAAATTCTAGGTCTATTCTTAGAATGCTAAACTGCTACGGGCGACAAATGTGTTTATTTTGTGAGTATTAGATGTTGATTACTTGATATAGTCACAATTTTTCTTATGTGTCTGTGTAAAATATAGATTATTTAAAATACTGTTAAAAAATTATTAAAAAGAAAAAGAAAAAGAAAACGATCTATATATATATATATATATATTCGTCACCCTCGAAAATTTGTGGATAAGCAAGGTTAGAGTTTTTAAAGAAGTGATAAGACTAAACCACTTCATACTTATCGGATAACGCTGGCAACCAAATTGAATGAACTAACTTTGGATTTTGTTGTCCAGGCAACTAATAAACCAATCCTTTCAACTTCAAGTGGATGGAGGAGCACAGTCGGTCGCCTCTACAATTAGGGGATGACACGTGGGAGCTTGGGGTTGGATACTACTAGTACATACTACTCTCATATCTATACTCGATTTAACTTTTAATCTCTTTATCCATATTTATACCAGATTCTTCCAATCGGGTATTATTCATATCTTCCCTGCAAACCCAACCCATAATTCAAAAAAACAAAAAGAAACTTAACATAAGTTTAAATTAAAATCAAAATTCTAAAAAGGTGCTTGAATCTTCATTCCCATCCTATATGTAACAACAAATAATTACACAGTTTAATGAATGCAAAACCACTAAATTACGAAAAGAAAAAAAGAGATAATTTTGTTAAGACTATTCATAAGAAGTTACATAGTTTAAATTATATAATTCATATCGAGTTCGGGGTTAGGTACACTAATACTATACCCGCTCCATACCGATTGCATGTATTTTTAAAAGTACCATACCCTTAACCTCACATGCAAGCCCTCCGCAATCCGATAGGGTATCCGCGGATTTGTGCATCTATAGTTTTTATTGTCATCCTTATCTGCAATATTCAAAATTAATTAGGCTAATTTATTAGTATTTGTCTTTAATTTTATAATTCGCTGTTAATTTTCTATTTTAAACTTTTATTTCAATAAATTTCTCTTATTTCTTTTATTTAGTTTCGTCATAATAAAAATTAATCTGCTTATTACTAATAAGTATGTTACTGATTTACATTTACTAGCAAATTCAATTATTAAGTATTTAAGTGGCCTTCAATTTGGTTGCTTTCTTCAACGTCCATCTACCATTGGTTTCAGGAAGGAAACAAACAAACGAAGAAAGATTGAAAATTTTCAGATAGAGAAGCTCCTCTCTCTCCTCTCTCTTTTGCCGTTCAGATATCAGAATCGAAGGTCATTTCGTCAACAACAAATTGGAAAATTGGTAATCGAATGAATTATCTTTTTGTTATCTTTTTTTGGGGTCGAAATTGGATTGTGCGATACTATATTTACGAGTTTGACTTTGATTTGATTTGGGAAATTGAAATCCAAAATGTTTCTCTTTTTTTGTGACTGACAGTAGACACACGAATTATCCATTACCCAGCAAATCATCCAAATTTTCCAAAACGGAGACCAAGACGGATCCACCGGTGGAGGCGAGGAGGGACCCCGACTGTATGGTGGGGCTGGACTGTATCCTTGATGTCGTTAGGGCCCTTGGTATGGGCTCCTGCCTCTCTGCTGAAGGCGCCGCCGCCGCCTACGGTCCGGTCCTTTCCTCTGCGGGACCGGGCATTAAGCGGAGGAGGAGGGTGGCTGGAAACTCCTCGCCAACGTCGACGCCGTCTTCCAGTAACTTGGAGTTGTGGCTGCACAGAGTTCCTGACAGGTGGTTCTTGAATGGGTCCTCTGATTTTGTTTCCTTGTTCAGCAAGCAAGGCAAGAAAGGGGTCAATCAGGACGCCATGATTGCTTGGGAGGTAATTTGTTTTCTCCCTGCAACTTCTAATTTTACTCAGTTTTATCCTCTATATGATATTTTATCCGACAGCATGCTATGTCGCCGGTTGAAGATGTTATTGTTGTTGAAGTGTGAATTTGGATCATTGATTGGTAGACTAATGAATACTTCTGTGGTTTATAACAGAATTTTGGCTCGCCTGATACCACTTTTTGTGGTGTTTTTGATGGGCATGGTCCTTTTGGCCATATGGTTGCTAAGAAGGTGAGGGATGCTCTACCTTTGAAGCTGACTTCACAATGGGTATTGAATAAAAACGCCAGGAAAGGGTCTGCTGATGATTCTGACAAGGCTGCTACATATCAAGACCCCAAAGATAGGGAGTTTTTTATGACATTGAAAGATTCTTTTTTGAAGGCTTTTAAGGTCATGGACAAGGAACTCAAATTGCATCCTCGTATTGATTGCTATTGCAGTGGGACAACTGCTGTTACTTTGGTCAAGCAGGTAGTTCTATTGATTATTAATCTAGTACCATTCAGTACTTGGATCTAATATGAATCATTGAGATGCCACAGTGGGCCTTTATTTCTTTGCAGTGGAACAGTCTATATCTGATCCAACAGCTGAGATGCAATGACTTAAGTTTTATTACATGAAGACTGCACCTATAATTTTTTCTTTAAAATATGTATATGTTGTTTACAGGGTCAAGATCTTATTCTTGCAAATGTTGGGGACTCTAGAGCTGTATTAGGCACCAGAGATAAAGATGGTTCCTTGGTTCCTGTTCAGTTGACTGTAGACCTCAAACCAAATCTTCCAAGTATCTTTCTTTCTCCCACTCTTTCCAATCTATATCTGGAGTTAAAAATATGAACAATGCAACTTTATTAAAAAAAACACGATATGTATTAACCACTCGTCTTAAAAAAGAAATGCATAATTAGACTTGATATCAATTTCATCTTCTTTGAATTGATGTAATTTTCAAATTTTTACAATTGAATCTTGTTGAGGATATCTATCTCCGATAGTGTGTAGAAGGTCACCAATAATGGATTGCATTCTGTAGGACATTCATTGTGGCAGCTGATGCACAAAAGAAAGTAGCTCTCACTGGTAATATTGTAAAATATAACAGCATTTAGGAGTTAGGACTGAATAGTAGCGCTGTGGAAACTTTTTCTATAAGATTCCAAAACGTGGTCTTTATTTAGTTAAAGACTCGTATTCGTATGAAAGGATGAAAATATTTAGCTGCATAGTGCTTTACAAGGTCTTTTCCCTGCAGTGGACTATATTCAAGTTCAATTTCTCTCATTGTATATGTAATTCATTGGACACAATATGTTATGTACAATCTCCATATAACATGTTTACTCTATTTCTTGATAGTTGAGCGCAAGTTTGTTTTAACATTAGGTGCATGGATATATAGGGCATGCTTGTTTGTTTGGATTGATCTGAAAGTAATTTACATGTAGAAATGCAAGCTAGCAGCATCCACATACGTTCGCGCACATGCATGCACACTTAAATTTAGTGCTGCAGGAGTTGATATGTACTCAATAATCAATGTACTATATTTTACTAGTAGCTTTATCTGTTTAGTATAACTGTTCTTTATCAGACAGTTAGGAGCCCTGGATCCATAATATGGATGATTCACGCTAGTTGTTATTTTGTCTCCATCTAGGGGAAGCAGAGAGGATCAGGCTTCGTAGAGGACGAGTATTTGCTCTCCAAAATGAGCCTGAGGTTGTTCGAGTTTGGTTACCCAACTGTAACTCACCTGGCCTTGCCATGGCTCGGGCTTTTGGAGATTTCTGCCTTAAGGACTTTGGTTTAATCTCTATTCCCGATGTTTCTTATTGCCGCCTCACTCAGAAGGATGAATTTGTGGTATTAGCTACAGATGGGGTAAGAAATCTATTTTCTTATACGTTGTGACCTACAGCTTTTCTTATGCAATTTTACCTGGATATATATTTTTCTGGGGTGTCTGAACACTTTATGGTCTCCAGTTCCAATTTATATTCCTAGTGGCTACTCCTCATGAGTGTTTGAACTAAGAGGGTGTCGTCCCCTGCAATTCTTCCAACAATAGAGGCATTTTGATTGGCAATAAGTTGTTAAGGTTGAAGAGCAGCAGCTTCACTCTAGTAGAAATGATCTTAGCGAGTAGGTAAGTGTTAGAAAATAGGAAAATTGTGTTTGGTATGTGCAAGTCATGCACATAGGGGGTTTGGGAACAAGAATGGTGGCATTGGTGCCCATAGGAGTGTTAAGTTCAAGGGCTTGACATGTGCAAGTCATGCAGTGGAAACAGGATCATGTGGTCCGAAATCCAAATAGAACATTATTTATGAGGCTCCACGTGTGGTGGAAGCACCATGGACATGGTTTAGCCTTAAATTGGAGTCTTTTGTATTTTCTGCTTTGAAAGTTGTGTATAGTTCATATGCGAAATAAAAAAGTAAAAGTGAGAACATTTAAGAAACAGAATTTAATTGTAAAAGAAAGGTTCCTCATCTCAGTTTAGTAAGGTTAGGAAAATTTAGTGAGGAACAAGGTGAGCACTAGAGAGAGACACAGAAAGGGGTTTTGGTTTTGTTTTTCCTAGTTTGTGTACATTTATCAATGTGCATATTTTTGTATCTCATAAATTTATTGTTATGTCTGTCCTTATTGTAGCAAGTCAAACTTCAATTTCTCTGTGCATGCTTCAAATCTTGAGAAATAATGGGATTGGAAACAAATTTCTAGTTCTACCTTCTATTTTGTTTTCCCCATTTTTTTGCAAGAAAAAATTACCTCTATATCTTTTTCAGAATCTCTTTAATGTTCCTGCTTAGTCTCTTTAAAAAAAAATGTTCCTGCTTAGTCTCATCTATTACATTCCTAATCTCAGTCTTAAATCATATCATTTGCGGAGTTAATCTTTCCCTTCTCTATACCTTTTTCTGTTTCTATTTTATGGAGTTAAACTACTAAGGTCTTCATCTAGCAAACATGATAATCCGGAACTTAGAAATGCTTAAACATTCTCTTTAATAAACTGGCTTAGTTTACCGTTTAATATTGTCCATGTGAGTTTGGCTTAGATTACCCTTTTAATTTCCTTAATGTGAGTTTGGGGACAGAAATGCAGTTTATTTTATCTTCTTGTGGATATTTCTTGATAATTGTTACCAACCCTATTTTAAAACTCAAGTGGATTAAAGATATCTGTTGTTGAATGTGAGAATGGGTTAAACTTAGAAACAATGTATAAATCCAAAGTTGGTGTCATAGATTTGGGGTATTCAGCTTCAGATATCTTCTGTGAATAGCTATCACAAAACAGTTAGTTATTTTGACTTTATTTTTTAGTTTTTATATTTCTTAGAATTGGTTTATATATAGTTTTATTGTTTCCCTACCCTCTGGCAGATATGGGATGTCCTCTCAAACGAAGAAGTGGTGGATATAGTGGCATTAGCTCCACGAGCCTCAGCTGCTCGAGCCCTGGTAGAGTCAGCAACTCAAGCTTGGAGGTTAAAACACCCATATGCCAAGGTTGATGATTGTGCTGTGGTCTGCCTCTTCCTCACTTCCGGTACGTCAGACACTACTTCCCATTTCTCATCAACCGGAGCCGAAATGAGCTCTGGAAAATCGTCTCAAGAGGAGGATGGGCGTTAGTATAAGAATCAACAGCAGCAGTGGCATACTTTTATGACTTGCCTGCTCCTGTGCCTCCCTATCTTAGGGTCATTAGTATTAGTTATTATTGTCTATATTTGTTTCATTTATAGTCATTTTACTGATTTTGATTTTTTACAAAATCTTGGAAAAGGATTGAGGGTTATATTTAGATTGGTTGGGAGGGAGACGTATTATTTTCCAGTCTCTCTCTAGCAGTGTCGATATGGAGTTCTTGTAAATACGAGTCTTGAAGCCTGGCTACTACTTCATTACAGAGTCTACTCGGATTTTGCACGTATGGTGGTTTGGTTGGGAAATGCTGGAAATTTCTCCTTGGGCGATTATGTTTCTAGTCTTCTTTGCGGTGTTTGCATTTCTTCTTGTAATTCCAATGTATCTTTTTGTTTAATTTCTGATGGATTTTGTGGTTGTTTGAGTGATTGAATAAATCCTAGTTGTTACAGTTATTTTTGGAAAAATCTATCGTAGTTGCTATTTTACAGGTGGTTTAATCATGTTGAATGTCGTTGTATACTTACACAGTGAAGCTTCTGACACCATGTAGTCCAAATTATGGTTTAATCTAAGAAATTTGAATTAGAGCTTGAAAATTAAGGTTTAGCCGCCGAGTTTTGGGTGGAGTCCCAAACTAGGGCGCCAAAGCTTCATGTTTGAGAGAAGATCCTCAAGTAGAAAATAACCCAAACTAGGGCGCCAAAGCTTCATGTTTGAGAAAAGATCCTCCAGTAGAAAATAAGTACAAATGTAATAATGGTTATCAAATTTTCGAACTGTGTGACTGACAATTACAGCAAATATTGTAACTGTTTCAAGCCCAAAAATGGGGAAAAAGAAGCAATAAACTGAGGAAAACCTAGCAACCAAAATGTGAGAGGCAGCAAAAACAATTGCAGGCAAAGCTGGGAAGGACTGGTTAGAGAAAAAATATATATACCCATTGCATTTACGTCAGCTTTTCTTTAGAACAATCCGCTTTCTACACGATCCTTAAAAAAAGATAAAAAAGAGAGAGGTTATATTATAGCAATCCTTTACAAATCATTTTGTTTTGAACGGATCTAAAATCTTTAGTTATTTCTTTCTTTTCTTCAAATTCCTCGTCCAAACACACTTTTATTACTTTTACCATTGAAATAAAGGGCAATATACTTTGAATGAAATAATATAGAAAACAACAAGGGTGGGAGTTTGGAAATTAGTAAATTCACACATAAATTTCTTCTTCCTCAAAGAAGAGCATTTCCAACTAAATTAGCTTATCAAGAAAATATTTTATTATTATAAATCTATATATCGTGTAACTAATTGGACATAATGAACTCATTTGGTGAGCAAGATTGTATTGGATTTGATAACTGATCAAATTCAATGTATTTTGAATGTGAAAAATGAATGTGTGTTCATTGTGAGGGGATTGTAGAGGACAAAGATAGAAGAAAACTTATAAAATGAAATTCACTTAAAATAGAAAGATTAGAAAAAGTAAGTTTCATTCCTCTATGTTCAAAATACATTGAATTTGGAGAGTTATCAAATCCAATCTTATCTTCGTTTTATAATTTATTTTAGTTTTATGGAAAGTGAGGAATTCATGAATGAATGAGAGTGAGAGTGAGAGTGAGAGGGTGGCAAGGCAAGGCAAGGCAAGTAAGCACTTCCTATTCCTAATAATGAGTCCAAAAGGTCCACCAAAGAGCATAACTTCCTCCAGATTCTCTTCAACTCTTCCCAACATTCCAACAACCTTCAATTCATGCTTCTTTTCTTGTATTTATTTTTATACTTTGTATCAACAACACCAACAATTGATTCATAATTTGATTCCCTGTCACTCTCAATCTCAGAAATCTGCAATGGCATTTTCCTCCTCCACTATTGTCCTCTCAACCCTCTTCTCCTCTTCCTTCCCTCACCAAACCCTAAACCCCAAAAGGCTCAAGACCCCCTTCCCATCACCTCCCCAGAGGCCCTTATCATCCCCAACCTTCAAATTTTCAACCTTTTTGAAACCTAAGCAGTCCCCTTACTTTCACATCCCTCGCAATCAAAACCAATTGTCCCTCAGATTTCGCGCCTGCATCACCATCAGAGATGGTGGCGATGGTGACGGTGATGGGGATGAGCAACCAGCGGTGGGTGAAGACTCAGCTGAGTTCCTCTTGTCCAAGCAGAAGATATCTTCCTGGCTTTATTTCACTGCAATTCTGGGGTCGGTTCTGTTTATACTCAACGTGGCTTGGATCGATAACTCCACTGGCTTCGGAAAGCCCTTCGTGGACGCCGTTTCTGAGCTTTCCGATAGCAAAGAGGTTTGTTTTTTTCTCAATCTCATTGTGCTACCAAATTAAAATTTTCAGGTATTTGTATGTTGGGGAAATTAAGTATAGCTATTATAACATCATAAATCATAATGGGTTTTAGTAATTGAAGGTTATTGAGAAAAGAAAGAATTGGATTCAATATTTCAAGTACGCTCTGTTTTAGTTTGTTTTAGATTAGAGCAAAGTCCATGAATATGCACATGCCTACAATTACCCTTTTGAACCTTAGAATTTGAACATTAGAGTGGAAATGAGGAAGGGGTTTTGTGTGTGGTGAGGATGTGGATGGCAAAAGTCACAAGCGTTTATTTGGGAACTGTGATAAATAGGTATTGTTGCTATACTACTAAATGTTGAATTTGGGCTACAGCAAGTGGTTCCTGGGCTATGTTATCAATTTTATTACCTTTCTCATGACGAGGGTGAGGGGGTGACGAGGCCCATCCAGAGCCGTAGCATTTTAATCTGGTTTAAAAGTTGTTTCCTGAAAATAGATTAGAATGTTCACGTTGATGAGGGAACGAGAGCATGTGAATTCCGTTCTAGTTTCATTTTAAGTGTGTTCATTATCTAGATGCATGGTTTTTATTGGCATGTTTAATTCGGCATGTGCCCTTCATGATTATTTGCTCAATTGAGAGCTGTAAGATGTGATGAGGGTTTTAGTTACAAAGTCTGAGGTTTGAAGTGGAATTCTGCAGGTTGTGATGTTGATCCTCATTCTAATATTTGCCATTTTCCATAGTGGTTTGGCTAATCTACGAGATGCAGGTGAGAAACTTATTGGCGAACGTGCTTTCCGTGTTTTGTTTGCGGGGACATCTTTACCATTGGCTGTTAGCACTGTTGTGAGTTCCTTACCCTCTACATTTCCGTATCCTTTTTCTATCATACTTCATTCCTTGCCACTTTTTCTGTTTCGAATTCTTGTTCACGGTGTGGAATTGACTTCGAAGGGTTTGTGTTTCAGGTGTATTTTATTAACCACAGATATGATGGGTTACAGTTATGGGACCTCAAGAATGTATTTGGTCTCCATGAACTTCTGTGGCTCTCTTCTTTTATCTCGTTCTTTTTCCTTTATCCATCCACTTTCAATCTACTAGAGGTCGCAGCTGTTGACAAGCCCAAAATGCATCTATGGGAAACTGGGATTATGAGAATCACCAGGCATCCACAGGTAACTTCCTCACTGTGTTGTTATGAAATATCATCTAAACAATGTTTGAGTCATTTACTGAGGAGCATTTGGTAGCTTTTGGGGCCTCGGGATGAATGCTGGTGTGGGTTGTGATGATTTACCAAGGTGGTCCGAATTAACCTTTAACTCTTCTTATACCGTCAATTGTGCAAACTCGGTTAACAAAATGCTCTAGTTGGTAGTCATTTTTATTGCTTTCTCTCTCCCTCTACCTTTCCTTCTCATCCTCATGTACTAACAGAATTTGGAAATGGGTGTGTGTTTGTTTCAGTTGGTCGGGCAGGTAATTTGGTGCCTGGCTCACACGATTTGGATAGGAAACTCAGTGGCAGTGGCGGCTTCTGTTGGTTTAATCGGGCACCATGTATTTGGTGCTTGGAATGGTGACAGGAGATTGGCTCTACGATATGGGGAGGACTTCCAAGTTGTGAAGAGGCGAACGAGTATCATACCATTTGCAGCAATTCTCGATGGCCGGCAAAAGTTGCCCAAAGATTACTACAAGGAGTTTCTTCGGTTGCCATATTTGTCGATCACCGGATTGACGATAGGTGCATACTTGGCACACCCCCTTATGCAGGCCACCAGTTTTCGGCTCCATTGGTAGGAACTAGATACAGAGGCATACGATTTGTACGGGATGGTGAAGGGATGCTGGAACTGTATATAATTTGTGTCTGATAGAAAGGCTAGGCATCTCTAGATGTGTTCAGCAAAACCAAAAGTATGTTATATATAATGTATGACAATCCTAAGAAATGAAGGGCCAAATCAATCACAATGATGAAGTTATCACTTACAAATATGAAGTTACAGTCCCGCAGCCTGGTCACCGGTAAGGACCTTTTTATAGGAAGGAAAACGTAAGTAGAGACCCACAAAATAAAAATTCAAATCCTAGGACAAGAGGAGTTGGATTCTTGGGTGGGAGGTGCTACCCGAACATCAGTCATAGTGCTGACGCAAACTGGTCCGCTGAGAAATTTGTGGTGTCATCAGCATCGTAGGGTAGAGCAATCGTAAACTGGTCCGGCGAGAAATTCGTTGATAAACAACATCGGAGGAATCATCAGAAGACTTATTTTTATTTTTAAGCACAGGGCAATCAATATTGTGACAAAAGTTGCATTTACGTATCGTAGTCATAGACTTAGATCCCCAATTTCTTGAACCATTTTCTGTAACTCAAGCAACCAAGATGTCAGAATGACCCCCACTTGAATTTGTAGACATTTTGTGTTCCAGCTCTCCTAAAAATAAAGGGGATTTGAAATCCTCCATAGTAAGAGTATCTCTTCTATATAACAGTCTTAAAAATGTCCAAACAAATGAGGTAAAGAATATAACAAAATCAAAGTCTTATCTTCATGATCAATTTTTATATCAATAGATTTCTAATCCATAACAATTTACTGAACTCATCAAAATTGTTGAGTAGGTGTACCTTCATACATACGAAGATCAGTATAGAGACGCTACTTGAGATACAAGCGATTAGGAAGGGATTTGGCCATTTGCCAACTCTCCAATTTAAGCCACAAATCAGCTGTTGTTATCTCATCGGCCACCTCATGAAGAACCTCGTCCGAAAGCAAAACAATATCGCACATTGTGCCCGGTCCAGTATGTCTTGATTCTCAACACTAGCAAAGCTTCATTTCCCCTCAAAGCCTTGAATAGCCCTTGTTGACCCAAAAGAGCTCTCATATTAAAAAGCCACAAAGTGAAATTAATTCTCCCATTGAACTTATCAATCTCATATTTTGTTGTGATAATTGAAAGACTCATAAAATGCAAACCCAAAACCCCAAGTCAAGCCTAAGGCTTTGACATCACTTGTTGTAGGGGATTCATCCAATATGAGTCAAATATAGCGACAATACAAAAATAAGAAATGATAAGTAAACAAACCAACAGGAGAACACAAAAAATTATAGGCTTTTTAGTCGAAATGCACAAAAAACTGCAATTTTAGTCTCACTTTGCACCCAAAACACCCAGCTATCTCATTTACCACCCAAAATCCACACTCCATGCAAAAACTTGCACAAATTCCGTTAACTTTATCTAATAGACGTTAGTTCATTTTATGTGGCAGCCATATGGCAAAAAATGAAAGGGCAAATAAGACATTTCTCATCATTAGTTCATCTAATAATTTTTGAATATCACTATAGCCAAGCGAAAAAGGGGAAAAGGTGAGGATTTGGGGGAAATTGATTGCGCCTCGATTTGGTGTTGGTGTTGGGGGGCTTTGAATCGCACATACAAAGGGCTGCATTTTCCATCAAAATCGAAGATGACGGTGCCTCTTCAACCTAGAGGAGAGCAATTCGTCAATGGTAAGTTTAAAGAACCCAAATTTTGATTTTTGAAATTTTATTGTTTGATCGATGTAATTGTTGTGTTTGTGTTGAATATCAAAGTGAGGAAGATTACAAAGAGTTTTTTGATGAGGGTTATGATCAAGGTATGGAAGATGAAATCCTGCTCAGTGATGGTGATGATTTTTTGTTTGATTGTTATGTAGATGATACTGAGGAACCACAAGGTGGGAGAGAAGCTGAAGGGACAATGGATTTAGAAGGTCCTGCTTCACCAAGAATCAGCAATCCACCTAACCAAGATAGTGAACAAAGTAGTGAGGATGCTCCTAGAAAAAAAAAGTAAGAAGAAGAAACCAGCGCCTAAGTCAAGAGATTCATTCAATGGACAACCCTAAGTTTGAGTTGGGGTTAAAGTTTCAATCAGCTTCCATCTTTAGAGGAGCAGTCATGAACTATTCTGTGAATAGAGGGAGGAAATTACAGTTTAAGAGAAATCGTTTTGATAGAATAAAGGTGCGGTGCTAAAAAATTAGGCTTATTACTCAACTTGCTCTCCGAATCGGACATGTAATCTCAATTTGCTCCCTCAATGCGAAATCGTAACAATGTAACCCATGAATCTCCCTTTTGTCAAGTCTGTTGCACCAACCGGTAGTCTGCATTACTAACGGTGTTTAGAGTGCTTATGTGGCACCTATGTGGCCCACACGTGTGGATCCCACTAAAACGACGTGGATCGGGAAAGGGAGAGCAGTGAATCAGTTCGATTTGGGGAGAAATTACAGGGGTGGGTGAATTCTAGGGTTTGTAGAGAAGATTGAAGAGGCGGAAACTTGAATCAATCGGGTAAAGGGTTGTTGGGGGTGTCAATCAGACAGCAAGGCGAGTTCAATCTGTGAAGAAACCGAGGATGACAATCCCTCGAAAACCCGGTGGAAGTCAACCTCAATATGGTAAGTTTGAGTTTTGAAAATTTGAAATCTGAAATGGTTTTGGAAGTTAATTGTCCTATTTGGTTAAAAGATTCAATGTTTTGGTTGGTGTTTGTGTAAGCCTTTGAAAATTGAACTTTTTAAATTTTGTTGGCACTTAGTTGTGCCAAATAATATGGCAGGTGGGTTTAGAAAAGGTTGGTAGTTAGTTTACAATATGTGAACTTTTTGAAAGTGGTTGGTGGTGGGTTTATAATATGTGATTGTTGGCTGGAAAGTTGTGATTTTGACAGTTTGGGGTTTAAGTTTGGGCATTTTGGATTAGGGTAAAGGGTTTAGGGTTGGGCTGTTTGGAACATAAATTAGGATATAGGGTAGGGTATTTTGGATTAGAGTTGATTGTGTGCACATCAACCTCAATATGGTAATTTTGATGTTGGATGTTGGTGTGAGTGTAAAGTTAGGCAGATAGTTGTGGATTTGCAGTGAGTTTTGATGTTGAGTCTAATTTTTGGATTAGGGTTTAGGTCTAGGTTTACATTTTAGGGTTTAGGTTTAGGGTTTAGGGTTTAGGTTTAGAGTTTAGTGTTTATGTTTAAGGTTTAGGGTTTAGAGTTTAGGTTTAGGGTTTAGGGTTTAGGTTTAGGGTTTAGGGTTTTGGTTTAGGTTTAGGGTTTAGGGTTTAAGGTCTGCTGTTGGATTAGGGTTTGATTTTCAATTGTGTGTTTGGTGTGGATGATTGAAGCTTATTATACATTAAATTTTTTTGATTGGTGTAGGGGACTGCGATGACATAGTGTCCATCGCACTACATCACGGTGGTAAGATAGTACATAAAGTGGGAAAGTGGACATATACAGATGGGGCATTGAAATGGTATGACTGGTGTTGTTGGGACTACAGTTCACTGATTGAATTGAATGCACTGGTGAAGAAGGAAGGGTACATTGAGGATAAGTTGGAATTCTACACACAATAAGCCAAAAGTGGAGTGTTTTTCAAACTATGCACATATCAGCGGCTTTTGGTCCACGTTCGAAAGGCTGCAAAGAGAGCAGATAAGGCACTGCATGTGTACGCTTCCCATGCTGTGGACCAATTGGAAGATGAAGATCTGGTGCATACTATAGAGGCTGGTCCAAGCACATATGAAGCAGATGGTCCAAGCATAGATCCAGATGCTGGTCCAAGCATATATGAAGCAGCTGGTCCAAGCACAGATTCGGATGCTGGTCCAAGCACATTTGAACCACCTGGTCCAAGCACATATGCAGATGCTGGTCCAAGCACATTTGAACCACCTGGTCCAAGCACAGATGCAGATGCTGGTCCAAGCACATATGCAAATCCAGCTGGTCCAAGCACAGATCCAGAGGCTGGTCCAAGCACATGTCCAGTTGAAGATGTAGAAGATGTGCTTGAATATGAAGAAGAAAGTAGTGAAGCTGATGATAGTGAAGACGAATTGTATGAAGTTCGAGTGGAAGAAGAAAGTAGTGAAGAAGTGGATGAAGAATTTGAATTGGAAGAATAAATGGAAGAACTGGATTTGCAAGCTAGTGGTGGCCAGTGTAGTCGGAGACCTGATAAACAAAAAGTGAATGAAGGTGATAAAGAGAAGGGCAACCTCGAGAGTGGTGATGATAGTGGTCAATTTGAGTAACTTGAGGACTTTGAAGATGATGGTTATGGTGAAGGGGATGCTAATGCAATATGTCTAAGTGATAATGATGACATATTCGAGACAAATGATGAAGAGGTAGTTCCTCCTCCTCCATAGACTGAGGAAGATTTTGAAGAAAGAGAGGTTCCTTTGTCACCAAGGGTTGCTACTGTTAGTGTAGACTCAGATGAGGAAGTGGACAATAGGAGTAGGAAGAAGAAACCACTTCCAAAGACAAGAGACTTTATTCCTGAGATGGAGATGAAGGATCCTCATTTTGAGATAGGGCAGAAGTTTGAATCAGCTGCCATATTTAGAGAAGCTATGAGGATCTACTCAGTGAACAATGGAGGACAACTAACTTTTAAAAATAATCAGCCTAATAGAATTAGGGTGGTTTGTGGGAATGGCTGTGAGTTTATGCTTTATGCTTCAAAAATAGGAGGCAACATGACTATACAAATTAAAGAGTTTAAGAGTGAGCACAACTGTGGTGTAAGGACTAAGAACATACATGCCAATGTTAAGTGGCTGTCATGGAAGTATGGGAGGCTGTTGGCAAGCAACAAATGGGATTGGGTGGAATTCCAAGACTTGGTTAATGCAGAAACTGGTTTAAGACCCTCAAGGGCAGCTTGCTTTAGGGCAAGGGCCAGTGTATTGGATGTGGTGGAAGGGACCTACAAGAGGCAATATGAGGTGTTGGGGGAATACTGCTTGCAAGTGCTGAAGACTAATCCTGGTTCCACAGTGATAATCAAGTCTGAGTTGGAAGCTGATGATTGCCCTCGATTTGTGAGAGTGTATTTCTATTTGGAAGCTTGCAAACAAGGTTGGATGAAAGGCTGCAGACCCTTCATTGGGTTTGATGCATGCCATATTAAAGGCATTCACCCTGGGCAATTGTTGGCAGCTGTAGGAGTGGATCCCAACATTGGGATGTTTCCCATTGCATATGCTGTGTGTGACTCTGAAAACATCAATTGTTGGAGGTGGTTTATGGAGTTGTTGAAGGAGGACTTGCAAATTCAAAACTCACACGCAGTTGTCATAATGACTGATAAACAAAAGGGGCTGCTAGATGCAGTGAACCAAATATTCCCTGATGCATAACACATGCATTGCTTGAGGCATCTATACGGAAACCTCAATGCGACGCATAAAGGATTGGATGTCAAACTGCAAATGGAGAAGATTGCTAGGGCAACTACAATACCTTGGTACAATGAAGAAATGAAGAAAATGAAAGTTCTCAATCAGTCTACTCACAATTGGCTAAAAGAAAGAGATGCAAGACAATGGTGTAGAAGTCATTTCAAAATTGACTATAAGTGCGACATCTTGCTGAATAATCTATCGAAGGCCTTCAACAAATCCATTCTCCCATTTAGGCCTAAGCTTAATATCTATGGTGGACAAAGTCAGGCAATACCTAAGTGCATTCATGACTAAGAGAAGAGATGAAGGTAGTACTTGGGGGGACCATTTGGTTGGTAAAAGAATCCAGGGGCTTCTGGAGGTCAATAAGAAGGCAGGGCATATCTTGATTCCTAATCATTGTGGTGGGAACATCTTCGAGGTCAAACATTCACATGGAAGAAGATTCTCAGTTGATTTGAATGCTCACACATGCTCATGCAGAAGATATCAACTTATTAGGATTCCCTGCCCACATGCTTGCAGTGCCATTAGTCGATTTAATGGTAACCCAGAGAAGTATGTGCATGATTGCTACTCCCATGCTACCTATACTAGGACATATGAAGGGATTATCAAACCAGTTCCTAGTGAAGATCAGTGGGAGAAG